>VWZP01008431.1:155254-226049 GCA_013396995.1 Dicaeum eximium | reverse complement strand
CACGGGGGACCGGGGTGGCCGCGGCGGTGTTGCCCGGGGCGGGCGGCTCCTGACCGCGCCGCCGCCGCCCGCCCGAGCGAACTTGGGCGAGCGACTTGGGGAGTGCGCCGGGACCTCCGGGCCCCGGGAGCGCCGGGCGGCCCGCAGGGAGCTTCCCTCACCCCCTGCCTGCCTGCGGGTTCGGTCCGGGAAGTGACCCGGTCGGTGCCGTGGGACCCGGCTGTGTCCCCGCTCGGGTCCGTTGGGAAGCGGAGCGCGGGCGGACGGGTCCCCGTGCCCTGTCCCGCAGTTTGTCACCTGCTGCTGCTCAGGAGGCTTGCGGGCAGCACGGGCATCGTCCCTGGAGGTGTGCTGTGCCCTGAGCGGGGACTCTGGCTGTCAGGCTCGGTACCTGCCCCGTTCCAGCGGCGCGGTGTGTGACTGGAGCAGACACGGGCCCCTCAGCCCGCGGCCCCGCGTTTCCCGAGCCTCGCGGGCCGGGAGGCTGCGGGGTCACTCAACTTTCCTGCTGAAGTGCTAGAAATGTTTCATCGTCTTACCAGTTCTTGTTACACGCTCACAGCTGACTGCAGCGGTCTTTGCCTCTGCTGCCGGCGGTAACGATGCCGTTAGATGCCGTTAGAGCTTTGAAGTTGTACGCAGGTTGTTAAAAGTTACTTAAAGTAAATGAAATTTACCAGCTGGGGATTTATAAGGGGAAATGTCGTGGCCTTTGCTATTAGTATGCAGCTATATTTACATTCACACTTCAACTGGTTATTTTAGGTATCTACCAAGTGTTTTTTTTAAATAGCCCTGGCTGTTTTTTTTTTTTTACAAAAAATAGGTTCTTTTGTAAAAACTGTCAGTCACAGTGTCAGGATTAATTTAATGTTGGTAAGGTTATAAATAACTATTTACCACCGTATTATTAATTGATTGGCTTAATGAAAATCTGGAAAGTGCTTGAAGTGTTGAACTTCCAAGGCTTTCTCAGTCTTGGCTTGAATGTAATAACACGGATCTTATAAAAAAAAAAGGGAATTAGGATTTAACTTTAATAATGTGTCAACAATTGAATGCTTTCCTTCGAGTGTGATGTGCTGTGTTTGTTTCTGGTGTGTTATATCATTGACTGCAGTTCTGTGGTGTTGACAAACACTACAGAATGTAAAGGTGATGTAATTTCTATAGTTAGAAAGGAATTAGCTTGATTGTATGAATTGCTTTGAGGTGAAAAAAAAGAATGGTCAAGATACATACTGATGTGCCTGAAAAACAGCTGAACAGATAACTTTTTATAAAGTGGATTGTTGCTGGAGGTGGTGAATACTTATCTGTGTTCATGCAATTGATTTGAAATTTTAAAATAGTTAAAAATCTTCAGTGCTCTCTGATGCTTCATGGCAAGAAAACATAAGAACAGGCTTCTTGATTGAGCAACTGAGAATTCTAACTCACCTAAGGGTAGCAATATGTTAAATAATAGAAGTAGGGTTTTCTTCACATTGATGAAGCAGGACTAGTACTGTAAATAGAAGTTGATTAGAGGAGAAGAAAATACTTTTTTAAAGCTATATTTTATTGACTGATTAATTGGCATGCTTATGGAAGAAGTGTGTATTTAGGATTGACAGGAGTGAAGTGAGTGCCTGGAACGGCTGTATTTAGGGTTAAATTTATGATTACATAATAGAAACTTACTGAAGTGCAGTGCATTTCACATTTCCACAACTTTTCCTCTCCTTTCTGGTTAATGGTTATCCTTTGTGTAGCTATGCATTGAAGTATAACTTAGTTAAATCATTATCTTCTTACCTTGAAGGAATTTGTGTCCTTTTGTGTTTTTTGAAGATGCTTATGCTTTCCTGTCCTGAGGTGTGGAGATAAATGGGCGTACTGTAAGCATTAAGAGTATGCTGTCTGAACAGATTAAACTTGGGCCACAGTCTAAAACTTTCTGACTGCAGAAGAGGGGTATTTGAAGTAGGGAAGGAATTTGAAGTAGGAGGTAGAGTTTACTTTTGAAAGAAAATGTTGCTTAATGCTTTGATAGCAGAATTAAGCTGCTTTTCAAATGATTTATTACTTTGTTCTGCCTTGGTGTCTCATGCTGTTCTTTTGGTTACAGTGTTTTTCCTACAGGGTCAGCCACTAATCTGTTTCACAGCTGGCACCGAGCTGAGGCTGATGCTGGGTGGCAGTAAGGGCTCAGAAGGGAGGTGGCTGAGTGACTGCGTGCTCCAGTGCATCCCCTGCCACTGGAGAGGTGATTTCGCAGTCACACTCTGGAGCTTATGTATTGATCAGCCTCAGTCATGAGCATTGATTATCCCTCAGTATCTAGGGCATGAAGGGTCTAAGGTGTTGAAAACTTTAAATAATTTGGTTTTCAGCGATTGCGCTCTAAAATACTTTGTGTGAGGTAGGAAGGGGTGGGAACAAATAGCTCACTACCTAAAATCTTAGGATATCTGAGGTTGGTAGGGACTCTCAAGTTACTCCATACTTGCCCATATGCATGTATTTACTGTGCAGGAAACTTCAGTTGTTTGAGATTGCGGTATCTTTAAGTTAGAGAAGGTTGGTTATTTGAGGTGGAAGAAGATTCACCTGGGTAGTTAACAGAGTAATTACTTGTGTGCTTATACCTGTTTTTACTTTCAAGTTTTTAAACATTGAAGAATTGGCGTAACCAAAAAAGTTAGAAGTGATGGTGTTACAAAGGAAGACTCCAGAAAACCAGTTTACAAGAGGTCTGAGCAGTGATTTCATGGAATGAACTTTGATTGGAACTTTTTGAGTAAATATTAGTGTATTACTACGCATTAGGCAACACGTTGTTTTGTTTGTTTTAAAATAAATGCCTTTGAGTGGTTTTGACCTACTTAGTAGAAGTGAATCAGTAATACAGAGATCATCAAAATCACTATCCAGTGACAAGCTTATACACAGGAAAATGTTCTCATAGTTGAAGAAAATAATGATTTATTAACAATACATAATTACCAGGTAGTTAGTGAATTTTATGGCTGTGATCAGTATCAGCAACATGATAAATCACAATACCAGACATATAGACAATATTAATGCAGCACCACAAACTACAAAGTGCCTGCAAAATCCCCCCCAAGTTCTAATCACACCTCCCACCCAGGGTAATGCGGGCTGTAAGCACACCCTCTTTAGTTTATTTTATGCTTCTGCTTGAGCTGATTCCTTCTTTGCTACTGTGAAAGTCTTCATCTTCAATGTGATGAATATTGAGAAAGCATTGCCTCAGTTTGGAGTGAATTCTTCATGCCGAGTGTCAGTACTTGCATTCCGCTCTTCATAGCTGTTATCTAAGTTGTTTTACTAAGGATGTATATACAGCCTCTTCCTGCCTTGAAAAATGTAGCGCATTCTACCATACAAGGTTACTTCTCCCTCCTCTAGTCTGTAAGACTTGGGCTGAAATTTGAATTTACTATTTGTGAACATATGCTTGTATCATAGTAAGTGTCTGTAGCTTTTCATCTGTTTGTCTAGATAAGTGATTTTCATCTTCTGGGTGTTGTGTGAACATTGTGAGTTTCTGTTTTTAAATGCCCATAACCAGAGATGTTGAACTTCATTGTAGTGTTCTGTCACTTTCTGAAGTGTTACAAGGAGGTGGTAATGTCAGACTTTGTCTGTGAGTATTGAAGCTTAAGTTCAACCTTCTTGTGTTGACAGCCTGAATTTCATAATTATAATGTCATATGCTGTTAATTTTGTAAGACTCTTCTGCGCAAAGTCTTTTTTAGAAGCCATATGAGCTGCTTAAACACAGGCCAGTCAGCCTTCAGGTTATTTACCTACAGCCATCAAAGCATAGGAGATCGGTATGTGCTTGATGGCTTTTTGGTTGTGAAAGACCTGATCACCAAAGGTTCAGTGTGTTTGTACTGTTTGTGCGCTGAATTGCTTGGGATCATGTATCTGTGAACATTTTGCTGTTGCAGAAAGCTATCCTTTAAAATAAAGGACAAGTTGCTAATGTTGGTGAGAGAGAAAATAGCTTTTAAGAAGTCAAAAATAGAGTTTAGTAAATTTAGGAGGTCTGATAATACATTAAGGATTAGATTCACTCAGCATGTTGCTTTTTGTGTAGCGGCTTTGAGTAATGTTTTGTAGAAGTGGGATGTCTGATTGCCTGGGAAAAGTAGCTTGTTTGTTGGGAGGCAGCAGGGGAGTGAATGGGAGAGCACCGGGCTTGCATCTCCTGTAACTCCTTCCATGCAAAGTTATTTAACCATCAGCAGAAACCTTCTGGGTTAGAGCCCATGTAAATGAAACATGTAGCAAGTAATAAGTAACAAAAGTGTGGCAGCTTCTCACCCTCTGGAGGTCATGCCTGAAGTGTCTTCTGGTTATGTGTGTTTCTGAATAGATCTTTCCCTGCTGAGATTCATCAGTGCTGAGCTAACACGAGGTTATTTCCTTGAGCACAATGAAGCAAAATACACCGAGCGGCGAGAGAGAGTGTACACATGCATGCGGATACCAAAAGAACTGGAAAAGGTGAAGTATCCTTTAACATTTGATTCAATTTAGAGATTAAATCTCTAAAAATCTGTTGAATTAAATTATTTAAAGAACTATTTATTTTTAAACACTTCTGCTACAAAAACAAGATATAAACCTCTATAATGATTATTTTTCGATGTTACTAACTTAAACATTTTTGTTTCAGGTTTTTTTTGCATGTTTGCTTGTTGCTGCTGGCAACTTTAGTTATTAGCTGAGACAAGTGCAGATGATGACACATTAATTCAAATATAAAGATGTCACTGATCCTTAAAAGAATAATCAAGCAAAAGAAAACTTTTTACTGCAAAATGTAACTTTACATTAAAATTTGTTTCAAAGCTTTTTCCAGTGTAAAATTATCTGAGGATGCACAGGTTTCAATCTTATAAAAACATGGTGACAGATGAGTTTTTCCAAGGTTTTTTACTTAATTTTCATAGTTTTTCATTTTGCTTCTTGCCACTGTTTACCATATCTTCCCTCTCTGTACCAGTGTTACTGCCCTTCCAGAGAGATTCTTGCCACCCCCTTTATGTCAGCTTAGATATTATTCTGGCCCTGCAGTGAGCCAGTTTTGTTCTGGCTTAACCGTGTTGATTTGGGAGGCAGCAGCAGCAGTATGCTTGGGAATGATGAGTAAGGCAACACTGGTAATAAGGTTTGGCTAGGCTGCAGTGTAATGATAACATTAAAATGAATGCTGCTAAAATTCCCAGAATCTCTAGGGATGAAGTTACATAGGGCTAAATAATTTTAATTTAGACTCAAGGAAGAAGCTTGTTTTGCTCTTCCTCCCACTTCAGTCTCCTGCTTTATGCATACTGCCTGTTTTGCATGAGCTGTGGTGCTGGTTGGACCATTCCAGGAGTTAAATCTGCTCATAATTTGGCAGTGAATGTTATACTTTCCTTGCTCTGTTTGCTCTGTGCTAGAATAGTGAGCTGATTTGTTCAGCCAATATTCCTGAGAATCCAGAGTCTACACTAGGACAGAAGGGGAGCTTTATAACTAAAGATGAAAGTGTAGTGGATGAGGGAGAAAGGGTGGGCAGGATTCCATTGAGAGCTCATGTTCCCCCTTCAGTGTAATTAAATTTATCCTTCAGCTATGATGAGGCCTGGCTTTACCAAGCTAAATTCCCAGTCACTTACTGCAGAAAATCACAGAATGAATGAGACTGGGATAGACCCATGGAGTAGTCCGTGCTCTTGCTTAAAGGTGTGTAACCTACAACAGATTATTCAGGATTGGAGGCTTTGAATATCTGCAGGGATGGTGTCTTCACATCCTCAGTATTTACCCATTCCAGTTTATGATAGAATATTCCACTTAAGGTAGAGACTCAGTTCAATGATACAGCATTTCTACATCATCTCCATTTTAATTATGTAGATTATTACATGCTGTCTCCAAGGCACAGAAATTATTCTGAAGGATCATCACCATAACTTTTCAATAAAATTCCAGCGTGTAAGCACATGTAATATTCACCAGTCTTTTTATAAATAAAATTAATACTCTAAGTGCTGCAATTGATGGGTTTTGCATGATAAATCAAACTTCACTCTGTGCTTTTAATATGAAATATTATGAAACTGAGTAATAAAGAGATTTTTTAAATGATAGTTATATTTTTACAGTGAGATTATGAAATAATTTTTTAGTTCTTTGCATTGGCTTAGTGCATGTTAGTATACATACTAACTATATCAAATTGAGCACCTAGAAATCAATTAAACAGTGCACAGGTCATCACCTGTTGCAGAAATCACTTGCTGACGAGATACAGAAATCCGCTTATTTGAAATAAAGCATCTGAGACACTACTAGTAAAGGAAGAGAAGAATTTTTTTGACAATTTGTTTTGTTTACTACCTAATAGTATAATTACAGAATAAGAATGAAAACTATAATCAGGTAGAATGAGAATAAATTGGAGTAAATTTATCAAAGCCTAACCTCAGGAGATACTACTTAATAGGCACTTATTTAACATCTATAGTTTTAGAGAGGGGTGTAATGTTCAAAGGGTAGTATTTTTGTTGTTGTTCCGAGTACCCCTTTTTATATTTAGAGAAGCTACATAATTTACCATGTAAGCACTACTTTCACTCAGGTGTTTTGTGCAGTTTCAGTGGAAGCTTTTCATTTTAGTAGGTTACTTAAACTAAATAAGGTGGTCTGGTTGTCTCTCTTTCTGCCATCTTGAGGGAGCAGTTTTCAGTTGATCTCAAAATTAAACTTTGTGCTCCTGTGTTAAATTATAGTTATGATGATGGAAAAGCTCTGTAGGCTTTTCTGTTAGTTCCTTAATATCTGGAATGGAGCACCAAAAATAATGTTTACAGAAAGGAGTAGAAGGTTCAGCACTGATTATATTTCATCGGGTGCATGTAGTATAAGCATTGGGAAAATGAGGACATTAAACAATCATTGAAAATATTAATGCAAGCTTATAGAATGTGAAAAACCGTCATTATACTCAGGTGGAGAAGAAATCTGTCTAAACGTAAAAGAAAAAGTAGTGTTGTTTTCGAGATTCTAAAGAGGTCCTTAAAGAACACAAGCAAAATGACAGGCTTTCTGTTTTGTTTGGGCTAAGGAGTTTAAAAATATTAAGTGTTCGCTTCTGGTCATCTTCAGTGCTTGAATATTCAACACCTGGTTTAAAAGTTATTTTAAAAGAAATAGGTAGCTTAATGGCACATTAAGGTAGTGCATAAATTTGTCCACAGTTCATGTAACCACTGCTCCTGATAGCTTTGAATAATAACTCAAAATGCTGACATTTTAGAAAATGGCACTAGCAGTAAATAAGTAAATATCAGGAAAGAGACCTTAACATCATGATGGTATTGAAGTATTCTACTACTGTAGAATTGGTTAAAATAATATTATAAAGGAAAGTAAAAACTCAGGGATAATGGCAGTGCTGTTGTGCCTGAGTCAGTTGTCTTATGTGGCTTGTGGATAGTTGTTCTGGAGTGCAGTCTGTAGGATTGCCTTTGGAGTTACAAGGTTATGAGAGGTGTAAGAGTGCTCACTGGACATGGAACTGGCCACTGCACAAGCTAACGAAGATGTTACTTTGAAAGGCAAAGGGATTGTGGGAGATAAAAGTATTTTACTTGTATTTTGGTTTGCATCCCTACCCAGTATCTTCCTTTCCCATCAGCAGTACATACAACTTTCAGATGTAAATGCATATCTGACATGGATATCTAGGACTGCTTAGATGTTGCTAGTCTTAATTGTGTAGCCAGTTAAGCTGGCTTCTATGGGATTATCCTTGCAGGAAAAAATACCAGCTCATGGTCTGACAGAAGCATAAAAGTATATTTCTAGACTTCCAATTAGATAGAACATGGATTCATTTAAAGAGCAGATAAAGAAGCAGTGTCATGTGGGGAGAGTCTGGTATGTAGGAGCTTGGGAATTGTACAGTTTAATTATCATATAGTTGCTTGGCTTGTAGCCACAATGAATGGCTTTGATGTTTGTGTAAATTAAAGACAAAACATTTAAACTGAGGGCAACTAGAAGTTTGCCTCTTCTATGTTGTATTCTTTGTATGAAAAAGGTGGTTATGTTTTGAAGGAGATCTACCACAGCTGTAATTAGCTGTGAAGTAGAAAATTTACAAGGTAATAGAAATATTTTTGGGGGGAGAAAATGATGCTGAAAAAGGAGGTAGAAAAGAAAATGTCTGTGCACATTTACAAACAGCTCTTTGGGCTTTTCCCCTAAGGTTAAAGCATGAACTTGGGTAACCTTACAGGAAAGTCACTATTGGGAAATGAGCTACAGTTATATTCAACTGCAGTTTATATATTAAATAAAGACTAAGTTCAGTGAACTATGAAAGTCTACAAAAACCTTCACTGCTTGGACCGTGTGGTGCAGAATTTTTGCTGAATAGTCTTCAAATGCATAGCGTGTTAATTTTTTTTCCAGCTCAGCTGATTGAGCAAGTGAAATAGTGTGCCTATTTGGTTAATTAGTCTTATGTAAATGCATTTCTCATAACATAATTCTTCATAGACTTTTTGTAAATTTTATAAACTACTAACATACTTCTGTTTTATTTTTGTAATTTAGTTGATGTTTTTTGGAATCTTCTTGTGCCTGGATGCTTTTCTGTATGTGTTTACCCTGCTTCCTTTGAGAGTTTTTCTGGCAATGTTCCGGTTCATCACTTTGCCTTGCTATGGCTTACGGTAAGTTGATTCAAGGGAAAGGTGTTGATACCCTTAAATAATATTTCACCATTTATGTGTGTGCTTCATTTTATGGCCTTCAGTGCTGTTTGAACTACAAATGACTTCTTCCACTGTAAAATAGAAGTCTCAGTCTAAACTAGCCAAAGTAAAGGTGTGTGTATGACCTTTAAGCTTTACCAGCAGTCACTTACTGTCATCGTTGCTTCCTTCAGACACAACAGTTTGATAACAGCATTAAGTGTTTGATAACACTTAAACATATTCAGGTTAGTAATGAGAGAGATGTAACCTTACCTTGTAGTTTTGTTCTTTTATCTAACATCTATTTGAACATTTTTTTTAAATTTCTTAGACTTGGCTCATGTCTTTTAATAGACTCTTTGATATTAAAACAGAAGTTGTTTGGTTTTTAACAGTAAAATCTTTCCTTATTTTCATGGAAAACTTTGCTGAAAAGATCCCTGAATAAAATGTGGGTTTTTTCTTTCCTCTGAGGAATCCTTGGAAGTGAAACATGGAGAGGAAAACCAATCAGAATATTAAGAAATTTTAGATCTTAATGCGTTGATTTTCTGTTCATATCAATACTAAGAAGTTGCTAATACATAAAATTTTTAGTTGGCCCTTCTGGTATAGGCATCAAAATTGAATAGAATTAATTTAGTTCATAAAATCTGCTACTTCATGGTAAAGTTGGTTGTATAAGCCTTAAGTGTAGCCTGAAATAAAAGGAGCACTTGTATTGATGTTATCTTTTTTGCTTGAATAAATAAAGACTTCAGGATCTTTATTCTCAATTTTCCAAAACTTGATTCATGGTTACTGATTTTTAAAAATTTTTTTTAATCAAGTTGTTTGTATTTGATCAAGCTGTTTGTATGTTTGTGTTGATTTGTATCATTATTAATATCTGATATTTTATATATGAAGGTCTTTTAGATGCATAGTTTAGAAATGTATGTTCCAAATGTATGTATTACAGCAAATGCTTGTCTGGTGGCAAAAAAATAATATTTTAAAATATAGTCTAAAGGTGAAATGTTTGTATTTGATGATGTTAAGCATAGGCACTAGATGGCAGTCTAACGTTTTATTGTGCTGTTAATTTTGACCTGAACCTCACACTACATCAAGAGAGTCTTCTTAGCTGTGTATAAATGACAGTTATTTGGTTTTAGCCTGATGACAAGGCAAATTATATGCCTCTTTGTAGATATCCACATGGATGCTATTACTGAATTCAGGTAAATGTGATCGAGTTCAGTGTATCATTTGAATCTTACTTTTTCTCTGTTCAAAAATGTTGTTCCTAGTTTATAAACTCAGCTTTGCTTTTGGCAGAGAAATTTCCTGCTCTTCTGAAATTACAATTAAAGATTTCAAAGACTAGTAGCTGGTTTAGGTTATGGTTCAATACGCTGACAAAAGTGACATTTGAAGCACCATATGCACTTACATGTATGTGATATGTGTATACATGCATACGTGCATCTGCAATGCTAATATTTAGTCTGCTTGCTTGGCAATATTTTGTGTGTAAGGCACAATAGAAGCTGGTTTAATCTATTGAACTTGACTGTGTGAAAGTGTTATCAGGTAGGATGATGTCAGTACTTGAGGCTTTGTCTAATTCATTCATGTTCTAACGTTGGTGGCTTTTTACTGAAAGTTTTAAGACTCATGTCTGTAGTATGTAATGGAACTTCTTCAGATGTAATGATTCTTATTTCCAAGTATTCAGAGCATGCACTTTGAATTTTTGGGTATTTTTTGGGTTTTTGTAGTTACACTGATTTTATTTGTTATGGCAAAAATATTTGTGATTTTCTTGCAGCTCAGGAAATACATTTTTATGTATTTGTAACAAAATGGAATTGAATAGTAAAAGCACATTCATAATTATAAAAGGTACTTACAAAGCAGGTGGCTGTTTATCTTTTAGCTTGCTCTTCCTTGCAAATATCAAATACATGTTGGCTAGTTGTTACTTGGACCTGCCACATCATATTCCATTCTGTGTAGCAAATAAAAGTGCTCCTCCCTTCATCTCGGCTTTTTTCTCAACATCTCAGTGAAGTAATTGAGCAGTGAGTGTTCTGTTTCTCTTCCAGTTTACTCTTCAGTTTATTTATTTCCTCATAATTCTATCTTCTCTTTTCAGTGTAGAGAGATTATATTACCCATTATTTTTTTAAGCAATAAAAGCACATTCTATATAAATGGGCTAATTCCTGTCTATGGTATATTATGCAAAGTGCTTAAATATAGGGGAAGTGGTTTATAGCCTCTTCCACATGTTGTAATATTTCATTTTACAGAGTTCTGAAACAAAACAAAGAGTAATGTATCTTAAAGAAAAGTTTCCTTTTTCTGCCTAGACAGTGTAAGCACTTCAATTTGATTTGTGTCATCCTTTCTCATCACTTGATCTTTCCTTTTGAGCAAATTTAGTTCTGTGTTTTTGTCAGAGCTATATTGGTCCTGACAAAGCAATCTTTTAAAAAACTTCAAGAACTTCAGTCAGAAGAATCCAAGATTCTATCATTGAGTGAGCTAAACTGCTGTGTTTAATTATTGAGATCAAACTGGGAAAGACTAAATCATTGTATGGTGGTAGTTTTGGCAGGTGCAACTTCATTAGTCTGTGCTCTCTAAGTGGCAGGGTGCTTTTAAAAAAATTAACAAGCACTTCACAAAATTAGATTACATCTTCTGAAATCACAAAAAAATCAGCTCTACTGTATTTTCTTTTGAGGCAAGAAAAGAACTTTCCTAAATTATTCTCTTTGAATCTTGTAGACTGTTCTCACTTTATTAAGAGATTCTTTGACGGCATAAAAAGTTTGTTGTTCCAGCAAAGTATGTGCCAAGGTAGAGAAGTGGACCTGGTGGAGTTCTGTTTGAATTAAAGTCCTTGGTTACAGGTTCCTAAAACTAACTCTACCTGAGGTTGAAAGATAGAGTTTCATTTTAGAATTCAGACAATTTTTTTTATCAATACCTTAGACCCAGAGATTCTGAGTAGAATAATATCGCTGGCTGTTTTGAAGCTCTTTCATAGAGGTAACTTACTATTTTTCTTGAAAATATGTTGCATACCAATAAAAGGCGATGTGGGAATGTGGAAAAGCTCTTCTGTATTATTTGTAAAGCACCATGATATGAAAGCTAAAATTGCACATTAGTGAAACTCTGATAAGACTTTCAATTTAATTATGTTTAAAGGCATTTCCCATCATCTCCACAAAGCAAGAAGGATTTGTGAGGGAAAGTGAGATTATTTTCCTCCAAATTCTAGTTCTCTCAAAAAAATACAGTAGAAGATTGTGTATTTTCTTACATGTAAAGATAGATGGACAACCTTTACAAGAGACGTCCCACACACACCTCATCGCAGGGGTTCCCCACCCCCCACTGCCAGGAGGGGGTCCAGAACCCTTTCAGCTCTTCCCAAAGGATGAGGGCAGCACCTGGATGGTGGAAGCCCAACAAGATCCTGCTTTGTGTGGGCAGCACCCACCTACCCCTCAAATGCCCCAGCTCCTCCAGTGCCTCACACCGGAGCTGAATCCCACCGGGAACTAGAGCATAGTGCTGATGACACCACAGCTGTGGGTCCAGTCCCCGTGCAGGCCATTTACCTGAGAGTTGGACTTAATGATCCTTGTGGGTCCCTTCCAACTCAGAACATTCTGTGAATCTGTGACTTCTTCCATGTGGAAGTAGATATAGATAGATTATAAATACCTGTAGAAATAATTATAAAAACTGTAGAAATAAAGCATATCTGGAAGAATAAAACAAATGCACTGGCATTCTTCTTGTGGACATTATTTATTTGTTCATATTATCAGGCTATTAAATAAATTTGAACCTCTGTTGTACACTTATTCCCAAGTTGTTTTTTTTTTTCCCCTGAGGAATTTAGCTAGGAAATCCATAAACTTCCTTTTGTCACCTGAAGTTCATTGAGGAAGTTGTGCATCTGCCCA
The DNA here is from genome assembly GCA_013396995.1 of Dicaeum eximium. NCBI lineage: Eukaryota > Metazoa > Chordata > Aves > Passeriformes > Dicaeidae > Dicaeum > Dicaeum eximium. The sequence continues at coordinate 213,304 of VWZP01008431.1, read as the reverse complement.
CCAAAATGTGCAGCTTTCTATCAACCAAAAAAGGAAGATGCATTCATTATTTTCTGTAGTATATTCTCAGATCAAGTACTCCTTTCTCCTTTCCATTACAGTGCATAGTGTAGCAACATTACAACCTTCTCTTTCTTTCTTTCTTGTAAATCAGACCGAAGGGAAGAGCACTTTCACTTCCTTTATAGGATGGAATGTGGTGTCACAGGGATTCCTCCTTGGTGAGTAAATCCGGATTTTCTTTTTCCTTCTGTGCTGTCAGCCAAATTCACACATCTACAGGTAATCAGTAAAAAGGCTGGTTACAAATTAATAGTATGGCTAAATTAACCAACATATCTCAAAGGAGAAACCAACACTTAGTTTAAATAACAAACACATGAAATTGATTCAGTGCTATTTGTGGTACGTATATTTTCTTATGTAACTTTACATCATTGTGGAAATAAGTTGTTATCTTAGATTTAAAGCATTTTTCACATAGAGTGCCTGTGGACCAATTTGGCTCAGTTTAAAAAAGGATATCTTGGAATAACTATAGCCCCTGCTGTACTTCAGTTTATAGTGCCTTAAGCTTTTTGAGGTTTCTTCTAAGTACTGCTTCAGTCAGGTTCATAGCTGTATTTTTGTGTGTACTTAAAGTAGGTTTTTTTAGTAATGCTTAACCTCAATCTTAGGGAGTTCAGAAAGTTCATTGCCAGGTGTCTTAGTATTAGGCTTGCAGATGATTCTATGCATAACAAAATACAGCACTTCAGCATATGTTTCTTTACTATCTTCAGTTATATTTGATTCTGTTACTTAAAAATAAAAGCTTAATTAAAGTTTATTCTAGTTTTCACTTATTTGAAACCTCGTTTTGTTTTTTTTTTTTATTTTTTTGAGACAGCTCTCATTGGGGCCTAACAGCAAGGTTGGTTTTGTTTCATTCTTAGCATGGTCTCTTGCTGTATTGTGTGCATGTAGAGGCTTTTAATTGTTTGAGAAATGCAGTGCCATCTAATCTTGGCAAGCTCAGCTCTCAGTTTCTTAGAATTCCTCATTTGGGACATATTTTTCTTATCAGTCTCTATAATCACAATTTTACATCAGTGAAGTCCTGCATACTGTAAAGTGTACCTCTTCTTAAAATCTCAAAATGGAAATTAGATTTGCTCAAAATAGTTTCTTTTCCTGAAGCCAAACTTGAGCATAATTGTAGGAAAATATTTCCCATAGATCATGTAGTCCATTAAAAAAATGTTTAGTGTGTAGTTATGTGGGCAAGTATACCCTTCAGACAACCTTGTTTGGATTTTATTATCCCTGACACTTTTATTTACTCTAACAGGAAAATATCCCCTGATGTGTTAATGTAATAATTTTTGTTAGTGCTTCATATAAAATGAGAAATTTACGACACCACAGTTCATAAACTAAGGATATATTGAAGAATTGAGAGTTTGGTAAAGACTACAAATAAAAAAAAACCCCATTGTTCAGTTACCATGCAAGTATCTTTGATGTAAAATGGAGAGAGAAAAGATACCTAATCAAAACTTTTAACTAGACCACCATATCAATAACTAAAATATATTATTATAAACCTCAATGATTGCCTGTTTGAAAATGTTAGCATTAAATAAATAATACAGTTAGAAGAAGTTTGCTTATAACTTCATGCAGTAAAATACATGCTTAAACTTGTAACATGCTAAAAAGACTTCCTCAGTGCGTTATTAGCTGAACCATAAACCCTAATAAAAAGGATTTTATAAGTGTCAACATTTATTACTCTTACAAAAGCTTTCAAATATATATATATGTATGTTATTAAGATGAAAATATCCATCTAAAACATTTTTTGCAGTGACAGTGTATTCATAGCTTTAAATTACTGTATGTATGACATCAGTATTGGAAATTTTATATATGTTGACCTTATAGGAGTAATTGTTTAGAGTGATTTGAATTATTTGGGTGAGACTAAATAGTCTAAACTAAAGGAACCAATTAAAATGCAGTGAATTGTATCAATAAACAAGAAAAAATCTTGAATGCCTGTTGATTTAAAAAAATTAACAAAACAATCAAAACCCGAACAACTCTAAAAGATGATTCGAAAACCATATGTAATCAGACTAGTGAAGAATTGAGGAGCACCAGGAGGCCAGTAAGACAAAATAAAGAAATTATATGACATCATGTGACAGTCTGTGCATTTAAGTTTAAAATAATATATTGAGTGCATATGGGTTTGATGCCAAAGTAATTAAGTACTCAGACAAGTGTACTTGTCTGCAGATTACACAATGTAGTGAAAGCATTGTTCATTTTGCAGTGTCAGTTGCTGAAAAGCATACCAGAAACAACCGTATTGAGACTTTTTTTAGACTTTTTTATACAGCAAGAACAAATTTCTCTTTGTCCAGGTTGCATTTCATGTTCCAAATGGTTTAACTACTTTAAATTCAATAAGTAAGTCTTATTAAAATGCCTGACACACAATTCCGGTCTTCTTGGAAATCACTTTCTTAAGCAATCTTGTGCATGAGCTACTTGTGATTTTGAACATATTAAAGACAAATATTGGTAAACTGTGATTTGTTTTTAATAACGCTCTGCTTGATGCTGAGTAACTTCAGTTGTACAGCTGTTGGAACAAAACCGAGTTTGGTGGGGTAGATACCAATACTTTAAAAGCCTCGAGCTGCTTTGCTTCTGTAATAAATTAAAGTACTGTACAAGTACATCATCCTGTTCAGTAGGAAACATTAAGGATCAGTAGTGTGACCATGTGTGTAATCATAGCACATAGGGATGATGGAACCTAATGCTTTTCAACCAGTAGATGGAGACAGAAGTCTTACTGCTGTGTAAAATGTGCATCATGGCATTTTCAGTATGATGTTAAATAGAAATATCTTGAAAATTACAGACAGGTAACTAGTTCCTTAAACTTTCACTTATTTAAGGAGTTTGCTTATGACGGGCACTGGTTTTCACACTAGACTTTTATTCATTGGGTAGGTGTTTTATGTTGGTTGTGGTATAAGTTTGACTTAGTTTTGTAACAAAGGGGATTTTCTTACAAGTGTCACAAGTCATCTTAAAAAAAAATTCTTGTTTTTCCTAAAATTTATCCAAGTTTGTGGGTAGCCAGGATATTTGATAGCATTCTAATTTGATAGTATTTTAATTTAATTTTCTAGAATATCTAAATAATTCTTATAACTATTTATAAGGCAATCTGCTTGCTTTTAGCCTTCCAAAGGGAGGGGACATACAGAGATCCAATGGTTTTCTAAACAGAGGAAAGACTTGGATTTACACTTCCTAAATTTGTCTCATGGCGGACAAACCATAAATTGGAAGGTTTGAAGCATGAGTATTAAACCTTGATTTTTATTGTGTTGTAAAAAGTCGTTTTTTTCTGTAACAGACTGATTTGCTCAGTTCCTAGTTGATGTCAGTGCATTGTGGAAATTTTGCCATGGTTTGACTTTCAACTGCTTTAAATAGTGTGGTTAAGCTTGAGCGTGGCATGCTTCTGCTTTGTTAACAACTGACTGGGCTGGAACAGAAGCATGCTGAGGTGGAATAGGGAGGTATAGTGGTATGGCTTGCACATCACTTTATTTAAAATTAATAATAAGTCTAAGTGTATCCTTAAGTATGGACTTCTGTGTTTACGGTATTTTGAGAAGTAAGGCTTTGTTTCAGTGGAGATTTTCTGCCAGTTAGTAGATGTAATGATAAATATACCCAAAGGCTGAGGAGTTTGAACATCTTGTTAAGTACATGCTGTAGAATGGTGAAATCTGTGTGTTTTTTTTCTCTATTGTCGTAATTTGCTGGTGAACATTACAGTGCAAGAGAGTTTCTCTGTAAAGGAATGCTTGGATTTTCACTGAATTCATGCAGATTGAAGGATCATCTCATGTTTAAACATTTTGATGTGTTCAGTGTTTGTAATAGTAAAGCAATATAAGATTTTACGTAGTGGATAATAGAAAGAATGGATAAGTCTTACTCTTTAGTATTAAGGTACTTGGATGTTTGAAGAAGTTTTAAAATCTGATTCCTTGATAGTCTAGGCTATACAGCTGATGTGGGAACTTGAGACTTAGCATAATGAAATCACTTGTAAAATTCTGTAAAGAGCATCTTCGAGAGCATGACTTAAAGCAAAAAATATTTGAAGTAGTAATGGAATAATCATAGAATCATTGAATGGTTTGAGTTGGAAGGTGCCTTAAAGATCATCAGTTCCAGCCCCCCTGCCATGGGCAGGGACGCCTTCCACTAAACCAGGTTGCTCAAATAGTGGCAGAACATAATTAGGTGAAAAGATACAAATTATGTGTCGTAATAAGGTGCATTTGAAGGACAGCCCAAATGCCCTGGATCCTTTTATTTACTGGTTTGAGGTGTGAAAATTGTGTGTAAATTATATTCAGCTAAATTTTGAAATGATGTAGCATTATTTCTGGAATATGGTAGGATATTAGAGGAACTACATCTTGGAAAAAGGCTCTCATGATACTGTCTTTCAAGAGCAGAATTTGTTAAAGCCAGGCAAGTGTTAAGATTTAACTCAGTTGTGCAGCATCACTGTATGCCTGGGAGATAGCTTTGAAAGAAAAGACTGCTTTCTACAGAAAAATTCCACTGCCCACTGTTTTGCTACCAGAATGATTGAAATTGTATCATTGTAGTGCTCTTTAATCATTGTTCTCATTTTGTCATTCATGAGAAAAAAGACCCAAATGTAATTTTCATGTGAAATCTTCCTCTCTGTGTTCTGTCATATTTCACGCACAGCTGTAAAAATGTGAAATGTTTGGAAGTGAGCTAAGCTGTTTCAGCTTCTCATATCTCCATTCAGTGGTTTCTAAAGTTGTACATTATCACACTCTGAGTTACCACATCAGCTCAGAAATGTCTAATTCTTAAAACTTGGGTCCCTACTTTAAAGTGAGATACTGAATTTAACAGCACTATTCTATGTTTTTCTTGTTTGTTTTTTGACTTTTTTGTAGTTGTCATAGCTTGGCCAATGTGAGCTTTTAAATTTTGTTTCTTTGAGATTCTGTGGTACTCATGATGTGCATGACTACAGCAGTATAAGTTTGGATGTGATATTAATCACGAGGTTGATTAGTTAGTGCTTAAGATGTCCTGAAAGTACTTTTCAGTGTTGGCATTGAGTAGTTACTGGAGACAATAAGTAAAAATACATATTGAGAAAAATGAATGCAGAATGCTGGGATGCTATGACAGGCATGAAATCGCATCAGCCTGTGTGTGTTTATATGTATTAAACAGCTTAATGCAAAGGATAGGAATGCTTTGTAACAAATACAGATTGAACTGTGTGCCTGATTCTATACTAAAACCTTTGACATGGTATTTTCAGTCTGTATTGATTTGTGGACATCAAAGCATTTTCCGTTGACAATCTTTCTGGACTGCTTCAGAAGCTTCACAAACAGACTCTAGTCACTAGTGCATTTCAGTAAGAGACCATCCTGTCATTAAAACTGGTACCTTAACAGCCTTTTAAAAGACTGTGATTGAGATTTTTGAGTGGGTGTCTCTTGTTCATCAGGTTTTCTCTATCAGGTACTTACTACTTCTCTAATGATAAGTTAGTTGTTGGCTGGAAGAATGAAGATGCTGATTTTTATGAGTAATAAATTCTGATTTTCTTTTTTACATGCTAAGGCCAGACATTACTGTTGTGGGATAATAGTACCTTTATCATGGTATCCCAGTCTGTATTTCAGAGTTTGAGTGTTGGCTGGGACACTTGTACAGAAATGACTGAATACACTTCCAAAATGGAAGTATATTGGAGAAAAAGGAATATACTATTACTCAGCATATGAACATTAATCATAATCATACGCTTGTTTAAGTCTTGTAAATATTTCAATATATACTATTATGTTTTAATAACTATAATCATGTAAGTCAGATGTAATTAAATAAGGCAGTAAATTTTCAAAGTGTGATTTTACAGGTTGAGGAGGGTGCATTTTTTTGTGTCATGCTAAGACGGTCATGGGCTTTTTAAGCAGTGGGTAAAAGGTACACGTTCAATTTTCTTTAATTTTTTTCAATTGGTGTTTGCAGTTAAAACTCAGTTTGGGGCTGAATAAAGGAATAAAATTCACTGAGGCATTTTGTCAAGGACTTAGGCTGAAATAAGATATGGTGTGAATATTATCTGTTACTGGAGGACTTCTGAAAGCAAGAAAATGTCTCTTAGGGAGAGAAAGCCCATATAAACAGTTCTGGTATGCTGGACCAGGTTGAATTCTTTTATTTAGAATATAATTGTTTTTAATATAGTTTATGCAGTAAAATGTATATAATAAAAGGTGCAGTTGCTCTCTGTTCAAAGTGCAGTACTGTAAATCTGAGAGTTCTAGAAACTTTCTTGCTCATACTCCCAGCAAGAGCACAACCTATTTGCCCATTGTGGAATGTCACTGTGTGGTTCCAGGAGTGATATAATGCATGAATGTTGTTTTCATGGCATTTTTATTTTGAATGGAATACAACAAAGAAACCCAAAGTGTAACACTCCAGCTGTGATTTAAATAGAATGAGTGAGGTAGCTGGGATTTTTGACTTCTCTGCAGGGTCTGCAGACCTACTCCAGAGGTCATAAGTAACTGTTAGGATGTTTTTTACAAATGTTAGGATGTTTTTTACATTTTTACAAGACAACTCTTAATTTGTTTTCTAAATGTATTATCAGTTCATGGGAACATTGCCTAATCACTGGATGACCTACTGATTTAAGAATACAGAAACTGAAAATTCATAACTTGAATTCTGCTAATTGCTTGCAACTTCTTTGAAAAATTAACTTCTGTAAAAGCATTTCAGTGTATTTTAAAAAAATATATTTAATCGAAATTATTTCCTACTTTTTTATATTTAATTGTCAACCTTTTGATGTAATTTAAAGGCTTTTTAACTGCTTCGCATCCTATTAATACTAAACTAAATAAATAGACAAGTGAATATGGCCTTGCAATTTCATTATGCTTATGTATACTGTTGTGGCAATTGAGGTAAAGCTATTTTCTTCCTGTAGTTTTACTAGGAAAAAATTGTGTAATGATTCCTTTAGTCTCCTGGGTTACTCTTGGAAAACTGCATTTGGTTCACAACCTCCAGCTCTGATGTCAAATAGTTTGCATTTACTGCTGCAGAACTTAGAGCTAAAGGAAGATAAAGAATTTACAACCTGTCCCTCAGTATCTGGTTCATTATGCTGAAATTGAAGATGACTGCTTCATCTCTTTTTGATCATAGTGAATACAATTTCTGTACCTGAGGAAGTCAAAATCATAGAATTGTGTGGAAGAGGGAAGATAAATTAGAAACCAAGAGCATGCATGCAGAAGGTTATTAAAAAGTGGGAGCTCTCAACAAATACAGTGTTTTAATTACAGGGATGTGGCTAGTAAGAGACTGTGATCCTGTTTGTGAGTGTGATCTATAAATGTGTGTCATAGTCAGGGTATTGGAGTGAAGGGCAGGGGAAGGGGCATAGTGAACTACATTAAAATATATCCATGATGAACACCTTCTGTAAATTCATATTGACTTAGTATCATCATATTGACTTAGTATCATCTTATGATCATCATTGACATACAATCATCTCAGTATTTTGTAGGTATATGACATTTAGTGGAACTTTATGCCCTTTGTATTTCAGTGACAGACGTTTGCTACAACCTGCTCAGGTATGTGACATGCTCAAAGGAGTTATATTGGTCATCTGCTACTTCATGATGCACTATGTTGACTACTCTATGATGTACCATCTGATAAGGGGACAGTCTGTCATAAAGCTCTACATCATCTATAACATGCTTGAGGTAAGAATGTTGGCATCAGAATATGAAGCATGCTTTTGTCAGACTATCTAAAATATTTTGTGTTCCAGTATTTGTACTTAGAATGTGGCACATCTGGTATTCTCACCAGTCTGCACATACCTAAGATAATAAGTGTAGATGCAGTGAAACAGACAGGTTTGTGAACAATAAGTTTTTAGATACTGTTTCATAATGCCTAATTTATGGAGCTTATTCATTTCATAGCAAGAAACTTGAGAAATGGAAATAAAAGAAGTGTCTTATGAAATGTGAGGAAATGAATGAGATTTTGAACTTGCCAAGAAAAGTAGAAACTTGATTTGAAATAATGATAAGATCCCAAGAGAGAGCAGAGAAGGAGGATGATACAAAACATGGAATTTGGGTTTTAATTCATCATTATGAAAATATAGCTTTCATTGTATGCAAGGACACATATTACAGCTTCACCTTAGTCCTGGCTAGCAGACACAAGCCTGTAAGGCAAACGAATGAATGTAGTGACACGAGAAAAGGAAATTCTGTTTTGGGAGGTAAGATAAAGAGAAATTCTGTCGAGGAAAACAGTTTCTGTTTTGCTATAAATGTAAAGTGTAAGTTTTTTTTTTTGTACTTCTATGATCAATGGTTCACAAAAGAAATAATGTTTTCATAGGCACAATTTTATCTCCATCCTGCAAATATAGGACATAGTAGGAATACAACCTCTTCAACGGACTCAATCAGAGCTTTGTACAAAAGTGTCACTCTGCTAGTGTTCTGGGATTCCTGAATGATACATTAATCCTTGTTTGAACATCTGTTGTACCGTTGTTTGGAGACTGCTGAAACAGGGTTACATTCTGTAAAATCTGAATATTTTGTCTGAAGGCATTCGTTGTTTCCTAATAAAATATGAAAATACTGCATAAGGAACACACTTTGTTATACTAAGTGAAATTAAATATCATACAGGCCACCTCAGTTGTTTATTCACAGGGGTTTTGTTGCCTTTGATTTTACATTTGCTGAAAAATATGTACAAATATTAAATTGGCACTGAGTTACTATCTAGATTTTGATTGTGTGGGGAAATACTCATACATATATAGTACCATAATTGATGAGAGATTATCACTTACTAAATAAATATGTGCTTAAAATAGTATTTCCTCTTTATTTCAAGACTACTTCAAATCACTTAGTGCTGTACTTTCTCAGCTTTTTGTGCTTACCACATAATTTGAAGCAATACTGTAGTGTTTGCTCTGAATTGGAAGCCATGTGCCATTCTGCTTGGAATGAGGAATTGAATTACTTTGTTTTATTTGGCAGAACCAAAATGATGTGTTTTACAAACTAAGAAAAGTGCTGCATGAGTGTGTTTCTTTTAGGAAAGCGGGAAGTTCGTTACTACTCATGGTTATTAGAAAAATTACATTAGACTTTAAATTTGGAAACAGTATTTAATTTCCATGGTGTCCCATGAAACCCAGCATGCCAAGCAGAGGGTGTGTTTTTAAGGGGCTTTTTTACCGTGACAGGTTGCAGTAATATTGGCAGAACGTGTTCATGGTATCCCACTGAAAGACTTAGTTTGATAGTCAGCTTTCAAGCATTTGAAAATTGGCTTGCTTGGACTACTTTGGTGATTTTTATTGAAAGTCTTTTCTACTGATGCAAGCAATTCTTTTTAAGGAATTCTTAATATGCTCTTTTCTAAGCAATAGGCTTTACATTTTTTCACAAGTTTTCAAAATAAGGAAGATCTTTTTAGTCTAGTAAATCACTGAGCAACAGAGATGTTTACAATGTCCTAATGTTTTCGGCTGTTGGCAAGTCCAGGAAGTACTGTCCTGGGCAGATATGAGGAATGCAAAATCTTCAAATGATGTGCTGAATGCTCCCAACTGACAGGCTAAGGGGAGCATTCAGCACATTTGGCTTAAATGACACTTTTCTTTTTTAGATTCAGACCCACCGGCTCCTGCTCCTTGTGAAGCCCCAGTGTGCGTTACGCTGGTGACAGCACTCACCATGGAATTCTGCTGGAGCCTGGAGCCGGCATGTAGGGTTTAGGTAAGTCATATTTGGAAAAGCAAGCAACAATATTGTGTGGTGGGTTTTAATATTTTCTATCCATTCAGCAAAGAACAAAGGACTGCTTAAACAGAAAGGAAAGCAAAGCCAACATTTTATCTATTAAAACCCTCACAATATTGTGAACAAAAACTTACCAAACTCTTAAGCATTCTGTAGCTGGTGTTACTACACCAGGTGTAATTACTCAATGGGTCATCACAATGAGCAGGAACCAAATAATGCAGACAATCTCAATTTACAAAATCTAAAAGCCGAAAACAATGCCACTGTAAATATCTCTCAAACTGATGGGGTTGGAAGCTTCAGATTTATGATAATTCATCAGCCCATGGCTTTGTTCATTTTATTTCATCAGTGATTCTTAGAGCGCAGCACATTGTACAATTACTTGAGGTGTCCTGTAAAATTTTGTTTTAATTCAATTTTCATATTTTAGGAAACTTCATTCAGTAATAGTGTCAGAAATAAGTACTACTTTCCTCACTTCAGTATCTTTATCTTAAGAACTATTTAATTTAAAAAGTCAGAAAATGATCTGAAGTCTAGGTTTGTGTTGTCCCAAGAACTTATTTTCTATCTAGTAGGATCAATATTTGCAGGTACATTGTGCACCTGGTTCTGTATTGCTACATGTTGATTTAGCATGTCCAAAATTGTTGTTTTACAGAAAGACACTAAGAGAAAATATTTCTTGTCTTTCTTAAGTAGAGATAATCAGTTTGTCATCTTTAACTGTTTCCATTTTGTTGAATTAGTAAGTAATGAGAGATAACTCTTTTTTTAGCCAGACATGTGCCAAGTTTAATTTTTGACGTTCTGGTTTTGTTGCCCTGTGCAGCTTGGTTTTAAAATTATTGAACTGCAGCCTATAGGCAGAAAAAAATGTTCTTCCGTATAATGATTTTCAGTTTTGTGTGTCTGCTGCTGATGGAATGTTGGGAACTGGTGGAACTCGGTATGGCCTTACTTGCTGTGGTATTAAATTACAAGTTCAAAATGCTTTCCATATGTTTTCTGTATTTAGAATTACTGCTAGAGGTTTTTTTTCCTATTTGTGTGTATATTTGGATTATACTCCAGGTGTTTGTTGTTTTTTCAACATATTTTCCCTTTTTGGCAGACTTTCAAGTCCCTCCTAATCACTTGTTCTTGTGTTACAGTGCTTCTAATTTTTAATTCTCCTTTATGCAGACATTTGCATTAAGTATATACTTCAGTATACAGACAGCAGTAGAGCCAAGTCTAATTTCAGGCTTTTTGTACCTGTAAGCACCTGTAAATGTTCCCTGTCATCTGGAATTCACTTTTTATTGTTGGGGGTTTTTTTCCATTAAACCCAGAGGGATGGGGAAAAACATTTCAAATGGTTTGATAAAACATGCATACTGCTTTATACACACTTTTTTCAAAGGCTGAGGTTTGAACTTTACTTCAGTATCTTTCAAGAAAGCATCTATGATAACAATATATTATTATTTATTTCAAATACTGTTGCGAAGGGGATAGTAAGTTTGAAAAGGAAAGTAAATGTGCAAAAGGAACAGTACTGCTGTGAAATCCAGAGAAAGTTGAATAAGTAAGAGATCAAAAGTCATATATATGTGAAACTTTCTTTGGATTGAGCTGTACTTTTAGTTTGAACTGTTCTTGAACTGGGCATACTCAAGTGTTGGAGAGAAAGGTAGGCAGTAAAAGGCAGTAAAGTTGTTCTTGTTTAGGTGGCTGATCGTCTGATTTCTTCATTTGGACAAGATATTTTGGATGCTCTTTATTGGACAGCTACAGAACCTAAGGAAAGAAAAAGAGCTCACATAGGTGTGATTCCTCACTTCTTCATGGCAGTGCTGTATGTCTGTATCCTTTTTCTTTGATAAATTACAAAATTTTCTAAGCTAGAGTAATTGCTCTGAATTATTTTAATACATTTGAAAAATTGATAGTGTTCCTAAATCAGTGTTCCTTTACTTGAAAAGTAAGATTGCCAGTACCACCTGCTTTAAAAAAAAGAATCCCTTCATGATGGTGTATCTATAGTAAAATGAAAAATGCTAATTGGATAGTTCATGGAAAATTTTATTTCTCATTTGTATTTGAGTATTTTGGCTCACAGGGCTTTAAAGACAGTGGGGTTTTGTTATTTAGTGGAATGTTAAATGCATCAAGCTTGAATATATTTTCTTGATGTGAAGGGATAAACTCATGCATATTCAGGATGCAAATGTTCTTCGTGTGGAATAATCTCACAATGATTTTATGAATCTAAAGAGATGCCATAGTCCAGTAGTTTTAGTAATTAATTTAGAATTCTTACAATTTTTCCCTATTTTCTCTGAAATCTTTTAGGCTAATTCTGAATCTTTACCTCAGATATTTTTCTTCAGATTGCTTTGATGTTTCTCACAACTGATGTCATTGGGTTCTTTTAGAACAAGAAAAATAAGCATCATTATTACATGCTACAAAGCACTGTGCATGTATTACATACGTGTGAGTATTGTCTTGCTGTAAGTCTGGTTTACAGGAATAAGGAAACTTTCCTGTTAAACTTTGAAAGCAAAATAGGAAATCTGTGGTTCACTGCTCTTCAGTACTGCTGTACGGAAAACTTATTTCAGATATTCTTCCTTAACCCTACTGTGCAGTCCTGCATGCTATTCTTATAATGGTTCAAGCAACAACCCTTAATGTGGCCTTCAACTCCCACAATAAATCACTGCTTACCATCATGATGTCCAATAATGTAAGTATTTAGCTTTATCATATAGCTACCCTAATTTGTTTTAGAATCTTCTGTCTTTGTGTATCGTATGTCTTAAATATTAATATTTTAAAAGAACATATTTTTGATAATATTATTTGTTTATATCAGTTATGAGTAAAAACTAACTAACTGTTTCTAAAAATTGCAGTTCGTCGAAATAAAAGGAAGTGTTTTCAAGAAGTTTGAGAAGAACAATCTTTTTCAAATGTCAAATAGTGGTATGTATAGCAGCACTGATCAGGAGAAAATGTGAAGAGAGAGGCTGTTTATTTAATTCATTAATGTATTTCATATAATCAATGTATTTAATATTATTCATACTGTAAACATTTTACCTTGGTGAATTTGAGTGTTCTGACTTGCATTCCTCATCACCCCTTTTATTGTTTGGTTCAGTAGGATGAAACTGAGATCCACTTCAAGGAACACTTACTCCTTCTATTGCAAGTTTGTATTTGAGGTGCTAAAACACCCTACTGGCTTTGTGCTGAAATACCCATGCTTCCAAGGGATCAAGTCTTCTGTTTTCAAAAAATTTACTTTATAGTGTGCTGTATTGACACAGTGATCCCAGAATGCGTGTTGTTGAGTGGCTGAGAGGGTAGATCTTGAAATACCTCCCTCCTAACCCTAAAACAAACAAAAAAATTCCAAACAAATAAAGCCCCAAGTAAAAAACCAATGCAACAAAGTAGCTGACATATGAGGGAAATACCAGAGATTACTCTAATTAGTGATATGCTCTCAAGATAGTAGGTAGAGGGTACTTAGGAAACATGCTTCTGACACTTAACTGTGTTGCTGCTTAGGATGAATTCTGAGAACTCGTACTCAGTGTGTCTGATGAGGAAAAGCTGTTCAGGTATCCTTTGATTGAGATTCTTCCTAATACTGATATCAGCCATTTGAAATATTTATTGAATTCTTGATTTCAAAGCCAGTAGGAACAATTGCACTTGAAGGTTGTGTTAGAGCTTCTTTGCTTGTACTAGTTTTGTAGAATCTGAGAATGCCCTGAACTGGAAGGCACCTCAAAGATTGTCTCATTCTAACCCCCTGCCATGGGCAGGGTCACCTTCCACTAGACCAGGTTGCTCAAAGCCCCATCCACCTTGGTCCTGAGCACTCCAGGGATGGGACATCCACAGCCTCTTTGGGCAACCTGTGCCAGTGCCTCTCCACCCTCACAGTAAAGAACTTCTTCAGTATCTCTGGTTTGAATTTCCCCACTTCGATTTATACAGATGAGCAAAGAAAACAGAATATATTCTTTTCATTCCAGTTCATAATTTTTAAACCAGATAACTCAAATGTGCAATAGGTTTTAAAAAAACAAAATAGCTACTTATTTAAAAACAGATAATTCATATTTTTGTATCACAAGTTAAATTTTCAATAGGCTTACGTCAGGTTTTGAGTTCTGACTATTGATATGACCTCTGTCTAATTCATCTACAGACTGAAATATTACATGCAAATGTTTTGTAATCCTTTAGATGAAAGGTTATTTACATAAAACCTTAGATATATCACAGAAAATTAGATAACAGAAAATTAACACTAAATTTTAAGCTACCACATAGATGTTCTGAAACCTTCCCAGAAAGATCGTCCCAACTATGTTGATAATCTGTTTATTCTGTGACAATAGTATTATTTTTAGTTCCAAGATTTAATTACTTATATTTTTAAAACCAGAGGTATTTAACTGTACAGTGAGGATGCGAAAATGTGACAGAAAACCTAGATAAGGTTTATCATTAATGCAGAAAATAGCTACAACTATGCATTGAGCTCTCCTACCTAAAAGTGAGGCCTCTTTCATGTTGAAATAAGAAAGAGACTGATACTAGAAATTGCTAGTAATTTCCTCCATAAGATTTACTGCATCACAGCTTCAGTAAGGATGGAACAGTATTGTTTCAATTCATGTATTCGGATCACTTTAGTATCCTTTAAATGTTTTATTTCATGCAGCTGAAATGATGGTGCATCTTTTGTTGGCGTGCTATGCCAATACTTCATCCTACCCTGGAAGTGAGGCTAGTCACTAGACCAGTCACTAGTGACTAGTCCTGTCAGCTGAGCTTCCAGTTGGCCTTTGGAGTGTCTTGTGTGTCCTAGCACACATTGTGCTTAAACTGCATGCCTGGGCTGCACTAAACTTCTGAAAGGAAACACTAAATCTAGGCAATCCCATATATTTCCCACCTTTCTGTGCTTCCTTCAGTAGTTTCTGAGGTCTGCAGTCATCTGTAGGGTAAGGATGGCAGCAGTAGCTGGTTAAGCTTGGACACACTGAATGGATTCCCCTTGATCCACCTTCTCTTGTGCTCAGATCAAAATATTACTGTTGTCAAACATATGTTTTAAGTTCAGTGTAAAGATACTGATTAGTACACAGTAGGTAAATATAGTCATTCTTAAGGGGAATAATAGGAATCTCACAGGGGCATCTGAGGAATTTCTCATGAGTAGGTGAAACTCTCTTCTTTTAACAGGTTAATCGAAAGAAAAATATGACGTAGCAGAAAAGATAAGCAATGACCACAAGAGTAGATATTGTGTTCAAGAGAAATTACTACAACTAGAATTCAAAAGCAAGTTGTCTTGTGCATGAAAGTGGGAAAACAGAAACGAGCTGTGCAAGCTGTACTTTCTACGACCTGTACTACAACTTGTACTTTCCTATGCCTTGTATCACACAGTGAAATACCTTGCAGAGCCCTGCCTGGCTCCAGCTTCCATGTACTAAGACATCAGGATAGGAAGTGCCACCAAGCTACCAGTTTAGATCTAGAAATTGTGAAATCATTTTCACTTGGCATCATGCTCAGCACCAGTTGGTGGATAGCAAGTTGATGTGTGGCTGTATTATTTTTCCCAGTATTTACATTTCTGGACTTAGTGGAGTCAGTGATCTTTCTCACCTTTGTATGGCCATTTAAAATTCTCCTGTAACAGCTAATTCACTAGAACTTCAATCTTAAAATAACTGTGAATCATCTACATAAAAACTGGATTGAACTAATTGAACAGGACATGAAATATTCATTAGTTAATTGTTATCTAATAAAACTAAACCTGTTATCTTTTAGGGGCAGCTCAACAAAGACCTTGGGGCTTCTATAGCTGCTTGAGACTGCAGCTACAGAGTCTGGGACTTCAACCATGCTGTTCCCACAGCTTTGATTTGTCAGCTGCAACAAAACTACTTTTGCATTTTCACCCTGACTTTAACAGGGAAATTTATGTACACCCAGGCGATCTAAACACTGTTGCCATTGGAAAGCACTTCTGTACAGAAAACCTTTATTTGTTGTATCAGGAAGAAATATTCCCCTAAATTTAAATAGTATATTCTCTTTTTGAAATAGTTATCTGTAAACTAATTTTGTAGGGTGAGTATTACAGAACAAGGAGACCAAATTATAAAGAGAAGTTCTTTCATCGTGGTTGAGAGCCAAGCATGCTGCTTTCCTTTATGCTTTTAAATATCTTATTTTAATTTCAAGCTGTGCTCTAAATTAAATTTTTTCACAAAAGTCAGTTGTACCTCATACAAAGAAGTGCATTAGATGTAGTGCATTAGGTTATTTCCTTCAGTTCGTTATTAGGCCTGACTCTTCCTTGCTTTTAAATCTCTTGTCTCAAAAATTTAACATACTTATTCTGAAGTTCTATGAACTTCAGTTTTCTTCTGTATAATTCTGTACTTTTTCTTCTCTGTTCTTCTTTGTTCCAAATTTATCAGTCTCTTTGACTTTGATCACAGTCTTGAATAGCCTTAATTTTTTGCCTTTGGTCTTTGAAATTTGAACTGCTTTCTCATGTGGCTTTAGGTTTTTTTAATACTATTATTCTAATCAAGTTGTTCATTTTAAGGATGAGGGATTTGGGGGCAGGACTGTGTTTAAGATTGGTGTGTCCTTGATAATTCCTTGTTCAGTGTTTGATGCTTTCTTGTCCTCTGGTCACTTGTTAAGAGGTAGTAGTTGGCATTACATCTTTTTAGGGTTGCTGAGATGTAAACCAAAAGATCTTGTTTCACTTCTTACTACAATTTTATAACTAGCTTTTGATCTAAACATATAAACAGTGGAATTAACATGATAAAAATGATTTTTTTTTTTGTTTCTGATTTGGGATTCCTGCATTGTGTGTCAGGAAATCTGGAAGGAAATAGCTAGGTTTTCTAAAGATCATTTACCCGCTTCAGGATCTCTGTTCCTGGGATCTCACTGTCTCTTTTAGTTACCACTGCAAGGTACCTAAGATCTTCGGGGTTCAGTGGTTGGTTCGTTGAGATATTGGCTAATTAATTACACCAGTCCATACTAGATGCAGTGCTGTGCCAGGAATCTTTACTTCCAGTAACATTTGTTTCATGTCTTTTACATGTTTTCTAAAAGCAATGATACCCTCTGGCACACTGAAAATTAATTGCTGGGTATGTGTTGCTATTTTTCAGGAGGATTTATGGAAGGGCACAGTGTGTTATTAATATGGGGATAGAATTCTATTAGAAGTGGAATGGCAGAGTTCATATAAGTGGGGCAAAAGTATTTAAAATCTGATTAGGCTATGTGCAATCCTTTTTTTGGGCTTTACTTTACACAACAAGAGTAAAAAATACATCTTGGTTTTTTTTCCCTTTATTGCATTTAGGCTAGTATGTGCATTACATGTCTTTGAAATAAATGTTTACCACCCCTATTCATATGACAACCTTTATAGGCACACGTGACTTACCTTAATGGAAAAGGGTGTATTGTGGTTAGTTTTTGTCATGTGACCACTAAATTGTGATCTACTAAGTCTAGGAATGCCGAATTCTTCCTTTCCCTTTTCAAAATACTGAAATATATACTTTAAAGGCAGTTGAAAAGATTTAATCATATCACTTGCACCACTAGAGGATGCATAGAAGCACAGGCAAATACAGTGTCATCTTTCAAAATAATCTGGAGTGTGTATGGGCAGTATGGAGTATGATGTGTGTCAGTCTGCAGGGCCAGCCCTGGTAAGAGTGCAGCTTCAGCATGGCATTAGAATGCAGTCTAATCAGTCATACAATGGTCTGGGTTGGAAGGGACTTGAAAAATCATCTGGAGTTCCAACACTTCTGCCATGGCCAGAAGTGACCTTTCACTAGACCGGCTTGCTCAGAGTTCTGTCCAGACTGGCCTTTGATGGACTTCCAGGGATGGGGCATCCACAGCTTCTTTGGCAATCTCTGCCAGGGCCTCACCACCCTCACTGTAAAAAAAAATTTTCCTAATATAATCTAAACCTACTCTCTTGCATTTTGAAGCCATTCCCCCTGTCCTGTCCCTACATGCCCTTGTAAAAAGCCCCTCTCCATCTTTTCTGTCGGCTCCCTTCAGGTACTGGAATCCACAGCTGGGTCACTCTGAAGCTTTCTCCTCTCCAGGCTGAACAATCCCAATTCTCTCAGCCTTTTCTCATAGGAGAGGTTTCCATCCTTCTGATCACCTTGGTGGCCTCCTCTGGACTCGCCCCAGCAGGTCCATGTCCTTCCTGTGCTGGGACCCCAGACTGGCTCAGCCCTGCAGGTGGGCTCTCACTGCAGGAGAGCAGAGGGGCAGAATCTCCTTTTCTTGCCCTGGTGCCCTCAGTGCTTTGGAGGCAGCCCAGGACACGTTTGGCTCTCTGGCTGTGAGCACACGTTGCCAGCTCGTGCCCAGCCTCTCATCCATCAGAATCCCCAAGGCCTTCTCAACAGGGCTGGTTTTGATCTCTTCATCCCCAGCCCGTGTTGATACCTGGGGTTGCCTCAACCCAAAGGCAGCACCCTGCACTTGGTCTCATTCCATCTCTTGAGACTCCCATGGGTCCACTGCTTGAGTTTGTCCAGGTCCTTCTGGATGACACCCTACCCTTCTGGTGTGGCAACCTCAGCACTCAGGCATCTGCAAATTTGCTGAGGGTGCACTCAATTCCTTCGTCTGTGTCATTAATGAAGATACTAAACACTGGTCCAAGTATGGATCACTGAGGGGCAGCACCTGTCACTGATATCCATCCAGATTTTATGCACAGTATGTCATCAGCACTGTGCATGATATGTGCTGACTGGGCAAGGGAATAAATACATCTGAATTAGTGCTACGTGTCAGGTTTTTAACACTTAGGATCATAAACACAGAAAGTAAGCTTCTTAATCACATCCTTGTGGAGGTAGGATGAAGACCATTTAAAATGTCATTGATCTCTCATATTGGGCTCTCATTTAACCCTGTCTTACAATGGCAAGGGTTATTGAAGCTATATTGTATCCTAACAGAAAAACTGATATGTGATATGCTTATTATGTATACTTAGTGGAATACATGCAAAACTGAGTTGAAATGGCTTATACTAAGCATGTTACTAAGCATTGTCACAATGGAGAACAAGAGATCACTTTTTCTTTCCACTTTGCTCTTCGTTATGCTGAAGCAGAACAGAACGATTTCCTCCTGCTAGTACCTGTGCAGTCTGTAACTGATCACTGACACTGGTGGTTTGTCACCGTTTTGCCGAATTACAAATCACAAATACAGTGATGTACTTTGCCTTTGTTGTTCTTAAGAGTGTGAGCAAGTGTGGAACCAGGGATGTAGCTTCAGTTGTTCTGTAATTTATTACATCTTCCAAGAAGTGGCAGTACATGGTACGGGAAAATCCCCTCACAGATTTAAAAAAAAACAAATGTACATATACAACGTTCAGTAAGTTCATAATAAATGATGAAACATTACTGTACATATTTTGTATTCTGGGATTTTAATTCGTATTTAGGGCTGAATAGCAGTGGTTTTGGATATCCTGAAGCCTTTTTTGTCCTTGAGGGTGAGAAATTAAATGAATTTTTGATTTGTTTGAGTTTACTGTTGAAGCTGCTGTAAAGTGCCCTGTCTGCCTTGCTTGCAACTCTGACAGTTGATGAGAGGGATGAGGATGAAGAGCAGCAGCCAGTCATTCCTCTCCCTCCTAACAACCTTGAACAGCTGTGGCAGCAGAGATAACAGATTAGAAGTGAGGCCACTGAGAACAGGGAAAATAAGCAGAGGGGGAAAATTAGGTATCAGCCTGTCACCCAGTTTCAGAAATTAGTGGAAGAAAAATTGGTATTATTACAACATTATAAGAGGAAATTTAAAGTCCAAAATGTCCCTTCTCAGTTTAATCCTGTTGACTGGTGAGTTAACCTATACCAAGCAGGTAATAGATAGCTGAAGGATTAGCTGAGACATGCTTTAATGTTAGGCCTGAATTAATGTCCTTGCTTCCCACTTGAGAATATCTGTCAATACAGGCCTCCATGGGAGCTGAAAAACTGAAGATGAGATCTGTGTTCATTATGCATTGCTGACCAATGATGTGTCATGGCAGTGTGGAAGTATGTGATGTGGGAAATAGAAGATAAAACTGTTTTGAAATTCTGTGCAAAAGTCTGAAAGCTCAATGATTATTTCCAAGTCACTAATGGGCATGATAAAGCATACAGATCAATGAGTGCTTGACTGCATTTTCATCCACTTGTGACAGCATCAAGTGGTACCTTGTAACTAGGTTTTTCAGACAATACTGTGTTCTGGTCATTTGGGCAGTATTTCGTGAATTCAGAATAAGCATAGAAGAATGTACTTCACTTGTTGGAGTGTTATTGGCAGGAAATCAAGAAATTAGGGTTAGGTCTTACCTATGTCCTTTTTTCTGCTTTAAATTTATTGTACTAAAAGATTTCCTTTTTCTCCCCCCCTATATATATGCCATTCATTCTGTTTTGAAAGCTTGTGCTTCCGCTGTCCCTTCCCCAGCCCATAGTGGCAGATGAATTTATGTACCCCAAGATGTGAGTTTTTATATTGTGCATGCAATCTCATTCTTCTTGAATTCGGTGTGCTTTTTCTTTTCTTCTCCTGGAGGATTTCTTCTTTTATTTTTGCTCCATTTTTTCAGACCTGCCAGTATTTCCAAACTTCTATTCTAAAATGAGTTACTGTAGTGACTGCAGCCACGAGCATTGCTGCTGGCCTGTAGTCAGTCAGAGATTATGGAAACTGTTGACACAAAGTCAAATATTTCTTTTGGTCCAGCTTAATCCTTGTGTATTCTTCTGAAGATTTCTATTTCTTGTTTCCCAAAACCAGTAGGTGGAACCCCACACAATATTGCAGGTGCTTAAGAAAATGAACCCTTTGGATTTGGAGGGCCCACAAAGGAATTCTTCTCATGGTTATTGACAGGTGTAAAAAGCAATAAGTGTCTTCACAGATTTTCTTAATAGCTCTATCTTCTAAAAAGACTTCTTTGAACTTCCTAGATTGTGATGACATAATGTTTTAGGTTTACCCTGTTTTTCAATAATACAGTTTCAGGAAGGTGTTTTTTAATAAGCTAAAAAGTGTGATGCTTCCTGAAGCCAGCTGTGTGTGTCATCTCTGGAAACAGGACACCAAAGTAGAAAAAAAGACTGCCTTGTCTGGGAGGCAAGTCATGGACTTTGTCCCAGAATAGATTGCTTTTGTGTTACAGTGCTTATAATTTTGCTAACTGTGCTGATACATCCTGCTGTTCCCTTTTAAGGTGGCAGTGTGAACGACTGATAGGAACCTTCTAGCTGAGGTGTAACAATTGTCTTCAAACATTTTTTCTTCCTTCTGCTGAACCCAGTATACAGCAATTTGGATATCTGTGATCTGTAGAAAATGAAATGTACCTTGCTAATAGCCTGAAAGGACAGATAGGTATATTCTCTTCATTTTAGTAACAGGAAGTGCTGGTTCATTTTGAATCACAGAGAGAATGCACAGACTTTATCAAGAAGAATTATTATTTTGTTAATGTATTAGAAGAGGTGATAGTAAGTCCACTAGTCCCTTCTGCTGCTGGGAACCCCGAGTTGAGGCAGCATTGAACAGATCAGGTCACAACCTACTGCAGAAATCCTGTCCATGGTGTGGTTCCCAGCATTTCCCCCACTCCTTAAATCCAGTTAAATCATTTGTGGAAAATGTTATCTAATCCAATAATTAATAAATGATAGAACCTCAGAATGAGTAGATATCTTTGTATGCAAATAAATGTTTCTTTAGAGCTGACACGTTTTGGTTTTTTTAATCCAGATATAAAGGAGAGGTTCACCAATTACGTGCTGCTACTAATTGTATGTCTAAGAAATATGGAACAGTTCTCATGGAATCTAGGTGAGTAAACTAGAAGAAAAATTTCTGTGCTATCAAAAGCTGTATCTCTTGCTTTTTCCCTCCATCTGAAAGATAAGGGTAATCAACACATTTAATAAACAAATCCTAATTTTGTCAAATACCTTAGATTCTCATTTTTCTATTTCTGGTATTCTTTTAAGAATGACTGTGTTGTTTCTGCTGGAAATATATATTGTTATGCTATAAACATGTGTAGTTATCTTTCAAGTAGTGTCTGGAACGATTTCTTCCCAGCCCTTTCCTTTCCTTGGAGTGCACTGTGAATGAAGGATCCCCTAGAAAGTGGCTGCGGAGATTGAAATGTGATAAAGATTATGTTAAAAATACAGTTATTAATCTAATATTGATTATACTTAAGATTTCAATTACATATTTAATAAATATTGTGTAAAATACCAATTTTATTAAAATATTGTTTTAATAATTTTGACCCCAATCTGTGTGATGTACTTTGCCTGAATCTTACCAGTCTACCTAAATTTTACCTTAAGTATCTAAAACTGCAGATGCTTTGTCTATGTCTTACACATACTGAACACATAGTATCTAGTACTTACAAAGGTTGTCTTCCTACTAGATGTAAAGGTTTACAAAGTAAAGAGTTTAGAGCCTGATCCTAGCTGTGGTGTGATAGTACAGTACTGATGAGTTTTTAGGACAGCAGTGGAATAAGCAAGGATTTGCACACTGAATGCTCAGTGATATGTAAGCTTGCAGATTCTTCAGACTCATGAGGATTTTTCATTGTTGAATAGCATTGTTATAATTCTTTTTGTATGGTGGCACTGAATTAAATGGCCTAACTTTTTTCTTCACAACCTTCAGATCACTTTTGGGTGTTATTCCCGGATGTTTGCATGGTGGTTGCTTCAGAAATTGCAGTGGATATTGTGAAACATGCCTTTATAACAAAATTCAATGACATCACGGCAGATGTAGGTATCCTGTTTGGAATGCTGGGTGCTATTTTAAATTGTATTTATTTTTGCTAGTATTTTTAAAATTTTTTTTCAGTGCAGAAAATGTAAAAATTGTTATTTTCATATATTCCATATCACTTGGGAAAGCTTGCTAATTTCCAGATACAGTATACTTTTGAGGATCTTTTAATGTGTAACTAATACCTCTGCTTCTAAATTAGTAGTTCCAGATCCATGAATTATTGCAAGTGTTGTATAACAGTTCACATAATAGCTACAATTTACATTACTGGCAAATAATTTTGTGAAGTGATAATTAGTTAAACTGAAAGAAGGTTACTTGTTCTGCAGTCTAGACAGAGCTTGTAGCCCTTCCTAACGAAATGGATTGTAGGTTAAAATTCAGGCTTTTGGAAAAACAGATCTTGTTAGGCTGCTTTAACTCTATTCTTGCATGTGTGTTAAAAGTGGAATCTGAAATCAGAGATATTTTTTTCCCACTGTCCCTGGAGCTCTAATATGAAGTAGGTTATGTTAGTTTCCTACTCCTGAAATTTCTTAGGCATATATTATGCAGTCCTTCTTTTAAAGCAGTAGATGAGGTTGGTTCTTGTGTGTTTCAGCACGATACATTGGCCATTTGTGTTCCACACTGTGTGAATTCAAACATGCTTGATAAGTTCGTGAATATAGGAGTTAGTGTCTTTTCACTGTTAAAACCACTTCTCAGGAAATGAGATCAGAACTTGTGAAGTGCTTTCTTTTTCAGCATCTCTAAAGTAACTACATTGTGGGATGTAGAAACAAGTGTAATAGATGCACTTAATAAGCTCCCTTATGCCAGAGGCATTTATGCATGCCCTACTTTCATACAGAGTGTGTGGAAAAGAGCAGTAATGAAGTCATGGTGGCCAAAAATGCAGCATGCTTCAGAGTGCTGAAACAGCTGGAGGATGGGGGTAGTCACTGCAGTTTTGTAAGGTTTATTTAATAAACTTTGTGGGGTTTGTGGATGAAGTTCTAAAGATTTATGGTTGTTAGGTCAGACTTTTTCCAGAATTATTAACACCTGCAGTGCAAGTTGTCCTGCCACTTAGTCCTTAGATAGATGCTTTTCTTTCTTAATATGCTGAACTGTTTTAAAGAGAAGGAAAAACTTAATTCATCTTCAGATGCAGCCTGATTTTTTTCATAGGATCATTTGCTTAGTGTATAAAAAAGCTCTCTCATTTGTTTAATTTGATCCCAGGGCTAGCTTTCCTGTAGCTTACTGGGAAGGGAAAAAACTAAATGTGATTAATATGATTTCTGTTATTTTGTGTTTCTCGTGATCCTGAAATACAGTAACTTTATGAAGTCTAATTCAATTCCTAAAGCATAGCGTAGTGTTGTTTGTTTATATATATATATATATATTTATGCAAATTACTTTGTTGCAGAAATAGAGGCTCATCTCTTCAAGAGTGCAGTTAGACCTCAGAAAAACTGGCTTTGACTCTTTCAGGAAATGCATAACTTCATAATACTTTATGGAAATACTTTATTAATATCTCTGTTGCATTTGTAAAGTGTGATAACAAATTAATCACACATCTGATGTGCTGGATTTTTTCCAGGTCTACAGTGAATACAGAGCCAGTCTTGCATTTGACCTTGTTAGCAGTCGACAGAAAAATGTAAGCCTGAAAATAAAATGCTCTTTCCTGTATTAACTAACACAGTTGTTATGGGGGGATATTGAAACAAACAATACAGTTTATTTCTTTATTAAAGAAATACATGCAGTGTATGTACAGTGTGTGTACAATGTATGTATACATACTGTTACACTCCTCCAGTGCTGAAAGTCTGCTCTGTGTTCTTTAATAAGAGTAACAGGAATATTTCTTATTATAATTTATATTATATCCATTTGTTAAGTTGAATTTGAGCTTTATTTAATATATTGCTGAGTAGTCTCTTCCAAATACACTTACAGTAAGGGGACAGTTGTAACAGCTTTACATTTTTGACATATGTGGGAAGTAAGTAAACTTAACAAGGTAATTTTAGATTACTGTTCTTTTCATGGTATTTTAACTGTGTTGGGTTAAACACAGTATTCATTAGGAATTTATATTTCTTTACAGATAGAGTGCAGAGATGTTTAGAGATGTTTGCACTATGCATGTTACTGTCATGGCATGGGCATTTATAGAACACACAGACCACTTCTTTTTTTTTAATTAGTACCATTTTTTGGGAAGCTGTTTACTGTACACCTTTCATGGATGTGGACTTGGTACATTTCACTTGTTAGCATTGCACTCATCAATGCTTTAGATGTGTGCTCTATTAAATGAACTTTGTTACTAAGATTTCTGTAGTTTTCTTGGGCTTGTTTCTTGGCTGCTGTGAGGAATGCAGTAGTTAAACCTCATAAAGAAGCTAGACACCATCAGCTACAAATAGTTAATAATAATTTCTTAATAATAAAAACACCAGTTCGTTAGTTTTGAAAACTCCATTACTTTTCCTAAGGATCCTCTGTGGGAAATAAAATAGCATCATTTAGGCACTGACTTTGGTGTGATGTTCAATACTGCAGGCAAGCTGTCATGCAAAGTACTTGTGTTTCGAGTTCAAATGTAAAAATACTTTCAAAATAATTTTAACACAGTTATCTTAAGACTAATTATAGATGTTTATAGAATGATTTAAAATTGCTAGTGTGGTGGGTAATTGTTCTTTTATCCCTGTAACAGTTTTTTCTGTAGAGTATTTGAGGATCAGTCAAATTAATACAAAAAGGTCTCTAAGCTGATAATAATGTACAGATGAAATATCATAGTGCCTTTAGATTCAGTGTCCTAGTTGCTCTTGATTTAGAGATTTGTATTATACTCCAGTTGCTCTTGATTTAGAGCACTGAAACTAATCTTACTGGTCATGGTAGTATTACATTTTTGTCTGAGAGTGCAGCTATCTCCATTTGAATTCCAAAATGTGAATAGGTACACTTCATACCAGTACAGTGTTTGTTAACAGAGCTTTATTCTTATCTGGAGGGTGTGTCAAGCTAAAATAAGCTCATTCCTTAGCATAAGTAGTTCATTATTCTTCCTCTTCTTTTCCTAGGCATATACAGATTATAGTGATTCAGTTTCCAGAAGAATGGGTTTCATTCCTCTTCCACTGGCTGTTTTAGTAAGTTGTATCATTTCTATCAGTTTTCTGTCAATGAGATCTCACTTTGAGAATGTGCCCCTCTGAGATAGCTGGCTGGCTGTTTTGAGGATGAAATTATCATCTGAAGTAACTGAAATGATGCTGAAAGGTTGAGTTAACACTCAGTATAACCTGTATCACATACTACATGTGGCTTCACAAATGCATTATTGTTTCTCAGCCTTTCAGAAAATCTAATATATATTAATTTTGTAGAATTTGTAAGAACTTCAATTGTACCAGTGGAATTAAACTACATCTGTGTTTACTAAACATATATTCCTTTTGGCAGTTATCCTATTCATTCATTTGGAATAGTCAAAGCAGCTGGTTGCCAGAAGGTTAGCAGTAGTGCAGCATTTTATTTGGGCTTTTCATAGGAGTCCTTGTGGCTGTCCGTGTAATGGCACACTTAATGACTCAGTATTCTCTTATATAGAGCACTGAGCTCCTGAAATGTTGTTGAGTACTCTGAAATAGTTGACTTTTATTACACATAGATGTTGCTATAAAATGAATGACTTCATTAATGGAACTGTGTCCACATGCTGTCCTGAACTAACTATTGGAGAATGTTTTCTCTAAATAGCTGTTCTGACTTTCCCCATACACACATGTAGAGAAGCAGTAGTTATCATAATGCTGGGGATCTGTACATGCTTTGTCAGTAAATATGCAAATTCACAGTATTCCTAGAAGAATATCAATATAAATTAACTTAAATGTAATGTTCTCCCATAAAGATGAGGAAAATATTATTCACTGGATTTGCTTAAACTACTGAAATAAAACTGAAATTTCAGGATCCATTTCTTAGTCAAACTTGGGAGTCATATGCCTTGTCCACAAAGCAATTTTATAATCGTAAGGTTAGCATAGTGTGTAACACTGATTCTGTTTTGTGTTGCATCTCTTGACATTTTCCTCAAAATTTGTTAACTCTCCTTCTAGCCCTGGAGTTTTGGAGGTTTTTTCCACGTCTTATTTTACTTGAAAGTCAGTGTTAAGGAAAGATTGTCAGACTGTGGTTTTAGCTAAGTTGCAAGTAAATGCTAGTATAATACTTATTCAAATCAAAATCTGAAGTAGTTAGTACTGCCAAGGGGAACATTAGACTAAATTTCTGTAAATGTTTCTACTTTTTCTTGAATTTACCAAATAAGAAATGTCTGTTACAATGTTCTGTTAATAACTGTGTGCTAAGTTTTAACTTTTATTCTTAAAACAGCTCATCAGAGTTGTAACAAGCTCAATAAAAGTACAAGGAGTCTTAGCTTATGTCTGTGTTGTGCTGTTCTACTGTGGGTAAGTAAATCCACACAATTGAAAAGTATTCGCCATTATTTGATTACATATGTGAAAGAAGTTTCTGTTGATACTTCTGGATGTAAGGATAAACACAGTTTATATTCAGTAGAACATAAATGTAAAACCCATATGCTTGTAACCTGAAATTGATAGTGCAGATTTGTCCCTAAGTACCGTGACTGCATTGGGGAATTATAGCCCTCAAAAAGTAACTTCATTAATGGAAATAACTCATTGCAAACAGACTGAGAGATTCTGAGAGACAAGTGCCATACTTCTGTGTAAAAAGGGAAATTAAATTCCAAGGAATGACGTTTTCTGTAAAAAGACCAAAAGATACAGTAAGCCAACAAAAATAAGCAGTTCAAATGCTTTGAGCAGATAATTAATTTTTTTCTCAGGTAGTTAAATGCAAGGTTTACTTTGGTTTAGGAAACTGCTGTTAAAAAAAATAAATAAATGCAAGGCTCACATTTCCTGGGAAGGGTGGGGTCAGTAAGTAATCTTAGTTAAGAAATACAATGTTCAATGGCAATTGTTTTCCATAGCCAATGACGTGCAAGTATTCTTTCAGCATGCCTTCACTACCAAGTCAGTTTATACTTGTCCTACCTTTAACTTCTCACCAGCAATAGGTACTTCTGAGACTGCATAAGTGTACTTCTCATCCAGTTTAGTTTGCCTGTCTTGAGGCACTTGCTGTGTACTCTCTGTGGATGGCCACTTTCTAGGAAAGCTGTGTAGTGCACTGTCATTGTTTGTTGTCTCTCAAAATGGATCATAAGCAATTAAGTGTTTCAAGTAGCTGACAGAAGAATCTGCCTGCAGTATTGTGGGAGTAATTCTTCCAGTGTCCTACCAAGTTGTGTTTTAAGTGAAGGCAGCAAGGCTTGAGAAGCATAAGACTTCTAAGGCTGAGGTGGTGGTTGAGCAGGAAGAGAGGAGACCATGCTGGAAGAGAGGAGACTACTGTTCTACAGTAGCTTGTGAAAAGAACAGGATTACTACACATTCTTTATTAATAGGTAGATTCTTATCTCTAATCTGACACTAATCTGCAAAAAACAGAGCTCAGTCAGGTGCGTGTTGTCTACATCAGTGTAGGGACACATCTGTTTAGTGTCAGATAACTAAGATTTTGAGATATTTCACATAGGCCAAATAGTAAAATTTTAGCCACATTCCTCTGCAGCATACTTTGATTTTTTCCCCAGCATACTACATGCTGTGCCCATGTTCTCCCTAAAGCCAGCTTTGTATAATTCAAAGCACTATGCCCTCATCATCACATTCAAGCTGTGGTATACCAAGGTCAGCACTTTCATCCTGCTCAGTGGTTTTTCCTTCTTCCCAATATGTGTAATATTTTCCTACCTCTACCATTCCAATGCTGCAGCCCAGGATTTTTCAGTCTGTGGCTTGGAGAATGGAGAGCAGAAAGAACTAATGTGATTAACATGAAGTGTTAAATGCTGCTCTTTAGATACATAGGACACAAAAGTAAATACATTTTGGTCTATTTTATCCTTATTGAAAAGTGAGAACAAATTTTTACTCTTGCTGTGATCTCAGACTTGGAGCTAGTTCACCTCTTGCACCTTTCAAGTAATTTTTTTTCTGAACATAAATTTTCATCACATGTGAGAATATATATAGAACGCAAACATAATAGCATAGATATGTGAGAAATGACATGATAAAATCTGAAGCAGTTAACTGGGCAAAGAATTGAGCCCATACTATGGATGAATTAATTTTGTATTGTTTATTAACAATTAGTTAAACTAGTTAAACTTTAATTGTAGTTAAAGAGTATTACCAAAAAAACCCTTGAGTTTTCTTTCTCTAGAATTTTGAACAAACTTACATTGTTAGAAATTTGAGCCTGGGGTAGGCTGGCAGAAAAGAATAAAGGAGAATTACTAGCAATACTTGCATAATTTTCCATGAGAAGCTGGAAACTGATACAGGAAAGTGGTGATTTATGGCCTTTTTAACTTCTGAACTCATTAAATCAAGCTATGCTGTAGAAACCTACTCTCTCAGGACAAAAACATGTTACATAAGAAGCATAAGAAAAACACCTCTAAAACATGAAAAATGAGGGAGAGCTTCTCAACTTTCTGAAATAAAATCTGTCCCAATAATAGAATAAACTTGAAGAGAAGCACAGCTTTCAACCTGTATAAAATGATATCTTTGTGGTTGCTGTGCTCTTCTCATTCTCCCATTTCTCTATTGAAATAGAATAAACAAAACTTATTTTTTTCCCTTAAAAGTGCAGCGTAGATTGTTTTTCTGTTTGACAAGTTCTGATTACATTTACACAGAGAGAGAGGGGAGCTGCTGCTGGAGTATGCTTGGGTCACTTTATGATTGCGCAGTTAGACCTGCTCCATGGATCTATTAATGTTCATTTCAAGTTGTCTTTTTAGTCTGTACATTATGTACATGATAAACAGACTTTTCAGAGAGTGGGGAATGAATTCAGAGACTGCATTTGGTTCACTCTTGTTACATAGCTTGATTTGCATAGAGAATATTTCATTCATCCTGCAGAGAACAGGTCACTCTCTCTGTGTCATTCTGCAGTGAGCCTTCACTCCCTGGAGTGGACATTGCTCTACGAGTCACGTGTTGCTAGTCATGAAAATTAGATTTTGCAAAACACAGTTGAATGGTAAAAAAGCACTTGATGGTAGATGAGGCCTCCTTTTCTTCAGATGAGGAGACAGATGGGAAAGGGATTCAGTGATTGGCTGATGTTTGTGCTGCAATTTAGTCTAATAGAAAAAGAATCTGCCATCATCTGGACTGTGCTGTGATGGTAATGCAGTGCTGCCTCTTTGGATGTCTTGAGTTTTATAGACTGTCTTCCATGATGTGAAAAGGGACTTATTATTATAGTTTGTAAAACTGTAGTTTGTAAAAGCTAGGTATTGGACTTGGCAGTGCTCAATGGTTGGACTCAATGATCTTGGAAGTCTTTTCTGACCTTAATGATTCCGTGGTTCTGTATTTGCTGTTTTGTGGTTCCAAGTCTATTCGAGATCCTTGGGTGGGCACATTTAATTTGCGTGCATTTATTTTGGACTTGCAGTGTTGAGGGCACTTTTTAATTCTGTGTTAAAATATTCGATGTCTTAAATGGCTGCTTAACTGTCCTTCTAGTCCTTTAGTTAAATAATAAAATTTAATGTTTTCCTCTAGATGCTTTCTGAAGGAAAAAGAAAATTAAGCATTGAATCTGAAACAAATTGTTAAGAAAAGGAAATTACCTTTGATCTTGATATTGAAGGGATTTAATTTTTTAGCTAATCCTTCTAAGACAGCACCTACCATATGCAATTATTTTCATATGAATAATTGCAGTACAAATAATATGCAATTATTTTAATATACTAATGCAAATATGTAAACTATTTTTTTCCAGGTTAATATCTCTCAAAGTCCTTAACAGCATTGTATTGCTGGGGAAATCATGTCAATATGTAAAGGAAGCAAAAATGGAGGAGAAATTATTCAATCCCGTCATGACTGCCACCCCAGGGAAGCCAGCTGGCAAACAGCAAGGCACATTTAAATCTACCCAAGGTAAGGCCAGCTGCCTTGGTTTATTTTCAGTGAAAATTTTTCAGACTAAATTTGATATTAAACCAGATGCATGACAATGATTGCTGCACAAACCCTGTCCTGGACCTTAGTTTTGCCATAGCACAGCTGTGAACACAAGTCCGTAAATATAATAGAATTTATTGCTTTTAGTTCATGTATCTTCTTTTAGTAATCAATTCTTATCTCTGGTAAGATCTCACTGTGATGTGTGGAGGTGATAGAAACAATAGAATGCTTTTGTTTTAAAATCATAGTCATAAAATAATTCGGTTTGGGTTGGAAGGAACCTTTAAAGACCATCTAGTCCAACCCCCTCTGCCATGTCACTGTGCAAATAAGTGAATATTTACACATCATCTCTGACAGTGCTTAAGTTTAGTAGGGAAGCAATCTGTATTTCTCATGGAAATCAAAGTAAAACATGGAAGGTTTATGCATAGGTATAATTAATTTTAGTTGTCATGAACACATAATGAAAACTTTTATGAAATCCAAACAGGAATTGCAGTGGGTCTCTACCCCATTTCCAGTCTATGCAGCACAATTTCCTCTTACAGGTCCTCAGCTTTAGCAGTTAATTTATAATGGGAATATGGCATTATTGTATTTGTGTGACACATCATAGAAGGAAACAGAAACCTTCATTGTTCCTGTCAACTGAATTAGATTGCATCTTCCTGTGGGAAAAGCTCAATGGGAGCCTTAGAGAACTTAACAGTGGGGCTTTTATTGTGTTCACTCCATGGCTTGCCAACAACTTGAACAGCTTGAAATGCAAGGTGCTCGTTAGTCGTCAGAGTGTCTCGCCAGCAAGGGCAGAGTTAACAATCTGTCCGTGTTTGGCATAAACCTCTGAACCTCCCATGTGTCAAAGCACATCAGGCAGAAACTTGGTGCAAATGTTTACTTTTAAGTTCATACAACTGCTTTACTTTCATGATGAAAGAATGTGATCTGAATTGATATTTGCATTCAGTTTTGCATTTCATTAGAGGACTATAACGATAATAATGTTTTAATTAAACATTCTGTTACTACATTTGGATATGAGACTTAGTAAGTTGTACTTACTTATATTGAGCCTTTAACTTGCAGTATATAAATCCTGAAGACTCTTGATCTGAAGTAGCAGAGATGCTTATTTTCTCCAATGGAAAGATTTTGAACAAAAAGTAGCAACCAAAAAGCTTTTGTGTATTTTATTCAGAGTATTCCCAGCTTCCACTGGTGATGGGAAAAGCTCAATTTTACATTTTTAAAGGGGATTTTATATTTTTTAACACCTCTTTATTTACTAGAAATCTTGATTAAATTAAACAATGATTTTACCTTCCTCAGCTTTTGCATTATTAATATGCTGGACTCTGCAGTGTTAGTTAATCTCTGTGCCCCACTTATCAGGTTTTTACAATACAGTCTCTCAACACATCTCTTCTTAGGATGAGGGTAAGGGAATTAATTAGCTGGTCTCCTTTCTGCCAGCTTATAGTTTAAGTCAGTTAATTTCCTAAAGAGTTTCCACCTTGGCAACAAAAACAGTTAAAATTTTGAAGAATAAAATTCTAAACTTGCTCTTGAAGGATGAAAGCTTTAATTACTGGTAACCATTTGTAGGCTGACCAGCTACATCTGGAAGCTGCTGCGTTAGAAAATATTTGTTTGTAACCAAATTCCAGAATTAAAATTACTTGTCTCCTTTTTCAATACAAGTTTAGTACCTTTAACTTGCATAAGACTGTAGAGGGTAACCCATGTACCTCCAAGTAGTAGATGGCATACTGTGGACAGATGCTCTGAAGAAATAAATTTTTGTAGTAATTTGGATAGTGCTGCCATTCTCACAGGTAACACTTCCTTGAGCTGGTCAGCAGTACTCTTTTTTCAGATTCCTTTAGAAACAATAACTCAATCTTTACTGAGGAGGAGATACTTCTTATCTTTTTCTTATCTCCTTGTCATTTACTTGTACATTTTAATTCTTTAAATGTTTTAACAAAATATGGAAAAAATACATGGATATTACTTACCAATATCCTAGGTTAATGAAGCCAGTGTTCAGTTCACTGAAGGTGAGAGATAGGAATAAAAATAGACATCTTTAATAGCCCTGCTTTAGAAGCCAGTGCTATTAAAGTGCATAGCAGTGCATGAGTCATTTATTAGCTATCCCTGGAGAAGGCAGGTTTATTGTACTTCTGTAGAGGATTAGGCACATCTAGTTCCTGCCACAGAGATTCCTTTTGTTCATTTCAGTAGCAAACATTTGTGTGATTCACACAAGGACTGTCAGCAATCTTTTTTCTTAAGCCAACAAAAATAAGCATGTATGTCCTAACTTCTGCTGCTTATGCCCTTGCTGACTGTTTAAACTTCTGTAGAATTAGTTTTTCTGTCTATTTATTTTCTATACATTTTCTAAATCAGAAAAGGAAATCTCTTACAGTAAAGCTAAGAGGAGGTAGTGGCTTCCAGAAAGCATTTTTCTGTTGCATCTGCTGACTTGCTGCAGCACACTTTTTCAGGATAGCTTTGGATGAATCTGGATGTTGCACATTGTATCAATGTGTCTGTGTTAAATTCATTATTAACTTTGTAATTGTCTTCTGTTCCAACAGGAAATTCCACAGATGAAAACGGTTCTACATCAGTTACCAATCAACCACTGCATCAGAAGGAGAGTATGCCATCTTTACTTATAACAAGCAATTCTGATCAATTTCTGACAACTCCTGATGGGGAAGAAAAAGATATAAGCCAAGACAGTTCAGAATTAAAACACAGGTCTGCAAAGAAAGACTTGTTGGAGATAGACAGGTTTACTATTTGTGGAAACAGAATTGACTAAGAATTTATTTTTTTTTAAATCAATGTGCTAAAGATACTGAGCTGTTGGGACAGCAGATGCTACCAGAATGGACAGTTGCCAAAAGGCACATAAATATTTATTTAAAAACTTAAATTATTAATGGCAAAAAAAATATTAATTTCTTTCTACAAGTAACTTGGCTTGGTATCTGGTCAGGTCAAGTAAGTGATCTTTAACTTGCCTCTTGGAAAACGTGGATCGCGAGTCTCTAGCCTGGTGGCAGAGCTGCAGTATCACTTTTCTGGAAAACAGACTGGAAAAAAGCATGACCCTGTTCTGCGTTATGAAACCATGCTTCAGAGACACTATTTTTCATGAAGGTTCCTCCAGTGTAAGGATATTCCTGGAAATGTATGGTGACTTGGCCGGAAGCTTGACTATCCAGTTACCGTGTTCTATTAAACATCTGCAAGCAGAATTCAAAACTTGTGCTTATATCAACAAACACATAAAGCATTGGTACATAAAACAGTAAGTCAAGATAGTTATTCTTGTCAACAAAAATATTTTCAAGATGTATCTTGAAAATCTTGTAATCAGAATAAAGTTTTGCCTTTAAGTGAAAGACTTACTGCTTAGTATTTTATCTGAGTATTAAACACCGAGGAAAGATCACAGTAATGAAGGTTCTGCTTAACTGGGCAAATATGAAGCATACTCATTTCATGTGTTGTGTGTCCTGCAAGGCAAATTATTTAGAACATTTTTTTTTAAAAGCTGAGGATTTTTATTGCTGTAGGAAAAACTATTAAAGGGGCACTTCTAATGTTAAGGAACGGCAGTGTTAAGTGCAGCAAGCAAGTGTTGTGTTGGAACTGTAGGTATGGCATTAACACAGCAGTAAAGAACATTGCACTGCATTTTGCATTTAACTCTTAGAAGAATGGCATCTGTGTATTAACTTGCCTGAGAACATGCCTATAAACACTCACACTGACAATCAAACCATAATTATCCATTTAATGTAATTGATTGGTTGTAGTCAAACTTAAGTAGATGGACTAGATCTGTAAAGAGCATTTAAGCATTACAATGCATCTTAATTTCTGGTGTGAGATGCAGAGTTGGGAGGGTTGACAAAAGAAGTTTTGGAATCCTCAGACCAAGAATGGATTAAATTTGAGCTCAAAACATAGCCTGGAGAGTTTTATCAGAAGAGACCCCTTAGTTAATGATAAATTCTTCATATGTTGTTTAAACACAGGATTAGCTTCCAAAATGCCTTTCAGACATTCAAGTAAGCACCAATTTTACTTTCCAAGGGAAGGTATCAAAAAACTACTTCAGTGCTGGACAAATGAAGACAATTTGCTCTTTGCTAATTTCGTAATTTGTCAGAATGGGAAAGCCAAAGTTTATTTGCTGTATGAACATGTGAAAGTTTAATGTATCTGCTAATCCCTGAAATTTGCAGGACTACAGTAATATACAGATGGAGGCAGTTGGACAGAGATGTGTCTGAGCAGACTTGATAATGAGGGAATCTGCTGTACAGTTTAGGGTTGTCTGCTCTGGTGGGAACTCATTGCTGCAGTCTTTCAGCCTCTCCCCTCCCATAAGAGTAATGGGAGTAATGGCCAAAATCTGTGGTTATGTTTAGGGATGAAAGTAAAAAGAAGAGGACTTGTGCTGTGGAAAAATTTGAAAATCTTTAATTTTTGATGTATTTTATACTAATTGGAGATGTTCACACATTGAAATTAAGATTATCTGTCAATTTGGTGTATCTTATTTTATAATTATTTAGCAGTTGCTAAAGAAAGCTTGAAATTGCTTTAATTTTTTTTTCTGTTGAATGACATTCTGTATCAATTTTATAAGTGCATCTTGTGTGAAACTCAATAAAATTCAATTTTGTAATATTTGTTTAAAAAAGGAAACATACAGCGTCAACATTTCTTTTTTAGCATTCAGAATTGGTGATCTTGCAAAGTATTTAATGTATTAAATTCCAATTTCCGTAAAGTAGGATTCTTGCAAATGTGGGACACAAATGAGCATAAGAACTGGGTTATCAATGGCTTCAGATTATTTCTGTAGCAGTTGGTTGTTGCCACTTGTAGAAAGAAGATGCCAGCCTGTGATTAATTTGGTTTTTAAGGGCACACACCGTGTGAATGCAAAACCAGCGTGTCTCAGGGGAGTTGTAATTTCTGCAGTCAGTTGCTACAATTGGATTTACACAGCGAAGCCAAGTGTGACTGCAGGGTCAGCACAGGCAGAGCCCACTGAGCACACAGGGTGGCAGTGGAAGGGTAATGGCTCACGGCACTGGGGCACGAGTCCTGGCCTGAATCCTCCTGGGGCTTTGTTCTGACACTTGAATTGTGGTGCCCGTGTCTAAAGCAGTCCAGCTGGGCTTTGGGGTGTGGCTGGCACATCCCTGCCGGCTGTGGAGGTGTGACTTCCCTGCCCCGGGATCACCGTAATGCCAAGGTGTGCTCCAGGCACGGTTGCAGAGGGCATGGCAAACACAGCGCTTCCCCTTAAACTCCCCAGGTCTGGGCATTCCCTCCTTTTGCTGCAAGCTCTCTGATTGTTCTCATCTTTTTGTTCATGGGTTATGGATTCCTTGGATATCTAGCAGTGTATCTTTAATGCAAAGTCACAGCTGCTTCTCTGAACTCTCAGCGCTCTAGAGGTGTCTGAGGGGGAACAAATCACCAAACAAGAAAAAACAGCAACACCAAATTTCTCATCGGTAGATACAGCTGTTAATTTGGGTTTTCTTGAAAAACTCCTGTCTTAACAGCGATACATACAAGAGCATCACAAGTTAACTAGTGAATAAATTAAGTTCTTCAATTGATAAATCCCTCCAAAAATAAAATCTAGGCAAGCAGTGATACTTCAGCTTAAGTCACAGTTGCCAAATTAATTTCAAAAGCACACATTGAGTATAGTGTATATTCATAATTAGTAGTATTCATTATGGGTGCATTAAGAAACAACTGGTTTTGACAGGATTATTTAATTAATCTTTTGAAGCCTTTCAGATGTTCATCAGCCAAGCAGAATTTCCCCTTAAGCATAGTAGTTTTACAATCATAACCACACTGTTAACTTACTCTCCTCTTTATTTAAAGTGAGTTTGTGGAAACTTTTCAACTTTATCTTAATTTTTTGTGGTGCAAAATTTTGTGTAGTCTACTAATTTGTTCCAGGGTCTATTTCTGTGACTCAGCATGATCAACGAGGTCACTGTAGTTAAATCCAGTGTTTGCCCAGTTGTGGCTGCTCTGCCAGCTCAGCTGTTGGGCTGGAGATGTGAATCTTCTTGGTGGTGGCGAGCAAGGATGGATGCAACTTAATTATAGCACAAATGTAATCAGACTCTGTGAAGCTCCTGAAACACTTCAACATTTGTCTTATAAGCTGGGCTCCTCCATTGTGAGTAAACTAGGCAGTGTTCCAACTCAGTCTTGGGGAGTCATAACCTCAGAATCCTCTTCACAAATGCTAAACAAAATTTGCTTTTAAAACTTCTTCAGAGTAAGTGCTCTTTCTTAGAAATCTAGACTGTCTTAATTTTGCTGACTGCAAGGAAACAAATAGCTTTGTGTAAATACTGAGCAGCTCTCAGGGGGAGCTGCAGTTGGGATCACCTTTATCTCAAGGAAATTGTATATAATGGTATAAAACGTTTAGAGTGTGAAGGCTGTCAGAAAACACTTGATGTATCATTTCTGTAAGTCTTTTTCTTAGTAACTTTCATCAACCATACCTACCAAGTCTGAGTCTAGTTAGGCTTTTTTTAGGAATTCAGTATACCCTGATTTAGAAAAACACTGCCAGCAGAGTTGTAAAAGATCATAAATATATAACACCAAAGAACATTTATTAGTAAGCTCACAGTTAAAATAACAGAAAAATCCAAAATTGCAATAGGTTTTAAAACATTTCTCAATTTTGACCAAAACACACACCATATTTGTGATGAAATAAACTCAGATTTTAAAATGTGCCCTGTGCCCACCTGTGCCTCACAGCTGCAGCTTTAGGCTGTGCAGGCTGTCATTGCTTCCATTCATCACCCCTGCCTTGGAGAGTGATGGTGTCAAGCAGAGCTGAGGTTCATTCTCAGCTGGAGGCAGTTCTGTCTGACAGATGAACTGCAAGGAAGTATTGAGCACTGAGGGGAGATGGAGAGAGAGGAGTCAGTTTTGGTGTGTACGAAGATGTGGGTTGCAGCAGCACTCCCTTGGGTTCTAGTTTTTTTTTTTTGGCTGACTTGTGCAGTTCTATCACAAGCTTTGCTAGATAAATCCTATATTGTATAGGCAAACACGTTGCATACATTATGTGTTGTGTTTACTGCTTCCATGTTTGTATCAGAAATTACTAATCTTGGATTGGTGGTATGAGAGCTATGTTAATAGAGCAATATTTTTAACAGAGCAATTTTTGGTGTTCAAGGAAGTCTCAGGTTTTATATTGGGTTGTTCTTCCCATCCATGCTCAGTTTGTTGGATAAGAGCAAAAATAACTTTATTGACAGCTTTCAATATCAGCAGTATGTTCCTGTGATGCCCAGTCCTGACAGGTGCTTAGATCATACAGTCATTGAATGGTTTGGGTTGGAAAGGACCTTAAATATCACCTAATTCCAACCCACCTGCCATGGGCAGGGACACCTTTCACTAGACCAGGTTGCTCAGAGCCATGTCCAACCTGGCCTGGAACACTTCTGGGGATGGGGCAGCCACAGCTTCTCTGGGCAACCTGTGCCAGTGTCTCACCAGTCTCACAGTAAAGAATTTCTTCCTACAGTCTAATCTAAATCTACTCCCAGTTTGAAGCCATTCTCCCTTGTCCTGTCACTACATGCCTTTGTAAAAAGTTTCTCCATCTTGTAGGCTCCCTGTCTGCTGTCCCTGAAAATACATTAAGTATCAAGGTAGCTCCGGAATCACTTGTTTGATGCTGACAGTTTAAAATGAGTGGAATTGTGGGTTCTTAGGAAGTAATGCATTTGATATACTGAGAAATGTGAAATGAAACTTAAAATCCAGCATTGAACAGCATATTCTTAGGATTGATACACTAAATCAACACAGAAAGGTGTGTGAGTTGATGCTACCAAGTCACCAACCTGGTGACAGCTTTGAATGTCAGACCAAAATTTTCCTGCAGGTTTGATTTGAACTTGACACTCCTGTTAAAGGCAGCAATACCAACCACATTTCTATAGCCAAGGCAGCAGAAGCTGTGATAAGTGAGTTTCTTCTGGGACCAGTTCCTGAAGGATCACGTGTATCTAACGTGGAAGCTGTGGGACATTGTTTTCAGGTTGATGTTGTCTGCCCTTTGGACTCTCTCGAGGTGTAGCTGCCATGAAAATGAGCCTTGTGTTGAAGCTCAGCACTAACCACTGATGGGAGACAATGTCCCTAAGGCAATAGTAGAGGACCTTCCTGGGCTGATCAAAAAATCTGAGTGTCTTTAGTCACTTAAAATTACTTTGATATTGGAGTAGAGCGAATTCTGCTGCATCTGAGGTAAAGCTTTGTGGTGCCTGGTCAGCCATTCACTGACTGACCATGAGCCTTTTGGCTTCTGTGTGGGAACGAGTAAATTCTCCAGCCAGTATTTGTGCTAGACCCTCATTTCTCAAAAGCAAGGACCAAAGCCACAGTAGTGATTCTTTGCATAGATGCTCTGCTAATGGCATCAGAATAATTTTGTGGAATTTATTTACCTGTCATGTAGAGGGCAAAGGGGGCATTGGAGTCATCCTACATCAGCTCCAGCCCTTCCACTACTGGGCCTTTCAAAGCTTGGGCCAGTCACAGCTTATAAAGAATCAGGGAGGACAGTCCAGTGCACTAAGCCAGAGCAGCTGGAGTGCTGTGGAAAGCCAGTGTCAAAATTTGGATCCTTCTGGTTCTATTTAGCTGCTGTTCCCCCCTTGTTTCTTCGTGTTGGTGCTTGTCACATAGTCCAGCACCAGAGGCTGGGTTCCCTGCAGCTTGGTTGCAGAGCTGAGGTTTGTCCTCTGCACTGTTCAGCTGCTGTCTGCTTGCTTTGTTCCAGTGCTCACTGCTGCACTCACTTGTTATTTTTTTAATCTTGTTAATCAAGCCTGTTTCACAGTATCAGAAGCTGGATAGAGCTACTGACTCTAGCTCAGGTCCTGTCCAATGCAGGGTCCAATCCTGATATTAACATCTTTCTCAATATCAAATGACAATCTTCTTGAACAGTAAATATGTACACTGAAAATGCTATTATTACCTTCCTACTATATGTTTTGTCTTCTTTAATGACATTTAACCTTCCCTACTTTTTGTCCATCTGTGGCATGGAGAATAGATTTCGCCTCTCCCTCTCTTTTCTTCTTACATCCTTGGCAGCTGAGACTGCTTTTTGTTTCCCTTCAGGCTCCTGCTAAACCCAACAATGAGTTCAGCTTCTGTTTGTGTGGAGAGTGTGTCCCATGCTCATTCTGAGCTCAGAACTCCAGCTGATACCTTCCATCCCAGCTGAGCTGAACCTGAGGATTACATCAGCCAGCTTTTAGCTGCCATATCCTGGTATGGAATTCACCTCTTAAAAACAGGATGCCACTTCTGACCCAGGAGAGTTTGAATGTGCTGCAGGAACTAAATGCTTCCAATGGAACTGCCTGATTATTCCCAAGCCTGCACTCATGCTGTAGTATAGTGCTGCCAAAATGTAAAATCCTGTATTAGA
The DNA here is from genome assembly GCA_013396995.1 of Dicaeum eximium. Classification (NCBI taxonomy): domain Eukaryota; kingdom Metazoa; phylum Chordata; class Aves; order Passeriformes; family Dicaeidae; genus Dicaeum; species Dicaeum eximium. Next base: position 172,733 of record VWZP01008431.1, on the reverse strand, counting down.
GCTGCTTCGGTTCAATTTTATACCATCTGTTTCTGTGGTTAGTCAAGTTTGTTTTGAACTCCTGTTGTGTGCTGTATCCACAGCCTGCACTTCACCTTTCTCTGGCAGCTGCCCAATATTACTGATTGAAAACACTGAGTGGCAATGGAGCATGAAGAGACTCCTGCAAAATCTTACTGCTGTGTAAGGATGAAATAGTGATAAATATTCCCCAAGCAGGATTTCCCAAGAAGCTTTATCAACTGCTCCAAGCAATTTTAAGTTCTACTATGTTTCCTTAGTTTGGGAATATCACATGAAAGAGTATCAAAAGCCTCATAAAAGTCAACATACGTGATTATCTGCTGCTTCTCACCTTATGGTGTGCTGTGATGTTGAAGGGAAATGCACTGGTTTGAAATGATTTGACAAATTTATGCTGGCTTTCATTCATCATCACATTACTCTTCAAATGCTTAAAAGAACAAAACTCAAATCTGATTATGTGCCCAGAAAAACTGTGGAAGACTGCAGTTGGTTTGATCTATCATTTCCTTTTTCCCTTTTCCAAAGAAGTTTTTTTTCCATTTCCCTTCTCCCTTTTTGCTCTTTCAAATCACAAGAAATCTGCTAACAACTTTGTTAGCCACTTTTCAGAGTTTTCTGTTCTGTTGCCAAGAATGAGACCTAATCTGAGTGAAAAATCTCACATACCTCCGTACTGATGTGTCAAGATAACCCCATAAGTTCCCATGAGATTGCTGCTGGTATATTTGGTGGGGAGAATGGTGGGTTTGTACTGCTGAGTTTTGTCTCAGTGTGGTGTTTCTACAAAGGAGGGGATGTGAATAAAGTAAGGAGCTCTCATGATGTGCAAAGCCCTACTGATGTGCCTTTGGTTACCTCTAGGGGTAAAAGTATAAAAGTGCTAAGCTGTCACCAGAATTGATGTTTACCAAAGGCCCTTCAGCAGAAATAGAGAAGATATGAGGTAAATCTCTGAAGCATTTTGTGATGTCCTAAGTGCCCAGTGAGAGATGAGAAAGAAGAAAGCGAAGTCCTGTCAAAGTCAGCCACCGTGACCCTCAAACCCAGGCTAAGGGCTGTGGCTCTCTCTCTGTCCCTTTGCTGTCTCAGTGCTGTGCAGCTGAGGCAGTATCCACAAGCATCTGAAATGTTCAGTGGAGGCATATTCCTACCTGTCCTTCCCTTGGATTTACAGTAACCACCTGATTTTTTCTGGTCCTTAGTCTTTAACTGATATTGAACAGTTACTGCTTACCAATGGGCTTCTGTTACTCTTTTCCTCCCAAATCTGACTCAAAGCCTCGCCATCCTGGAAAGCTGACAGACAAAGAAGCTTCCCTTGTCAAGAGGGTTCTCATCTTCCTCAACAGCTCATGCAATGCCATCCCATGGCTGAGGGTGACAAAGCCATCTTGGAAACATCACCTGTGTGCTTCCCTCCAGGAAGATTTGGCTTCACCTGACCCTAGAGCAGAAGGATTCACAAGTCTAGAGCAGCATCCCTACTGTTTTCTCTCCTGCTCTTTCTAAGTACCTCAGTTGACTGGCCAGGTCCCTTCCTGTGTGACTTGGCTACCTTTGTGCTGCTTGGGTGCAGAGAACACATTTCCTGGGCAGGAGCCCTTCCATCACACCCATCTGAAAGTTTCACCAGTCCCTGATGCTTTTTCATTGTAGTGATGACTGTAATTTGTTTTTTTGGCAAGACATTTGTCCTTTTCCACAACAAAGAATGAATCCTTACTTGCTGGCAGGATACTGGAGCAGCATAATAAACCATCTTTATTCTGGTGCTACCTGCTAAGAGCAGAAGCAGAGGAAGCCTGTGATAGATTCATTTCCTCTCTCCTTACCCTAGCAGGTAGAGGGGGCAACAAAGCACTTTCTTCCTAATTATATTTTTAGTGGAAGGCTGTTATCATAACTCTTCTTGATCACCTCTTTTCTTAGACTAAAGTCACTTAAAGTTCCTTCCTCTAGACTCTCCCTAATTTGTCTGCACTGGTCCCAAGACTGGAGGCCATCCTCCTGTCAAGACTTCATAAAAACCTTCTGTTGGAACAAAACCAACAGTGTGATTCTTCCTTTCCATGTTATGCTCCTACTGAAGTACCTGACAGCTGATAAAGCAAATCTATCATTGAGTTGTCACTGTCAGCATAAAGTTTGGATGTTTCTCATGTAGCAGCATGGCCAAATTGCACCAAGTCTGGGCAGGACTTTAAAAAGATTTAGATGTTAATTAATTTTTTTAAGCATATGAATACTTTTATGAAGCTGTTCTCTTGCATATTCTGTTGAGATTGGCACTTCTTATTATTAAGGTGTAATAGCCATAAATATGGATTAATGGTTTGGCTTTGGGACCCTGACACCTTGATTACAGATAATCAAACATCACTTTATTTCAAGGCCTGAAGCAGGCAATTGAGATGCAATATCAGCTCCAATTACAATGTCACTATCTTGATATTAAATCCTTGATGTAGTGCTGTGAAGGGGAAATGAAAGTTGCAAGCTTTGCCCAATTTCCTTTGCACTTTAATGATCTTTACATTTACACTTCCAGCAAGGTGTCAAAGATTTGGATGTTATATTTTTGGATGAGAATTGAAATAAAATACTTCAGGCATGAAGTTAAGTCCTTGAGCCTGAATTCTCAGTGCAATACCAGCAGACCACAAAGAATCAGAGACATACTTCATCCTGACAGATTTTCTGTGCAATGAATGTATTTTTATAGAGTGCTAATTTAGTGTAAAGACCTCAATCTTGTCTATAAAATCTAATGAAAAACCTAAAGTCAAATACTTACTTAAAGTCAACCCAAAAACCCAATAAATAAATTCCACAAAAACAAACAAATAAGAAAATGAAAACAAACAAGCAAACAAAAACCCACAAACAGCAAAAGCCAAAACAAACCCAAAACCTCACAAAACCCACCCCATACTATTGTTATCAAGCAAATGGTAGCAATTACCAGAGCACTGCAGTTTTAAAAAATCTTCAGAATTATGTGGGGCAGCTCCTCAATTGTAGCTTACTTTTCCTAATTAAAACAAATTCAATTAGTAATTTCTAGGTTGTAAGTTGAAAGCACCACTATAGCTTTTCCTTCAAGGCAGTAACATTTAAATATACCTTTAATCTGAAGTAATTAATTAGGAAATACACTATAGAGCATCCTGGAACACTCCTCTAGCAAACAACTGTCACTACTTAAAAGTTTGTGTCTGCTTCAAAGTGATACACTTAAGAAAACCTACACCCCAAATTCTATAATAGTTTCACCTAAGCCACAGTCCTTTCTGCTTTTTGAAATGTGCAATAAATCCTTCTGCAAATGTAATATCATGCTTTCACATTTCAGTCAATAATCTCAAAACCAAAAATCTCAATTAAGCCTCACAGCAGCACATTCTCTCACAGTGGGACATAGAAGAGTATTTCTGCTTAAGAAATCCATGAAATGAAGGACAGGGAATCTCGCTCACTGACCCAAAATCTGTCTCAGAGGCCAGAAGGACCCATAGTGCTGGTCCATACTAAAGAACAGCACTCGCCTGAAGCAAAGAAACTCTTTGATTTACTTTAGATTTACTCATTGTGTTAGGCTTCACCCAAGGAATGTGCAAGGCAATTTCAATACCAGGTTTCAGGATTATCCATTCTCTGTGGATAATTTTATCAGGGCAGGTTCACCCCTGTCTGAAGCACCATGATTGATACACACTGTGAGATTTGAAAACAAGAAATGTTGGAACGCCAGTTTCTTTTCTTGGACCTCCAGGACATCTTTTTATTAGTGGTAATTACTTGGAGGCTTTTGTCTGTAACCCTAAGAATTGGAGATTTTTTTTCTAACATAAATACATAAATTGCAGATTGCTGTACAATCAGATGACCCCAGGAGTTCCAGCCTTAGGAAATACAGCAGTGAGACTGCAGTGTGAGATTGCAGTGCAAAAACAAGGCTTGCCACACTAACTAAATAGTTTCTCCCAGGGTGAAATGCTCCTTTAGTGCAGAGAACCCACAGAAGACATTTTGCATCATATTATCACATATTTATATGGGCTTATTAAGAGCAATCATGGTAAGAACTGAGAAACTCCTAATTCCCATGTCTGTAATGAGCACATTACTGAGGTGCCGTGGCTGCGAGTTCTTCCTTTTTCTCTTGTGCTCATACCTGCACCTACTTAAGCAATACCCAAGTGAGCTTTGTGGCTAAGCCTTGTACAAGATTCAGAGCTTTCCCCTCGAACTCGGTACCAGTCCTGAAAACAGTGTCGTGGGTTAGGAACAGCACTGCCTGGGTGAGTGAGCTGCCCCTCCGAAAGTGTCCCGAGCCAGGTGGTGCTCCCCTTCCCTCCTCATCCGGAGGGAGACTGACGGCAGGGATTACAGGGCGAGATAAGAACCATTTACTGCAAAGGACAATGAGAGAAGGAAACGAAAGTAACAGCAACAAAATTATTAATAAAAGGTAGAAGACAAAGAAACTATTTTCACAGAAAAAAAGTATCAGGAACTATTTACACAGAAAAAAGTATCAATCAGCTCTTCCCCACCACAGCATTTTCCCCTCCCCTGAAAAGTGAGCGCGTCCCTTACTCCCGGACCTTCCAGTGATGTAGGATGGTACCCAATCGGCTGCTGTAAAAAATTAACCCTGCCCTGGCCGAAACGGGGACACACATCCACTTTACTATAGCAGTCCTCTTCCCTTGCTGGGCATAGTTTCAATGCTGGGAGCTGATGGAAAGAAAAGAGTTTGAATTGGACTGCCAATGCTTGCTGTGGGGCTTCACACACATTCTCCTCCCCAACCTGTGACCCTCTTTTTAACATCCAACCCCTCCTCTCAGTTTGCTTATTTCCTGCTACAAGACCCTTCTAACACCTGAATAATCTCATTTAACCTAGCTGTGTCCTATTTAACCCTAAGGTTCCCACTGTGGGTTAACAGAAGAACCCACATGGAAGAGGGAGGTCATCAGAGACAAGGACAGTGCCCCAACACACCGAACAGCAGCTGCTTTTCCAAAGAACACCTTGTTTCACTAGCAGGAGTGAAGAGATGGAGATAAATGCAACTGTGAATCAGTGTACAAACTGGGTTGTCAACAATTTCCCATTTCCAGTCAGGACCTCCTTTTCCAGAACATCTGGTATTGACACTAATCAATTCTCCATCTTTGATTTTCCAAATTTTTTTACTGTTTTACTACTATCTCTTGCACGATTAATGCAAGTTGTTTGTCCCCTTTTATGGCCACCACATGTTGGCAACCTGAGCTCTGGAGGCAGGCTCAGTGCTGCACAAGCTGTTGCAGTGTTTGAGTGGAGCTGCTGGAGTTCTGCCAGGGGAGGTTCCTCTGCACCATCCTGCTGCACTTGCTGCTGTCTGTTCCCCAGATTCAATAATATTCATGATAGCTCTAATGATCAGGGAAGACACTTGCACAAACACAAGCAAGAGTAGTTCCTATAATCCCCACAGATTGTCAACAATTGAGAGACTGAGCTGGAATTTGATATCTGTAAAAGACTCCAGTGAGAAATTTTCCAGGTTTATGAGCTGCTCTGTCCAGTAGTTGTTTGATGTCCAACTCAGAAATAAAAAACACCATTGTCACCAGAAATTCTTTTGATGAATATCTGAAAAATACTTCTAGCAGGATGACTGTTTCCTCTGATGTATCTATTAAAAAAAAAATAAGGCAAGTTACTCAGAAAGCAAATTAAACTTCTCGCACATTATTTTGACAAGAAGCCCAGTCAATTCCCAATGTTTATGCAAGTATTCTGTCCTGAAAAAAATAGAGTCTTTGCGTCTGAGATATATAAATTTCTGGCAGATAACTTGTCTGTTTTCAAGCTACAGTAGAGGTGATTTCCTTACAGGTGATTTCAGTGTAACTCTGCACTAAGTGTCATAAGTGTCTGAATTAGAGTCTTGGATTCCTTCATGTAACAGGGACAAGTAGTCCTGCAAAGTGAAGGCAGCACTGGCTCTGCCTGCCTTAGATGCTTGACAAAGGTTCAGGCAGACCATTTGGCTTGCAATTTTTGGATATCACACATCCCTTCTTCCTGTGGATCTCCTTTATGACGTGCACTGGCAAATAAAGGGTAGTCTCTGCTTCATCCTTTTTTAGAGGCATCCATACTTTTGCTTTGGCTATTAGCATCAGTAGGCTTGGAGTTCTTGTCCCACTGTATGAAAAAATACCATTATGTAGAACATAATTGTGTAAATAGAAATGGTTGGCTTGATTGGGAGAGCATGGAGGAGATCTCCCTGATCAATGCATGCCACAAGAGAGGCAATATTCACCCAGCAGGGGTAATAGAGGGATGCTGAGTGATGAGGGCATAGTATGATATGGACTATGATACTGAGTGGAAATATCACATGAGTGTAAATAAAACTCAAATTTCCCCAGTCAGCCAAATTGAGGGAGTAAGAAAGTAGTGGCCATAGAAGATGAAACACCAAGTAGTCAACTTTTTTTTTTTTTTTTTTTTTTTTTTANCTGTCTCTTTGCAACTGGAAATCGAAATAACTGTTTGGTGGGTGTTGGGATTTTTTTTCATAACTTCAGAGCTCCTGTTACTCCAAAACAGAGGAGGGAAGGTGCCTTCTTCTGCCTTAAAGCTGGCTGCCCTGACGGTGAGCACAATGAACACTGAAAAACAAGACCATTGCAGCATGAACCAGTTCTCAGCTTGAGGATGGACTTTTCCTTTTTTAAATCTTTCTCCAAACAGTTAATGGGAGAGGTTTCAGCATTGTCATTTTCTTGGGGAAGAAGTAGTTCTTCCTGCTCAGGAAGAAATCTTGAGGAATTGCATGAGTGACACTTATTCTCTCTTTTGATTTTTTTTTCTCTTTTAAGCATTGTTATTTCTGTGTCTTTAAGCAGCTTTGCACTGTGGATCACGTCTATTTTGAAACCTAGGGACTAAGTTTTGTATGAATACCAGTTAGAGAACCTGAATCCTAATCAGCAAGACTCAAATCCCATTAGTATTACATTTTGCATAAAATATTCAGAATTAATTACATATATTTGTAGGGCAAAGGAGCTGTAAATTAGTAAATAGGAAAAAAAAATTATGTAGGGAAAGCATGGCCCGAAGTGTGTATCTGAGCCTTGGGAAGTTATGCATAATGAATAGGTGAGTGTGCTGTTGAATTTGGATCGTTTCTGTAGGTGGATGATGGAAATTGCACTGCACTGATGTGTAAATAATGCACAACTCTGTAACTCTGACCTGCTACTTATGAAACAGAGGAGAATGTGCCAGGAAGAGCCTGACAATAATGCTCAAAATAAGTCTCAGCATGAACGTGCACAGCTCCCAGCAGCCATTACAAAGGCAGTATGACAATTTGTGAATGGTGTTTTGATGATTCCTTCACCTCTCCTGCCCTCACTCATCACGAGGGCTTTTTTCCAACTCCATGGATGAGGGCTTCCATTGCAGGATGTTCAAATACTGAACTTTTCAGTTGCTGGAGGGAAAATTCACCTAAAATGTGTGTCCTCTCTACGTGCAACAGAAAACAAGTGCATGCACAGTCTAATTTATTTATAAAATCTCAGAAATGGGCATGTGCTGCTGTAGATGAATCTAAAAGAACAGCTGGCTCAAGCTAGATGCTGTGGATTGAAATACTAATTAATGTTTTTCTAAAGTCTGTATCTCATACTGCAATTCACCCCAGGACTAGGGGAAAAAGATATTCAAAGCAAGAGGCTGAGCACTGCCAGTGTTTATAGGCTATTGAAACTTCACTCAAAAGGAGCACAAATTTACCCTGAGCTCTTCCTCTGCTTCCACATTCCTAAATGGCTCTTTGCTATAGACCACAGTGTTTCTATTTGGAGCAAAAAAATTGTAAATACAGAAGCCAGTAAGAAACTAGTGTTTTCTATATCCTGAAATTTTATCTACTACCTCTCTGCTCTGGTAATTGCCATGGTGTTGGGAGTGGAGGGACTCCCAAGTAACTCTGCCTAGCAGGAGCATGAAAAATTGTGTTGTCTCCAAGAGAGGCCACATGCTGGGGAGTCCTCCTTCAGACCCTCTTGTTTTGGCAAGTAAAAGTAACCAGATTTTAGAAATCCGGAGAAAATAAATCCCCTGCATATTTTTCCAATTAGGGAGGACAAGAAAACCCCTTTACTTTCTCTTTGATTTCCACATATTAACTGGAGGGGACTAAGTTGAAGGCCTGGGTCTTTCTCCAGTTGGCAGCAGTTTTGGTCTTTATTTCAGCCCCTGGCCTCTGAGGCACCAGTACTCCTGCTGTCCTGGCAAGTCACTCCAAAATAAAATAATGCTGTGGCTTTGGTAGCTTCCCATTAGGCTTTTTATTGCCTCACTGGTGAAGTGTCCCTTCCTTGCTTGGGGAAGGAGATTCAGCAGGCTCAACAGCCTCTTCCTTACTGTTTGCTTATATGACCAAAAAAAGAACTTTCCACAGTACAGAACCCAGAGCTTTGTCCCTGTCTGACATGCTGTCTAAAAAAATCGATAGAGGAATGAAATCTTTCAGGAAATACCTTAAATATTTGTGATATTTGTGCTTGAAGGTGATGTACATTTGTCTCTGAATATGGAAAACTAGCTCCCATCCAGGGTATTCAGAATGGATAAACAAGTTGTCATGCATAAATTTAATGGTGAAAATAACCTTCCATGGATGACAGAATAAGGATAAATGCATTTAATATTAAATCCTTGTTTATATATGGACATATAGGCTATATTTCTCATACACAGCGGTGTAATTTCTAAAGCATTTTTTAGGTTTTTATAGCTCCAGTTCTGCTCAAAAGAGAATTCACCAGACTGTGTGGAAACACTCCTCTTCCTTTAAGTGGTTTAATACGTGGGCAAAATAAGCAGCTGCTGAAGGCAAAAGCCTGACAGGGTCAGGAAAATCTCCAAAAGAGGCAGCCATAAGAACAGGGATTGCTGCTGGTGGTGAGGGTTTTGGCTGTGTGGGGCAGCGCTGCTCTGGTGAGGAGTAGAGGCAGCTCTGCCCCAATCTTCAGTGGGAGCTGCATCAGGAGCTGTTCACTGTGAGAAAACAGAAGCTTCAGCTCTTTCTGCTCTGTCAAGAAGACTTGCTCCAGCCTTGTCCTGTCCTGCCCCATGTAACATTGAACCTCTGTGCAGGATGAGCCTGTGTTTCTAACATGACACTCTGATCTCAGCTGAGCTTCTCTGGTGTGGTGGGGGAAGCAAATAAAAGCATGGAAAAGAGGCTAAAATATATTTGGAATCTTCTGCCCTGATGTCAGTGGCCATGATAGCTGCACAGTTGCCATGCTGGAGGCAGCCTTTTTCTCAATCAAAACGCAAGAAAAGGGAACGATTCACAATGTCTGCACTGTAATTTCATTTCTAATGGGTATTCTACTATCTGAAGCAAAAGCCCAGCACTGCCAGAGGGCTCTTGAATGGTTTTGACTAACATAAACAAGTATTCAGATGTGATTCTTCCCTTGCAAGCTGATCCCAAGTGTATTTACCTAAGCCATTCTCTCCTGGGGTAGCTTGATGACACACTTCCAGCATAAGAATCACTAAACTAGATTTAGTCATGCATACTTGAGTCACAGTCTTGTGTTACTTAATTTAGTACAGGCCATTAAATATTTTTACCTCTGTATTAGGGTCAGGATAGGAGAACTAATCAAGAGAGATTCACGGAGGCTTTATGTGTCATACAAAATACTCAAGCTAATCTTCCACACTCAGACTTACTCCTCACTATATGTGACTGGGAGAAAAATACACAGAGGTCACACATTTAATGTATAGACACATGTATTTACATGTGAGTTTGCTGAGACAAGTGTACATGTGTGCAAGGGAAATATTAAACATAAAACCATCTCATTTCAAAGCAAAGTTTTTCAAGGTGAGAATAAAGATGTTCAAGGTCAGCCAGAGCAGAGGCACAGAATCCCCAGCCTGGTCTGACCTGAAGATGTCTTGTTGATACACCATGGAAGTATTGCAGCAGCACAAAAATACTGCTTACTTCAGCATTGCTACCTTAGAGCAGGATATGCTTGTTAGGGTTTCAAAGCACATGGTTTATTAATATATTAAGAGATTGTTACACTGGTGCAAACATCCTTGCTACACAGAGGCCCAAAGTAAAAAGACACATTTGGCACAATCATTTTGGAAATCTTAATCTATTTATCCTCTTTAGTATTCATCTTGTTAAACATGTACAGCACTAGATAAATTGGTGCTGCTTAAATATTTATCAAATGTCTCCCTGCATGTTTAAATAGCAAGCAGGCAGCCAGTCATAAACATCAACTTTTTTTTATCGTTCCTCTGGGATCATCTACATTTCTTCTTTGCCCCTCAAAGGCTCAGCATCACAGTCAGCCCAGTGCCACAGAGTGGGGAGAAGCCAGGCAGGGTCTGGCAGGCTGTGCCAGAGGTGTGGAGCAGAGCCCGGGAGCCCCTCGGGGCTGAGCCCCAGGTCCCTGGCACAGCAGCGCAATCCCCACGTGGGGCTGGAGCTGTGCTCAGCCTCCTCACAAGGTTACCCGGTGTTGTGTGGGGCACCAAGCAAGCATTTCAGCACATTTTCATTCTGAACAAGTTTTGTTTACCCCCATGATTTCAAATCCCACTCTGGCTTCAAGCTGTTGTATTATCACAACCTTTTTCTGCAAATAAGCTTTAAAAACTGAGTTTGCATCACAATCAGGAAGCTTAAAAGCAGAATGGAAAGAAGAGAACTATTTTAATATGAATTACAAAATCATAGCAACAACCATGAACACAATCTCATCCCACCCCCCTGTTTTACTGGTGACTGGTACACTTTAGCAGTGCTGAAGTTTGTGCCAGGTGCACGCCAGGAATTGCAATCAGAATTTGCCTCCAGCCATGTTTCACACGGCGCCAGTGCCAGCCAAGCACAAACAGGCATTCCACTGCTGGGTGCTAGAAGGAGAAATGGAAGCAAAGGGCCCTGAGCAGGCCAGGGCATGGTACAGACCTGGGCTCTGACTCCAACACTGGGTGTCCTACAGGTTCACTGCGCTCAGCACGGTTTGTTTCCACTGCAAGAGTGATGACAGGGCCAGAGCACAGCCACTGTCATCCTGTGCTGCAACAGCATCTTCCCCTGAGGAGCCATGCTCTTCACAAGCATTCCCTTCTACAGACAAGGAACAAGGAACATAATATAACTTTCTGCCATATGTATTGAAAGTTGAGGACAAACAAACCAACAAAATCAAACCTCTCTGACTCCTAGTTTTGTGCTATTCCCACAAAACCATGTTTAACCCTGTTCCATGTACAACCAAGAACACTGATGGTGCATTATTCTTTTCATTGTACCCAATAGGATGTTTAGTATCAATGGTTCAGTGACAATATTTGAAATTGTTTCAAGTAGAGTTTTTGAGGGCCCAATTCTGTGCCTTCCAAAACTTTCCTTACTGGTACAGATAAAGGAGTGGAGGGTGTCCTTATAAAATATGCAACTGATGCCAATTTGAGAGACAACAACAAGCATTTTGGAGACAGAATTATTCAAAATAGTCTTTAGAAACTGGGAAAGTTCTAAATCAAATACATGAAATCAAATAAAGCAAAGTGAAAAGGAGGAAAAAATCAAACACATACACACCCAAAACCCCTGAACCCTGAAAATACATGCCTTATCAGCACTATTGCATAAGAGAGTCTGGATATTGCAGGAAGTAATGCACACACTGAGCACGTTCCTACCAAGGAGGCAGATTCATCAGTGCATGAAGAAGAGGCTCTTTATGGTGTGGGATGTTGTTAGCTTGCTTTCCTCAGGAAAGAAGCTCTCAGCTGGAGTAGCATGTTTACACAAGGGAACTGTATGTTTTAAAGGACACATGCAAATTGGAGAGAGGTCACAAGACAGAAATTACAACACTCTTAGGATATCTTTGAAGAACAGGGCTTTGATCCAGAAACCAGGACACCAGGGAAAAGACATGATAACATGTTCCACTGCATGTTTCAGTATTCCAAACACTGTTACTAAAATGAACATCAATTATTCTCCATGCCCACTGAGGGATGGATGAGCAGAAATTAACCTAATTTTCAGCAAAGAATATTCAGGTTAAATATTAGGAAAATTTTCTTATTATGAGCATAATTAAGTGTTGGACCACTTAATTATGAGGGCCACGGTCTGAGGCACTGCCTTCAATGGAGGTGCTAGAGTGCAAGCTGGACAAGTGCCTCAGGATGTTCTGGGAAGACTTTGCAGCTGGAAGGGTGAACTGGGGACCCCTCCCACTCTGTTTCTGAAATACATGTGGAATTTCTCCTGTTGTGAGATCCACTGACCCAATGAAATGTAATATTCTTGACACTACTATCTGTCTCAATAGCCATCTGGTCTTGATAGCAGCTTCTGGAGCAAAAGAGAGAGACTACAATTTGCTCCAACTGACTAAACAACTCAGTTGACAAGACTGAATAAAAGTCCTCCAGAGGAATTATTTTGGTCACAAATAAGTTCAAAATTACTTCATACTATGATCAAAGCACTGCTAAATCTGTGCTAAACCTCTTCCTGCCCACCAAGAAGAACTGACATTCTGCAGATTTGAAATACAGCAACTGAGGCAGCCTGGATACAAAGGTTAACCTAGACAGATTAATATGAGCTTGTATAAAGCTCTTAATGCTATTCCAAATGCTAATAGTGACTGACATTATAGGGTTTCCTGGAAATGATTTAGAAAGACAAGAATTGTTTGCAATAAAAGTCTGTTTATCTAACAAGAAGAGCAAGAATTCCTTAACTACCCGGCAATTTAACCAATTATGATCTCATTTAACAGAAAAATAATTTCTAAACATGGCATTTATCTGTCTGATTTCCCAAGACACTGTACTGTACCATACACTGCTCTTCAAATAAGGTTCCAGAAGCACTGCTGAAATATGTGTTGGCAGAAAGCTGTGAAAAAAGACAAGTTTTATTTTAACAATTTTGCCAGTCAGTAAAGTGAACTGCAGCAAGTGCAGTATTTTCCTCAAGGTGAGAATGAGTGGGACAGACAGATTCCTAGTGAGGGGCTTTAGATTCTCAGTGTCCATCCCCATGTCTGCTCTTCCAAGCCCTGGGATGGACAGCTCCTGGTTCAGCAGTAAATGATCCTCAGTGGTCTCCAGCACACAGGTGCTCTGTGGAGTTGCTTTTGAAGCTTTTCAGCCATGCACATTTCTCCTTTTTATTTCAGCCAAACACATAATTTTTCCTTTTTTTTTTTTTCTTTTTTAGTGAAATAACAAATGTGAAACTATTGTGAATCTGGCAAAGGCATAAGAGGAATTTTGAGAACCTTAGGGAGCTGAGCCATTTCACTGAGAATAATCTTAGCTCACAAATAGAACAGCAGTCCCTGGTAGTATTGCAAATCCTGCTTCAGCAGAAAAAATATCTTAGATTTTTTTCCCCCTCTTAAAGAAAGAGAGAAAATAATATACTTTGAAAGAGAGAAAATAATATACTTTAAATCTTTACGTGCCTCTGCCAAGAACTTTAGACCAGATGATCCTTGAGATTCCTTCCAATCTGGTATTCCAGGATTCTGTGATTTAGACTTCCAGGTTATAAAATACTATCTGCCCTCCTTCATCACAGAAGAATGTCAGTGATAAAAAAAAAAAAAAAGAGCTTCTTATTAAAAATCAAAATACAAGATACTTACAGAAAATAAATATCAAAATGGCTATAATATAAACTAACTTAGGCTGGAAATTCAACTGGAAGAATTTTTTAAGTGTATGTGGTATTCTGTGTCATTAAATACAAACGAATAATATTTGATGTATACCAGAATTCAAATTTGGCCAACAGCTAAACATATTTATCTTCTCTTGTTGCGTTCAGTGTAAATTGTATTCATTCCCATCCAAGGGAATGTTTCCTAGTATTTGTGGGAATTTTCATACATTCACAGAGGCAGGAAATATTTTTGATGTGATCTCTCTGCTCTTTCTTTGGCAACTCTTGGGCAGAATTACTATGCACACTTTTTTATAACATTTTGCTGGGTTTTGCTCTGTGAATTGAGATATTCTGCAAACTACTTAAATCCAATTACAAAACCACTGCACTGTGCATGTTTCATAATATGAAACAGCTGCTAAGGAAAGCTCAAAATACATCTCATGTGCACTTTTTAATTACATGCCTTTACTGTACCAACTCTCAGCTCATACAGTATAAATAAACTAATACATTTTACTGCAGTGAATTGTGGATTACTTTTAATAGGATGATTGCTTCTACAACTACAGCACAAATCGGGAATTTATTTATTTCCATACTACAAATAGCAGAGGGTAACAACTACAAACCTGAAAAAGCAAATATTCAAGCCTGTACAGAGGCAAATGCTAGGATGAGCAAGGTGCAACAGAAACAGAGAAACCTTAACCAAAACATGGTGAAAATTACTACTATTTGGACTATGCCTCTAATTCCCTTGTAAGGCCTTGTGGCTGCCTCATCAAATGGGCAGAATGAAATGCAGAGGAATTTAATGAAGTGTCCATGTAGTGAGAGAAATGGGAAAGGAGTTTGCAATCTAAGCCCTAAGCTATTAGACCCAAGTATCTGTAATTCAGTGTCCAGGGAATTAAGGAGCAGAAATACTGCCACAATATGAGTGAGGCTCAGGTTTATAGATAAAGCATTAGAATAATAAATAATGGCTTCCAGATTTGTCAAAAGGCCTTTTCTACCTTAGCAGCCGTGGAGGATTTGCCGGCTTCATATACTGAAGGGAATACTGCTGCTTTCTAGTTGGAATTGGCACCAAAATCTCAATCTTTTACCTGTCATGTCTACTTTGGACCACTGCCTGTTCCAAGAACTTACCCTCCTTTTAAAAACTTGTTCTGTTATTTAACATGTTTCTTCCCAATATATTATTAAGAAATAAAAAAGAGAAAAGAGTCGAAGTTCTACCTGGCAAGATTCAAGAATGGTGCTACACTATCATAATATCTTCAGTTTGTTAAAGGACAAGACTAAAATAACCTCATAAAGGTCAAGTGGCACCAAACAGTGTTGGACCAAGATGTAGAGGTCAGACTTGAAGACTTATTATCAGCCCTGAGTGGTACCACACCTAATTCTTTGGTATTGCTTGGTACTGTGGACCCACTACCCTGCTCATCACTATTGCAAGGCTGTTCAAAAGAGTGAAAAAGAAACTGGAAAATTAAACTAGACTACTGAGGTGAAGGCTAAAATTTTAGTCTTTAATGATGAGAGAAGATGTCTGTTGAGACATTTCACAGTACACCAAAGTCTACTCTCATCTGACACCCAGGTACCTCTTCCCAGCAGGCTGCTATACCTGCCAGCTTAATATTGAAACTAGTATAAGTCTTCTTGGATTTGTGTATGTTTGCATATGAATCACATGCAAGGTAACCAGAACAGTCGTCTCTGGCTTAAAGGAAAAAAAAAAATCAAGGAGCTTATGAAACAACATCTGACCCTTCCTTTCTTCACAAGATGCAGTGCAACCCAAAGAGTGCAGAACTCGCCACAGTCCCTTTTCTGAAAGCAGGTGATGAGCAAACTTGGTGAAAGTTGGTCTTTGTTTTGCTCAGATTATGGATTAGGTGTGCAATGTGTCTGTTTCCTGTGTGCATGTGGGCCTCTATTCCCAGGCCAAAAGGTGCAGACTTCAGGGTGTACTCAGGTGAATGACCTGCACCCCCAGAGTTCACTATTCCGTGAACTCTACCAGTCTGGAGACTCACGTGACTTCTGGAGCCAGAGGCTGGGCACTTGAGCAAAGCTCAGACAAGATAAGAAGGTGGATGCACCCCTGCTGTACTCATCAGCTCGACTGTGAACTCAAGCAGGGAGGGAAGCTGTAGCCTGCAGCAGGGAAGAGCCACGAGGCACTCTGTGGCTCTTGGAGCATGAGGCTGATTCTTGCTCTGCTGCCTGCACAAATACAGCTGTGTGCTGCCTCTACTCAGGCCATATTTTTTTAAAATTACAGATTAACTTTAAAGCAACAAATCTCAGGTGTCCTCCAACATACATGTTCTCTGTTCTCAAAGGCTTAATGTTGCCATTAAATACTTTTAAAATGAAAATAATTTGATATTCCGACATGCAAAAAGATAAAGAAACAGGGCTAAAGGTCAGCTTTTCTTTTTCATATCTTACATGCTTCAACAGTAGAAATACTTCACAATTTCTTGCTCTCTTATAGCTTAGCAGCAGGAAGGTAAAATACAGGAAATAATAAATTAATGAGAACATTGGGAAAGAAAGAGCCAATCTTCACAAAATTCTGAAAATACATTCCTTGAAAAAAGAATTCATTACATTATAGGAAAAAATGTCATTTTTTGTCATGCTTGGATCATGTTATCATCAGGGCTGCAATCTTTTTCTCAGCCATAATGAACAATTTATCAGCTATAATGAACAACTTTGTATCAAGCTTGAGAAGACCAAGGAGGGAGCTGGAGCTGTGAGGTGGCAAAGTGGAAAGGCTGCACTCCTGTTTTGTGTGATAACAGCTTGTGGGTAGTAGGCTGCTATCCCAACCATTCAGTGGAAATTGGGAGCTTGGGATGGGGACAGAAATGTTGGGGGAAATTTTAAGTGTGAAGCTGAACATGAGGAGAGGGAGGGAAAAGTCCATCATTTAGACCATAAAACCTAGACAATGATAAAAATTACTCTCTACTCACCCTGTAAGAACCTTAGGGATCAAGAGCTCAGCACAACCCTGTGAAGGGCTTATAAAACCCAGGCCTTTACTATCCTGGTAATAAATTTACAGCTGAGATATAGTCTGTAATAGATAAATTGTTATACCTCATATAGTTCATTTGAGGAGACTTGCAGTAGGTGTAAAGTTAATAATAGAAACTGGAGCGAAGGGGCCCTGTCAGGTTAATCCCACGACGTGTGTTGTTTATGAGCTCCCTACAAGATGTTGTAGGTGGTGGTGGCATTCTCCCTGAAAACATAAAGAATGGATGCCTTCCTTTCTTGGGTTTTGTTGTGCTACTGATTATTTAATACTGATATTAAAAATAACCTTCTTCCAATCTTCTTTACTCACGTCAGACAGCATTTACTACAGAGCAAGCAGACAAAAGAAGGTCACTGCAGCAGCTAAGCTCCTGAGGTAGGATTACATTTTGTGGAAAGCATGGGTGTCCTTGGCAGCTGCTGTTTCACTCCTCCCCAGCACAGCCCTGTTGGAAGGGAGTTTTGACCCAGAGGTCACAGAGTGATTCCTGTAACACTGACAAAATTTTTTGGAGCTGCTGCAACACACTTATAACCTGGCGAGTACCAAGACAGCAAACAGCCCCTTGTAATAATAATAATAATAATAATAATAATAATAATAATAATAATAAT
>VWZP01008431.1:0-147109 GCA_013396995.1 Dicaeum eximium | reverse complement strand
CTGCGGCGGATGCCGCCCGCCTCGGAGGAGTTCCTGAGGCGGTGCTGCCGCTGGCTGCTCGCTGCGCACCTGGGCAGATCGCGCCAGCCCACCCCGGCTGGCCAAACGTTTTCCTCAGCAGAGGTGAGCTCTGCAGTGAGCCCGAGACCTCATCCGAGCTGCCTAGGGGCAGTTGTGTGGTAGTAAACATGGGCTGTGTCTTTTGCACACAGATGCAGAGGAGCCGGTAAAGAAACTACCACATCGGTCGGTATTCCAGCAGAGGCAGAGCTGCGGTACCCGCGCTCCTCTGCAGTTTGCAGATAAGGACTAGGCAGCCTGTTAAGAGGAAGAGCTCTCTACTGTTTAAGTGATTGGAAGGAAGGTGAAGGACAGATTTGGTCTCAGCTTCTGGTGGGAAATGTGCATCGTGTTGCAGTACCTTGTTGTTGGGACATGTACACAGTGCTTCTCAGTTCACACTTGCCAAAAACTGTCTTTTTATGGGCTGGACTTACTGTGTCTTACAGTTTTCTATGCGATGCTGAAAAGCAATTTAACAAAAAATGATCTATGAATACTGGGGTAAATGCACCACTTAAAATCAAGTTAAATAAATTATTTGGTTAGTGAAAATGTACTTTAAATATTTAGGCAGTCAGCTGAAAATCAGACCTGCTTATACTTGGGGAGAGGTATCTCACCTGGAATTTTTACAGGTGTGCTTCTGCTTGCAGATGGCTATGACTTGTAAAACAGAAGAATTTTTTGATGTTGATTTTTTAGTTTATTAATTTTGAAATTAGTAAGAAGCTGCTCAAAGCAAACTGGATTCTGAATATTCAGTTTTTCCTGACCTGACCACTTACTCCATTTGAACATATAGCAGGCAAGTCAGATGGGTACCAAGGCTGGTTTGTGGGGAAGATGCTATTTTGTTTAGTTTTTCTCAGTGCTGCCAAGCTCTATTCTGCAGTCCCTAGTGTTCATTATGTTTATCTGCTTCTTAATCCTCCTATGGCAACAGGTTGTAATTGTTGGTAGGCCTAGGCAGGTTTTGTAACAGAAAGCTATAAAACTATCCCTTTTTAACCTGCTAGTGTCTTACTTGGCTTGCTGTGTAGGATCTCTTGAATGGGAGGGTGGTGGTGTGGGTTTGGTTTGGTTGGGGTTTTTTGTGCATACTTAGAGGTTTCAGTCTGCCTGTGACTCTGTTTTGTGGTTGTTTTAATTTCACTTCTGGTGGTTGCTGGCATGGTGGATGGGGATTATGGACTTGGATTTTCAAATGTGTAATTGAAAAAATGTAAAAAATGTACTCAGAACCTTTGTGTGGGCTTCCTATGGACAAATACATCTACCACCATCCCAGCCCATCCTGGTTCACTGCCAGCAAGCACCCCCACTGAGCTTTAGCAGTCTAGCCCCTGGTTGATTGAATTTCAGTTCATGGGGTTAGTCATGGTTGCATCACTGCACTGCAGTGTTGCATTTGCATGGATTGCAGTGTTAAACAGAAGGAGGCCAGTCCCGTTGGAACAAAGAGCTGCACATCATGCTGCCTCTGAGCCCTGTTACTCAGAGTTGATGTATCATGGAAGTTGCTGAACTAAAGCAACTCTAGCTCTGTCTGCTCTTCCCTTGTTAAACTTAAAGCAGAGGTTGGTTTTGGAAAACATTTTTAGTAACAGATAGGACAGGTTATATCTGAGATGATAATGCTGCTGCTGCATATTTGAGTGATGGTGTTCTCAGGAGTTATGCTTAGTGACTTGTGCATATAGAATATTAGTGTCAACCACAGAATAAAATGCAAAAGCTTGATTCTTTTCCAAATGGACATTTGCAAACCACACATAATAATGAAAATCTTTAATTTTAAGTACTTCACAGGGTGTGTAGTAATGAAATTGGTGGCTTATTTGATAATTACTGTAAGCATTTCAAAGTTTCACACAGCTTCTTTTCATTCACTCTTTACTTGAACTTGGAGAGAGTTATATTGGCAGTTCCTGTAACTCATTGACTGCAATGATGCCACAGTGTCTGAGGAAATGAGATGCCCACATGCTGCAATGAAGATTAGCATAAACTGCTATTCAGTTCTCTTCATTTGTGTCACTCCTGTGTATGTAATTTTTGAAGTTCTCAGAATTACAGATTTCAGGGATAGATTTTTTTTTCCTCTTTAATTCTGTTTGTCTAGCATAATTAACTACTGATAAGCTCCCAGCTAAATTTCTTTTAGATATCAAGAAAAAGAGAACTGCTGGGAGCTTTTTACATCGGAGTTATTTATAGGTAGGTTGAATACATATTAAATGCTCAGAGAAATCTTAAGTTACAGGTTTAATAGTATTTCTTCAAGTTCCCAATCATTATTACTAATGTAACTCTGAAAATATCGGTGTTTTATGTAGTATTGAGAAGAACTGATGTCAGTCTGTAAGAATTGCCCAGTATAGATTGTATATACCATGTTTACTGCGATATATTTGCCAGCAAGGGGAGAGGAAGAGTGTGTTGTCATAATTCTTCAGATTTGTTGATTTGCAGGAAACTCACCTGAATTTTATAAAAGCTTGACTGAAAACTGTGTAGAATTGGAGACTTGTGTTTTACCACTTAGCAGAACAGTGTTAGTTTTCACAGTGCAGGGAGTGTCCCTGCAATTTCAGTAATGTCCTTTCCTTAAAACTGCCCATTTAATCTTGGTTAATACATGACTACTTCTGAAGGTCTAGCGTTTGTTTTCCTGTATTGGGAGAACATTTTAACTGCTATATTTGCCTGTTTGTGCAATTAGATAGACTTTAAATTGTCTTTAATCTAAAATCTTACCAAGAAAAAGTTGTGTGTGTATTTCATTGTCTTCTGCCCTCTCTCTAATATAACAGAGCACTACAGAGAACTTTGCCTTGAGACACCAGTTAGAGAAGTCATCGTCGTCTCAATTTAATTTTTCTCAACCACACCTAAGATTTCACTGAAATGGATGCTTTTGCATCTGTATCCTTAACTTTTGGAATCAAGGCTCAGTTATTATGTGTGAGCTTTTTCTCCTGACTCACTGAAGTGTTGCAACTGTACTTCAGAAATCTCCACAAAACTAAACCTGATTTTGAAAAATTGTTGAAATCTCTTTTTAAGGAAAAAAATTGAACTGTTGCCTTTGGGCCCCTAAAATCAAGAGCCAAACAAGGTTAAGGTGATAAAAAGTGGTCACCATTTAATGAAGGTCCCTCCAGCACCACATGCTGACATGCATGCTGAAATTGCATTGAAAAGGTACATGTGATGTAGGGCTTTTACACTTTGGTAAGTTCTGCAAATTAGCATAATTGACAAGAATTCCAAAAATAGAAGTACAGTTAATGAAGTAATTCCCCTCTGAAGCCCCCCCTCCTTGCTTCTAGTTCTCCCTTGTTTACACCTAAACCATCAGAAAGTCTGGAGAAAGTGGCTTGGCCTTGATTCCCAGAAGAAGCAAGATTAGAATAGGACTTCAGGAATTTGTCTAACCGGAAAAGTACTGGAGTTAGCTAAGAAACTATATAGCTATACAATAATAGTCCACAGAGTGGACTATTTTATATATATATATATAATATTATATATGAATATATATGAAGAATATACGTAAAAGCAAAGGTAGTTTTGGCATCAGAACAGTAGTGCATCAAACTTGCACAGTTTTCACTGTTCTGCCATAAAGGCAAAAAATTTTTTTTTTCACTTAGTTGTAGTCGTGTGATATTTTGTCCTGTATGGTTTCTGGAGATTTGATAATAAACTGCAGCCTAAGCAGTTTTCACTTTTTGACAATTTCTGTGTTCAGCCTTAGAGCAAGATGTGCATATGATAAAACTTCACTAAAAAGTATTTTCTAGGCTGAAGAAGACTAGTCTCAGTGAAAAATTAAAGGAGAAAATGAGTATTTCGGATTTGAACTTTTTTTTTCTTTCATTAATCTTTAACAGAGCATTCTTTTCCAGAAAGGAAAATCCTCATGGTATTATGTGTTCTAAATTACTGTGTGCTTGTGTTGAGTGTATTTCAGAGTGGTTGCTAACATCATCTTTTTCAATGAGAGTTGGGTAATTGTGCTAATTGTAGCATTATAACTGTTCATTCTTCTTGGTTTTCATAAGCCATGAAGAGGAAAGATAGGTTTGAGTGTTCCCTCTTAACTCATTTGAACAGTGGAGAAACAAAACTGTAGGTCTTTGATGTGATCTTGTATTCCTTTGTCCCACGTTTTTCTTCATCTATCCTTTGAGTGTGACACAGAGTATTGAAAAACTTTGCAATGTGTTTTTGGCTTCTTGCAAAGTACTGGTTTTCAGAAAGGTAGCTGGTGTTTAACCAGAGACTGTAAAGCATGGGAGGGATTTAAGTCTCACCTTACTACAGGTTTTAAGTCTCCGTCTTCAGCATTTCTTTGAGCTGGAAGTGCCTTGGAAGTCAAGGTGTTGGTGTAGCATTGGCCTGACTGAAGCTGTGAGGTGTTTGTTGAAATTATTTTGCTGTCATTCTTGCTGGTGAATGGTCTGAATACCAAGGTGGGGATTGAAAGCATTTGTCTTGGGTAGTGCTGCTGCAAAGGGCAGCAGAGGCCCAGCTGTGCTTGGAGAAGGCACTTGGTGCTGGGTGCTCTCCAGTTGGAAGTCATGAACAGTGCTCCCACACAGCCCTGCCAGTGGCGCTCTGGGGGATCAACAAATGCGTCCCAAAGAGAAGCCGGGCTGATGGGTGGGAAAGCCAGCAGGGTGCTCACTGGCACATTCAGCAAGTACGTGCAACTGCCAGAATCAGAGATCAGCAGCAGTTCCTCTGTTGCCTTTTATTTGGTTGGTTTTGGTCTGCTTCCTCAGGGACTGCTCTTCCATGCTGAAGTGGAGGAGTCTTACCTGGCTTCTTGTAGATCAAGACGTGGTCACTTGATTTGTTGGAAAGTCAGGGGTGTTTCTGTTTACATTTCTTAAGTAGCAGTAGATTAAGCTGCTGTGATTTTGTAGATTTAGAATATTCTTAAACATGTATAACCATCCAAAGTCATCTTAATGACACTCAGCTTTAGCAAGCTGTAAATAAAAATTGTTGGCTTCTCAAATTCCTAAGGAGAGCTTTGAGATAGCTTGAATTAATAGAAAGTAATTGCCGATACCCATCATCTGATACTTGTCATCTGTCAAAAGGGTGATGTTTTGTTGGTTTTGGGATTTTTATTTTGTTTGTTTGTTTTGGTAACTTTTCAGTGCTGTATAATTTTTTCCTCGATCTTGGAAGACAGTTATGAGTGTCTAGGATTGAAGGTTTTACTAAAAGGTGTAAATTAAAGAAATACAGGGTATGACTTGTAATGAGTGTCAACTACAGAACCATCAGGTGGTAATTAAATGCATTGTGTAATTGTTGTGACATGACATATTGTACTTAGTCAGAAGCACAATTCATGTGATGCTCCTTTAGTTTTGTTTCCCTTGGAGCTGTACCAACGTTCTGCTTTGTTTTTGAAAACTCACTGACCTGGAACTGTGCATAATTCTTTTTCCATCTCTTTCAAGTACAATGTATGTAGTATAACATATTATTCACAAACCTCAATATATTTTTGTTCCCTGTCCTATCAGGCTCACTTTTGCAACTGTTGATAAGCTCAGTTTCCACAGAAGATTGCAGGTTGTCTTGCACTTTCCTGTTTGCTTGCTCACAGGTTAATGAGCTGTTTCTTCTTTTTGCCAGAGATGGTGCGCTGAGTCATTTTCACGAGAGGCTGCTGGTACCACTCTGAAGTAAAAATACATTCAAGAACTGAAGGTGTGAGAGTGCACTAGCATTCTCCTGGCTAGAAAGCTACTCCTCAAGTGATTGTATTGAAGATTTCTAGACTTGGTTGGACAAATATTTCTACCTCCAATTTTATGAATACTGCTCGCTATGGCTGTGGAACTTTGTTTGCTGCTGCTGCTGTTTTGTGGAAGTACTATTTCAGAGGTACAGCCTATATACAAACCACCTCCTGGAACTTTGGATTTTGGATTTGTACCATCCAAGACGTATGATACAGGTGCATACCATGAACCTGGGGCAATAGGAATTTTGTTTAAAATAGTACATGCATTCCTGTACTTAGTACAGCCAAATACTTTTCCTCAAGGTAAGCAGATAAACTACTTCTGTTTAAAATACAGATTTGTTATTGATGTGTTCACCCTATTGTAGATACCAAGGCCATAATCAGGAAGTAAAATATATGAAGGGTTTTGTAAGTAGCACGTGTTATGGCTTGGAAATCTGTATAGTTTTGTATAAAAGAAAATTTTCTGCTAAGCATGATGTGGAGGAGGTTGCTAATGAAAATGAAATGTTGGTAACATTTCACAGAACTTTGCTTACATACCTCAGAGCTGTCACTGATGGATTTGAGGCTTGTTCTCTTAACAGAACCAGCATGAGATAGAAAAGAGGATAAGCTGCTTTGTATTTAACATTAAATCCATAAGTGACAACTGAGTTTTCATATTGTGATAAATGGTCAGGTGGTTATAATATTGTAAGATTTAGCCCAGGAAATTTGAAATAAGTTTCTTTTGTCTCCATATATGTGCATCCATGGTCAAGTTTTATGTAAAAACAGTTCCATTACATAGCCATGTGTAGTTTCTTATTCCTTTGAAAGCTGTCAGGTTAAAACTTGAAACTGAACTTGCTTTAATGAAACTTTTTTTTCTATTCATTTCTTACTAAGCTGTCCCTTTTTAACGAAGACTTAAGATGTTGGAAAAGTGTGTGCAACCTTATTTAGGTTGCATTGATTAAAAGGTGCTTTTGGAAGTTGTGATTTTGTGGATGTGATAGTTTTCTCAACTTTTCAACATGTTTTTTGTTTCACTTAGCTCTTAAAAGTGCTAATGCTTTTGTATAATACCGGCATTTCAAATTATATCAAGGTGAACCTTTAATTAAATCTAAGAGTGGCTTTGGTTTGTAACTGATTCCTTTTGGTGGTTTAGCTGCAACTGTGTATAAAAGGTGTTTATATTATTTTGTAATACATCTTTCAATTTGTAAATTTAAACTTTCAGTAATATAAAGCCTTAAATTCTTTAGACTAATTAGTCACATATATGTATGATATCTGTGAACTACTGTTTGCTTGGATTTTTGACATTTCTTTGTGAATCTCTGATGTAACTGTAGAAGAATGACCCTAGCTGAACTTGAATGAATGAATTCTGTTTAGTCAAGTGCTCAGAGTTCCAGGGGTTAACCAACAGAAAAACCCCCTGGCCTGTTTTCCTGCAGGATGTGTCTTGAGCAGGTCCTACACAAGGTGTAATGGGGGCAGTTGCATGAAGGTGACAGTAATCTCACCTTTGGGAGGCACTGTTCCAGATACCTCTGCTTTTTTGTCTCTTTCCTTCTGTTAAATATGCAGGTGTGTAACTATTTGTGTCTGTGTGAGATTTGATGGTGAGGATTGCCATCTGCATTCAGCTCCTAGAAACAGGCCTCCACTCTGCCTAGAGCTCTGCTTGAATATTTTGTTCTCTTACGATTGTGGAAACTTGATTTCACGGAGATGTTTACTGTGTTTTTATATTACCAAGAATTTGGTCTGTAGTCTTGTATGTCAGAATTAATATCCTGTGTCCTAGGCATGTGAATAATTAGTGAGTATAGACTTTATGGTCATGGTTATTTTCTGGTGGGACCGCTGTTAATAAGTTCTGCATCAAGTTGGTATTGTGAACTCCAGCATTAAAGAAGTAAAGAATTTGTTCTTAGCTTGTAAGCTTTGAACATCTCATACCTCTCCTTACTTCCTTGAAGATACTTTCTGCCAAATCAGGTATTTTCAGAACTTTGCCTTTGTTATTTGCTTTAAGTGAACTCATGTTCCCATGGCCCCACATACTTCACTGCAAAACACAGATTTGATGGATCATGTCGGTTTGAGTCATACCCTTTAATTGGCTAATCCCCATAATCTCTTTTGCCATATGCTGTTCTATTTTCACATTCAGTGTATTAATGGTGCGGTTGCATATTTAAAAGGGTTGTTTTGTTTTGTTTGGGTTTTTTAAATTCCGGCTTGAAATAGAGTTAATTCTGATTCAGAGATGAAAATAAATGTGGTGACAAATGGGCACAGAAATCAAGCCTTCTGATGTTTCTATTTCAGACTTCATCATTCTGATGGGACTGGTGCTTCAGAACAGTTAGCTCCAGGTTGATTTTATATAGATATATATCCAATGTATTGCGTATAACTACAACATAGAGAAGGATCATTTGTGTAAGTCTTGGCAGGAATCACTTAGCCCTTTGATCTTAGTAGTCTTATATTTTTTCCTAATACTTGGAAGTACTCAATGCTCAGTTTTCCAATCTATTAGTACGCTTACCTGGGAGGAGAAGAAGTGATAGGATTGTCTAATTGCATGTAGATATTTTGGCCTTTGCAAGTCACCTTCTAATAGTGCTCTGATGGGGCTGAATATGTTACAGGATAACATTCATACTTCTTCAGTCCAAAGTATGCCTTTATGTTTTCTACTGTATAAATATATACTATGTATTTATATATATATATATACACTATATGCCTTTATGCTTTATACTGCTATGATTAAAAAAGATATGAGGTACATGAGAGTCTTTGGGAAATGTTGTTCTTAATTGCATGCTGCTAAGACTCAACAGTTGAAAGGGATCACTTAAATTAAAGAAAAAATCAGTCAAGAAATATTTTGTGAGATGGTTTTCTTTTAGTTACATCTAGATAACTAATTATTTATTCCCTTCTAAATTTGTTCATGCTGTCAAGTTTGTGGAAATACAACTTTAATCTAAGATTAGATTTAATAAGTAAGTTATTAATCAGATTAAATATAGTTCTCATCTAAAGTACAGTAACAGAACCAGGGTAAGGAGCTATGACGCCTTTAAGATTTTTTTTAAATTGATGAATCTTTAAGACCAGCACTGTGCTCTTTGGATATGGAAAGAAACTAGCTCGGAAGAAGTCAATTAGGATATCTGGTTGCAGTGCTTCAGTGAGTCTAAACAGATTCTGCTTTCAACTCCAGCAGTCAAATATTTTTGTACTCATTACCAGATGATGTACTGCTGTAAATGGGAATGAATTTACTTAAGTGTAAACTGTTATTCAGGGAAGCAGCCTCCACTTTGAGTTAATGATACACTGGAGGAGTGGAAAAGACTGGTCACTGGTTTCAGTAGGTCTCTTTAATCTCAGCATGCCTTTGTTCCTCCATGGTAATGATTGTGCTGCTACTCCTTTTGTTGAGGACTGTTTAGGATAGAGGCATCATTTTGCTTCTTGTTAATAACACCACTTAAAATAAAAAGATAATAATAGGAAAATTACAAGTTGCTTCTATCACTTAGCTAAGAAAGACGACGTCTAACAAAATGAATTATCAGCTTTTCTTACATAAAAATTTCCATAAACTGTAGCATTGATTTATTGATAAAGTTATCACTTCATGGTTGTGAGATGGGGCATGTCATCTGTTGTGTTGGAGACCTTCAGATACAGACTTGGTATGGACAGGGCATGGTCAGTATGATGCTGTGGCTGCTATGAATTGCCATAATTTTGTTTTTGTTCCCATGGAAACTGTTGTTAGTTGCAGTAAGAGAATAATATAATCTGAGAATAATAATCTGAGATTCCAGTTCCTGTCAGGCTGTGCCCAACAAATCTTTTGCTTCACAACTTTTGTCTTGTAATAAAAATATGAAGCCTTCACAAAGGAAAGAAGCTGGGAATAAAGCTCCTGCTCCTATTTTTAGGTGAAGTAAGACAAAAACTTAGAAGCCTGTTTACCTTACCCTACTGTAGCTAAACATGCTGCAGAACAGTTTTGCCAGTTAAGTTACAACTGCTTTTCTCCAGCTTCTGACTTTTACTCTAGATAAGCATTTCTGCTGAAGTGGGAGTACAACTTTAGCATAAAAGTCAGCTGCTGAATGCAGGTACTTTCTGGGCAAAAGATAGGGTGAAGAGTTACATGTACTATTTGCTGTGGGGAACAGAAACAAGATAATTTTTAGACCTGGGCTACACCTCTCAGTTCTTTCTGATTGCAGAATCTTGCTTGCTGAACAGTTTTATCAGACTGAGGATCAGAACTTGAATATTTTAATGTCAGGTCCTGTGTCTGACCCCTTTTGGTCTTTTTCTCCTGACCTACTCAGCCTTTAAAGCAGCTGCAGATTATGAAGTTTAGCAAGTTAGTCTTGTGTTATCTCAGTAATAAATCACATGAGTGTATTCAGCAATAAAATTATTTCCAGATATTTTAAAGAAGAAACCTGTAACTTGATGTGAAAATAAACTGTATCTGTAGCTAGTATAGCTGTAATAGAAAGGGCATATGCAAAACCCTGTTGTTCTGGGTATGTTTGATAAGCTCCTAGGATACTGACTTTTTTAATGTATTGGCTGTGTTGAGGCTCTAAAGCAAGTAATCAAAACACTTTATCACCCTCTCACTTAAACTTAGTGAGGCAAAATTACTTTGTGTGTGCCTTTCTAGCTAATCAGCTTCTCTCTGCCTTTTATAACTAATTCTTCAGTGTTCATTTTTACCTTAAGTTTGCTTCCTGTTAGTAATAAGTCTTCCACAGCTCCCCTACAAGAACAAATGCATGTCTGGATGTTGGAGCTAAGCTCAGTTAGATGTAGTTGGTGGTGCCCTTTTATTTTTAAACTTAAGATTTTCCCAGGAATGTTGAGCATGTCTGCACAAGGTGAAAGGACTGTGCTCTGGCTCTGACTCTGCAGGTGCTACAGTCCAGCATCATAAAATTTTGCACAGGTACCTGTAGCCATTATGAAGTTTCATAAAAATGTAATTTAGGATATCCTTTCTTTCCAGTTGTGTGAAATTTCAGTTTTAGTTTGGATGTGGTATACTACTTTTTTGAGTTAGTGTTTGATAGCTACCCCCCTGTGCAGGTGGGTTAGTTTTCTCAAAGCTTACATCCTGGAGCTGGGTTGGGAGCACAGATGGGACTGGTGCAGGAAGTGAGAAGAGGGGAAGAGCAATCTGCCCATTAGTAAGTTAGCTGTAAGATTGGCTCAGTTCTGTTGTCAAGTGACAGTCGGTGCCTTCACTCCATCCCTCTGGTGTTTTTCCACAGCTGTGAGTAGAACTGTGGTGTGAACTTAGAACAGTGGGTTAAGTGTGTATATCAAAAATGCAGGTGTGACAGGTGTTGCATACAGCAGTGCTGGGGAATTGGGATAACAGTGCTCCTTTATTGGAAATGCAGTGTATACATTGAAAGAAATTTCTTGTACGCAATGTTAGAAATGTTGGGGAAGATGGAGCAGCAGGAAGATATGAGATAATTTAGCCTCTTCTTTTCTCTGCCCACTCATATACATTTAAGGAAATAGTGTTAAAAAAAATCACTGCTCATTTCGTGTTGGGAAGTTAAGAGCTGCTCTGCTTGGTGACATGCCCATATAAGCAAGGAGCAGTCTGGGAACATTTCTGAAGCAGATTTAAGGCTGGCTTTTTAGTTTTCTTAAGCATCACAAGAGTAATTCTTTCCCCCCTGATTTGTTCAGAATAGCAGACTAACAGATTGCTTGTCAAAAGGACTTTCTGTGGGCAGGGAGGAAACAGGGGTTTTAGGGAGGGGAGGTTTATATAGATAATCTACTGGAGGTTACCACAGAAAACTACAGTTGCAAATGTTAAGGCTTCTCTGGTGCTTTCCCACCTGCTTCTTTTGGGTTATGTAAACAAGGGATCTCTTTTGCACACAGGCATTTTAGGGGAAAATTTGGAAGTAATTTTTTAATCAGTATAGTATAGCTGATAATCTGAAATTCTTGCTCTTTATGCCCAACTGGAATCCTTTCCCTACACTATCCTCAGTGCTTGCCCTGATCTGGTATAATTCTGCCTGCCAGCTGTGCCTAGAAGAAAAAACATGCTTTGACAGCAATTGGAAAACATCAGTTCAACTTTACAATTTCAACACTTAGGACAGAAGGGAGAAACTAAAGACAAACCTCAGGTAGAGCTTGAGGGCATTGGGTTACTTTCCATGGGAAGGGTACTTGAAAGTGTCATTAGCACAGATGGCTGTGGTAATCCTGCAGGGCACCTCAAACAGCCATGCCTCTTGGAGTTTAATAATGATCCTAAATTAAAGAGGCTTACAGTTGTGTGGTATTCAGACAGCTCATATTTCCCCAATCTAAACTGCTTTCTCCCCATTCCAAATGAGACAGCTACGTGCTTCCTGTCTGTTGGAACATCTCTGGGCAGTGGGTTGGGAATGTTGTGCGTGAAGTACTGAGGAACTCGGGAAACCTGCTGGTAGTTACAGCAGAAACTGTCCTGACTCTGTTCTGTTTGTCTGTGGATGTTAGTGGGAGATACAAGGTATAGCCAGAGAGCTGATCTTCAGCATTCTCTGCTTCAGTGCACAGGGAATAAGTTCTGGATGCAACTAAATCCAGGGGTGCTGACTGCAAGGAAGGGAAGGGTGTGAGTACAGGATGGTATTGTGAGTGAACATGGCCTTGTTTGTTTGTCATACTAAGTAGAGTCTTCATTGGTGGGATTTGCATATTTTTAAATAAAAAAACAAAGCTGCTGTGTTCTAGAAATGCATATATTTAAACAATTAGCACTATTGTACTTTTAGTACCGCTAAAAGCATGATAGCTTGTTTGAGACTTGCAGAGCATACCCGCAGCACCTCCTAAAGCAAGAAGTGGGACAGAACAGGTTTTGAATCAGCCGCATTGTCTGGCACCACGGATGAACCTCTTGGAAAATAACCAGCTACTCCAGACATCTTTTGGGTTTTCAGGCAACTCTACTGAGGCACCATGGTTTTCCCAGCTTAGCAGTGGCTACTACTGTGCTGTCCATCCTGCCCCTTCATTTAATTTTTACAGGCTTATCTATCCACATAGTGCTGAACCTCATTCTCATTTCTAACTTACAGCTCTGGAACTGATGGGGGGAGAGGGGAGAGAGGGGAATATCACTGAACTTACTGGAATTACATTTGCACAAGCTTCTAAGGGACATTTCACTTCTCTCATCATCTTGGCTGTTACAAAGCATTTTGAGTTAATCACGTGAAATACTGTACAGAGACTGTTATTAGAAAAACAGTCATTTGAGCCTCTCTTTTCTTTGTTACAGACTGTCATAATAAGATAGCACAGCCTAGCCCTATTACATTTGTCTGGTAATTTGCTTAGGTGGTTTTTCACAGAACAATAAACTCCTAAGTCCTTTTCAGTGATGGCTCTTTCTTGAATGATGTCAGCTGAAGGACAGCTTGATAGATCTTTGCAACAAATCTTTCCAAAGTTCTGCTAGTCAGTGTTTCATTACCTTGAAAATGACAATCAGTATTTTTTCCTCTCCCTTTTTCTCACTATTGTTTTTGCTTCTCAAGATGGTCTGTGTAATTTTCAGATCTTAACCAAAGTGGTGCCTTTTCCAAGTGAATATGCAATATTCAAAAGTTGCTGGAGCAAATTAAATGTGTAAATATTAATTATAATGAGTTCTGTAATTCTTTTAACAGTATTAAAGTTTTCCATATATGTATTAAAGCTTTTGAGTATACTTCTTCCTTTTTCCAAAAGTGAGTTATTTTCATGTTAGAAGAGAAACCAGGTGCCACAAATGTCAGTCAGTGTAGTTTAGGCTGATTAATCTGTCAGTATATACATGTTAGTGTAAGCCTGCCAGTTATAAAAAAGCACCACAAACCTACTTTGACACCTTTTTCAATAAGCACATAAATTTCTTACCTAAAAACACTTGTGTAGTTATGACTTGTATTGCATTGTAACATAGTCAGGATCTTTCTTTTTACAGAAAATATACAAAATTATTTTATTTTGGTGAACTTTACAATTTGCAGATGTGAATATGGCTACTACTATTAAGTATTGCTTTGGCTGTTTAACTCAGCTGAAAGATGGTGGTACCTGTACTGAATAAATCCAAGCATCAGGCCTAATTAGTTCTCTTCAGAGTAGCAATCTTTACTTTTGCTTTGATTTTTCTGTGAAGTAGTGGTCTCTGTAGTATGTTGAACCAATATGTATGCCCCAGTTATCAAACATACATGGAAAGCTGTGGCTCTTGCAGAAACAGAGAAGCAAAGAAAGGGAATTCTGAGGAGTCTCAGGGAAGCTGCCAGAATGGCAGTCACTGAGGTAGTCTGGTCAGCAGGGCTAGAGCCTGTCATTCCCTGTAATTAATTATCTGTATTCATATTTCCAATAATCCAAATTATGCAAGAGAGGATTTCCTGTGCTTTCCTCAGTTTACAGCAACTCCTGAGGAGATAAAGGAAGAGAAAAAATGTTCTTCATACAGCACAAATATTTACTGCTTTGATCAATGTTACAAGTCCATTATGTCTGCACAACCCAACCTATCAAGAAGTTGCTCAGCCTGTGCAGTGTGCTAAACCAGACAAACATACAGTGCACCAAGTTAAACCTTTTGCCTGTAATCTGTTGTAAATCCTACCAGATGGTGGCCTAGGGAGAACTTGAGGTAGCTACTGCAAGCAAAGCAAGTGGCAAAAAATAGCTGTAATGGCACAAACAGCGTGCTATACAAGTTTTGTTGCCTTCAGAAAGAGAGAGAATGTAGTTTCCGTGTGGAATACTTCTTCAAAGCTTTCAGCTTCATTTTGTGTCTGCGTGATGCATGCAAATTCATTGCAGCCTCCTAAGGAAGGATTTTTCTAAAGGCTTCTCTCTCTTTTTTCTTCTTCCAAAACTTCAGTAAGAACAGAACTTTCTTTGTAGCAAGGAACAACTATAAAGGCTCTGCAAAGGTTATTTTCAAAGGAGAAATCTTTAATTCCATGCATCCTGTAACGGTCGATATTGTGGCTGTTTCTTTTTTCTTCAAACCTTTTCCTTGGCCAGGCCCTTCAATGTTGTCTGTGCATGTCAATGGAAAGCAGAATGTGCCTAAACAGAAAATGTGACTGCACTGAAGAGTAACCTCAAGTTTGAGGCAGCTGTATGGTGTGATGATTTCCTGTGGGAGACTTAAAGTACCTGTTTGGTCTTCCTGACTAATAACTTCCATTTTTGGGAAATGGGGAACTTTTTTTGTGCGTGTGAACTAAGTTCATTGACTGTTAACTTTTGTCTGATCCACTGCTGTATGATTTATTTCTTCAGTAGAGCAATGTTTTTTTCTGTTGGGAGGGGTGTAAAGGGAGTCTCCTTAATTTCACATTCCAGTTCTCTTGGAAGCTGTTGCTGCCATGCAGTTCCTTGTTTTCAGCAGTTCCACCATGTTTAGTCCTGTCTGTGCCCTGGCTAAAGCTCTCCCTATTAGGCCATTTCTACAGCTTAAACCCTGCTCATAGCTTTTCATCTCCTCATTACCTCTTTCATTTTGCATCTCTGCTCCCTGCTGTCTCTCACGTTGCCCCAGGCTGCATGCAGCATAATCTAAGATGCGCTTCTAGGTGGTCTAGTAGCTTGTCCTTTCAGTTATGAATAAAGCAGCATATGCTTTACAAAGCTGTTGAGACCTTAAATATGTATTTATTGTGTTTTTGCTTGTGCCATATTATGTGTTGTTGAATTTTGTGATAGCCAGAGTGCTGTAGGAAAACAACGTATTATTAAAGAATGTGGAGTCAAAGAATAGGAATGGACAGTGATCATGTTGATGAGAGGAAACTCCATGCTGAAGGCAGAAGAGGGTGACAAGACAGATTGCCATAGCAAATGAGAGGTTAAAATACTTAAGCAATTTAGTATGTATTTGTTGGGCTTTGACCTCCATTCAAACAAGTTGTTCTGGGCATTGTGTAATAACAGGTTCTAGGGCTTTATTTTGCACATTAGTGGTGAAGTACACCAGCAAAATTCCTTTCTTATTTGCCTTTTTCTCTTGTCCAAAAGGCATGGTGATTTTTTGCTCATTATTTCTTTAATGTATGTGAATAGGTGGTTGAATAGAGAATTTCCTTTCACTGCCTCTGTAATGGAAGTGGGTGATGTGTGCGGGCTACTGAAGCAAGGGAAGATCCGTGTGTTGTTCAGGAGTTGCGCTCAAAGGGAAGAGGGTCAGAATCGCCTCTTGAGGGGGACAAGAGGGTGGAAGCTGAACTGACCTGATGTTCCCAGTAACTCAATGGAAAGAAACAAAGTGAATTGTATAGAGAGAGACTTTGCCTAAAAAGAGGAGGGAGAAATTATCTAAGGAGGCTGAAGTTTTTTCCTTAGTTACAGACAAGGGCTATGTCCCACATCTGTCTGAAGAAAACATTCTGAAGAGGGGAGTAAAGCTTTTCAATCTGAAGTTGGAAAGGAATAGTCTATACTATATGAGTGAATGCCTGGATTAGATTCCTTATCTGTGCACCAAAGTGATCTCAAATTGTGTTGGAATTGGGAAGATCTCATTGTCTATGAGACTTCCCACTTGTCCTGCAGAGTGAGTTTTCTTCCTGCTCTGCACAGAGAGGACAGAGCGCATGGGGTGAGCAGAGTGTGTGTGTCAGGGCCCTCCCTCTGCAGTCACCAACCACGCATGATGGATTCTTCCCAGCCATCAGCATTCCTGAGCTCTCACCTTGCTCTGCAGTGGAACAGAGGGAAGTGATGCTGTGGGATTAGGGACAGCAAGAGTGAGCAGAGCCCTCATGGAGGCAGGGACAGTAAAGGGGACCAAAGGTGACCTTGGGTTACCTTAAAAAGGAGACCTCTTCAGTGGGAGCCAAATCTGACCATGGTAGAGGCTTGAGGCTTTGGGGAAACAACCAAAGCCCCACTCAATACAAAGCAAGTATTTTAGATTGTCTGTGAACAGAACTTGCTGTAAAACTTGCTTTAAGATATCTGGAAGGTTTTTGTCTGTGATAAGTCTGAAAGGCTTTTCTGGCTTCCTTGGTTTTGCAGGAGGTATTCATTAGTGTGACTCATAATTAGAAAAAAAAAGAACCAAGTTTGAAGTAATTTTAATTCATTAATGTCAGACTAATTGACCTATATTCAGAGAGGTTCTGAACTGTTCAGTGTGTATGTAGTCCATCGGTTATATATATTATAAATGAACAGGAATGGACTAAAATATTGTTTTATACATGAGAATGAGATAGCAATAAAATAGTTATTAATTGATCATTTGTATTATCTATGTAATTCTCCCCTGTTGTTTGGAAAAATCTTCTTTTAATGCAATATGAATGCTTCAGTCATGGTTCTTATTGGCTTGTTTGAAGACCTTTCAGAATAGTTTAATATATTATATTTAGCATAATTCCCTAATCTGTTATATTTATGCATAAAAATACATTAATTTCTGGCATAATTTGATTAATGTTGAACTGGCTCAATGGAATTTTTTGAGTGAAGTGAAAGCATAGCATTCCCAAAGGTTTTACTCCAGCTATTTTCCTGTCACCTAGATTTGAAAAGCTTCCTTGGCAGAAGAATTTGGAATTAATTTATGTTGGCACTTATTAGCCAGACAGCTTATTTTTAAATCTCTATTATTTTTGCTATCCCTTTCTGTAGAGCAGTTCTAAGAAGGACACTTAGTGATAACCTCATTTTCCTGCCAGAGTAATGAGATATTGAGTCTATATACACAGTACTCTTGCAATGCAGAAGTTAGTGATTGTGTTTTCTTAACTGGACGTCCTCAGAGGTACTTAATATTTCTTCACAAATTGCATTGGTAAATTAAAGAGTTCATCTGGCTGGTTAGATTTACTAGGGCAGATGGCATTTCGCATGTGTGATGAGAGCAGGAAGGATTCAGCAAAGCAATAATGTAATTAGCTGTGTAAATGAGCCTCACAAGGTAAATCTCTTTAACCCCAATGATAAAATGTGTTTTCTGCTAAAGCTGTGGATTACTGGTCCTGTGAAACAATGTGTACAGCTAGTTAAGGCCAAGATTTCAGGAGTAATCCAGTTAATTTAAAAATAAAGTACACCACCTTTTATCACACCTTCCTAACACTTCTATGTTTGAAACAGAAATAGGCCTCAAGATGCTACTTTGCCATAATACAAGAGAGAGTTGTGTGGAGCTACCTGAATTCAGTTGTAAATAAAAGCTTATTTGAATGCTAGAGATGAGATGTTCTAGCTAGGGAGGAAAGATGGGACCAAAATCCCAAGCTGAATAAAATGTGAGCTGAGCTGTCTTTCCACTGTGTTACAATGAGCAGTGTAGCCATATGTAGCTCCTGTTTACACAGTACCTGGCACAGGATGTTCCCCCATTTAATCCTTAAGCTCTGCAGTAGTAATTGTGATTATCATCAATGTGCAATAAAACCTGTAGAATCACAATGGTTTGGGTTCCAAGGGACCCTTAAAGATCATCTGGGCAGGGAGGATTTTGGTGCTGTGAATTCACCAAGGCCTGTTTGTGCCTACAGATATGTGAGTAACTGCAGGTAATCTCACATTCAGTTCTAGCCAAAAATATTTTTATGAGAATATATACAACTTCCACATTTCATTTGAAATTAATCAACTGGGGATATGTCTAACCGTGTTGATGTTGAAAGCTATTGAAATAATAAATTTGTGGTAAAGACTGGTCAATCACTGTGTGCTGCCTGGTTAGAGAAACACCCTGGAGCATCATGTTACTTCTGAAAAAATCATTGCCAAGTAATCTT
This sequence comes from Dicaeum eximium, assembly GCA_013396995.1. Lineage (NCBI taxonomy): Eukaryota > Metazoa > Chordata > Aves > Passeriformes > Dicaeidae > Dicaeum > Dicaeum eximium. The sequence continues at coordinate 128,428 of VWZP01008431.1, read as the reverse complement.
GGTAGTGAATCTTTATTCAGCAGGGCAGTCTCACATTCTGTAAAATTAAGGGGAAAAAAGAAGGCTATGTAGCAGCCCTTGTGTTGTGCTTGAAACCTGTACTGTTTTTACTATTAAATTGACTCAAACCACGTGGGAACCTTTTGTACCAATTTTCTTGTTTATTAAACCTAAAGATGTTTTACTTTCTGATGAGCAAGCTTTAGAGTCTCTAAATTTCAAAAAAAAGGTATGAAGTGTTATTTTCGGCGTAAGTTTGTCATAGTGTATTCAGGTTGACTTCTCTCATTTTTTTTTACTCACAGGCGATAAAATACAGAAACAGTATAAATAAAACTGTGAATCAGGAACACTCTGAGCAATTTAGGCATATCACAAGAAATCAGAGCATGTTTTGGGTTGTTTTGGTTTGATTTTTTTGAAGTGTTTTCTCTTCTACTTGGAGATACTGAAAATCTGACTGGACATGGCCCTGGGTAACCTGAGGGGGGTCACTCTGGCCTGAGCTGGGAGGTTGGACTGGATGATCTTGAGGGGTCCCTTCTGTTCTCAACTATTCTGTTTCTCTTGAGTAGTTACTTTCATATGCATTATGTGTCCCAATGGACGTCCATGAATCTGTGTGGGTGTGATTGTGGGTGTGTGTTTATACAAGTATGTAAAACTTAATGTAACATGTTTGACGGTTTGTTTTCTTTTAATGGTTTATTAAAGGTTTTTTAAATTTTTTTTTAACTCAACTATGAGAATGGGTAAATAAATGCCTTCAATTTTTATTTAACAGGAAAAGCTAATATTTTTTAAGATTTTCTTGTACCAATTCTCAATAGTAGGAAAAGTATCAAAGGACGTTTTTGTCAAGAATAAAATCTTGCTTTCTTTCATGCTTCCTGGCAGTGTTTTCACTACTGCACTAAACAATTTATAATGGAAAGTCATTATGATTGCAGGGTAACTTTGGAATAATTCATACTGGAAGGGACCTTCAGACATCATCAAGTCCTGCTGTTTTCCAAGGCAAGATGAACCTCAAAGTTAGGAGCAGCCTGGAAATGAGAGCAGGTTGCTGGGGGCTCTTCTGCTTGCCTTCAGAGCAGCATCAGGGAGAGTGATGCCACAGTATCTTGGGCAGTTGGCTCCTGCATCTGATCACCTGCACACAGTCTGTGCTGCTTCATGCATTGAGGATCACAAAAGCTTTTCCTTTTTATTCCTTCCTATCACATTCTAATTGCAGCTGCTCAGTTTGTCATCAGTGGCTGTCACACAATGCTAAATAGTTGAATCAATATGTAAACAAGACTGTTGTTTTACCTCTTTTCCTGTATGCTGAAAGCCATCTAGCTATAAAAATACTTATTGCATTTATTATTTCATGCAGCAATATTTCTTAGATTTATTTATGTGGCATAGAAATCAGCAGGAAGAAAGAAATGTTACCTCTGCTGAAGAAGAAAAAGTTCTCTAACAACCAGTGTGAATTACATCTTTGGGGTTTGTGCAGTTTTGCCTCACTTAGATTTGTATGTCCTTGTTACTGAAACTTTAGGAGAAACACAGGTGCTGCCTGGGATGGTCTCGATGCAGGGAGCACTCTGCTGGTCCCAGTGTGAGAGATGTTGCAGCAGTGGATCAGTTGTGTGTTGCCCATGCAGTAGTGTGTGCCTTTTCTTTCAGCAGTCTCATGATTCCCAAGATTCAGAGTGTGAAAGGAATTGCAGGGATCATAACTCTTTTGTGCTTCCTATGTGCTTATTCCGTGTATGTTTTCGGTTTTTTTCCCTTATTGTGGGATTCAGCCTTATCTTGTACTTTATGCATGGTCTTTCCAAAATGAGGTTGCCTCAGAATAGAGTCCTTGCTTACATACCACCAGCACTCTCTGAGTGTTTTGGAATCTACTCCCCATGCAAGGAATGATTTGTGGCTTGGCACTTCACTGATGCATTAACAGATTTTATTTTTTAATTGGCAGTCTTGGTGGCTGCAGGTCCCTTGCAGGGAATACCTGCCTTAAACCAGCAGTTGGTGCTTTGCTGTTGTGTGTTTTCTTTCCTTGGACAGTTTCCTGTGAGGAAGTCTTCAGGATGTCTTCTATCAATCCGATTCCATGTTCTCACTGCGGAGTGTTGAGGAGGGAGAACTATGGACAGACACTGCTTGCTTAGGAATTTGTTTCCTGAGCCATGTGGGGTGAGAGAGAAGCAAGATCACAACCTCCGTGAACTCCCTGAACATACTTCAATACAATAAATTCTGAGAGGCCTTGTATTTTTGGGAGGTGAACAGTCAGTTTTGCACCTTCAGGTCCTTTATGGATCCCCAGGTTAGGTAACTTACTGGAGGTTTTTATCCTCCAACTGGAGGTTCTTTATTAACTATGTTAATTTCTACACGGGGAGACTAAAAACAAGGCAATAGTAGGATGAAGTCCAGCTCTGTATGAGCACAGGTGTTAGAGTTCTTCCTTGAGCTGTTTGAGGTGTGGTGTGTGCCTTCCTAATGTGCTTCCTCCTCATCAGAGACCGGGAGCTCGGTCAGTTATTTCTCTTGAACATCCAAACACCGTTGCTTTTACACTGCACATGGGGGGCATGCCCAAGGCCACTGGTGCTTCTCTGGGGCAGAGGGCCTGCAGGGCTGGTGGTGCCCCTCTCCTTGGAGTGCAGGGTGTCACAGAAGTGACCGGGAGCCACAGTTCCCAACTCAGTTTCCGTTGTCAAAACCTTGATAACAGTAGGCCGGTGATATCCCAAAAAGGGGATCCATTTGTTGCAGCTGCCAGGGTTTACTCAAGGTGGCACTAGTTGTGTTAAATTCCTACCTTTTTTTGGTGATTGCTGTATTTTTTTAATATTGTAAATAAGTTAGAGTGAGTGTTGGATCGATGCACAGTAAATAGTAACAGCACAGTAAATAGCAACATGTTAGGCTTTCTAATGTGGTTTGGTGGTGTTACATAATCACTGTTGATCCAGAGATCAAAAAAGAAAACACAGAAATAAAAAGTGGGAAAAGAATGGGGATAGCGTTGGCAAGATAAGAATCTTCTTTGTACCCTTCAGTCAAAAAGTCATCATTAGAATGCTTGTTTTGCATTATGTATTTGCACATTATGTATCTAATGCTGTGTATATTATATGCTGTATATATATTTATGCATGTATGTACTTGGCATAAACGTGAAGCAAAGCTGATACCCAAAACATTGTCCAAGTAATTGGTACATGTGTGATGAACTATTAAGGATTTTATTTTACAGAGGAAGACCTCGGAAAAACCTTCACCGTATTTCAGTAGCAACTGATTAATAGATAAACAACCTGGCTATATTCCTGTGAGCTCATAAAACACACAGTTGATTAGAAATGTTGTTACTAGACAGATTTATGGAGACACTTACATGCTTGCCTATGCTGTTGATTGCTGTTCCTAATTTCATATTGCCAACCTAACAGGAGAATTCATATTATTTTCTTTCCTCCGCTTTTATAAATTATGTTGTTTAAAACTGTGGAATATTCTTGCTTATTTTCAGATCTCATCAGAAAACTAGCACAGCAGCAGTTTGGAAATACACAGGGCGATTATCAAAAGGTAAATTGTCTATGTGTGTCTGCATAAAATAATGAAAATTATGACTTTGAAATTGAAGTTTTTTTTCTAAACAAGGAGTTATTATTTTAAAAGTATATGAACAGAATACAGATATGACTTTTTTTAATAATAATTATGATGCTTTCCTGAAAAATGTGAGGCCAATTTATAAAGAAAATTCCACAAGTCACTGTAAAGAAACTACTTGTAGTTAAGAATGACTCACAAATTCCAGCTGGAATGGGATTATTGCACAAAGATTGATGGCTCTTTGTATTGAAAAATACTGCTTTTATTTCAAAAATCTTAGGGAGAGCCACTGCCGCTTATCTCTCATGTAAGCTTCAGCTATTGTTTTCAAAAAGCTGAATTTATATTATAAATATACTATTTATACATTATCAAGAAGATGGAATGAAATGTGCGTTTGAGTTTTGGGCTGTTCTGAAGCAGTGTTCCACTTGGAAATCAGGAATTGAGTTTCTGCAGTAGGAATTGAACTGTGCCCAGGCAATGGACAAGTCACTTCATATGAGTGACTTGCTTCTGGTCCCCACAGTGTGGTTGCCTGTCAGGAGGATGAGTGTGGTGCTTGCACACAGACGCTGAGCTGTTGCTATGACCAGGGTGGCCTTACTGGTGCTTCTGCGTCTTCCCAACAACAGGCCTGGTTCTCCAGTAGCTTGATAAGCTCTGCATGACATCCTGGTGTGTGGGCTTTGTTGTTACGCTGCATAGAGTGACTCTTGCAGAACCCACCCGCTTGCTTGGTGGGGATCTAGAAAGTGGTACATCACAGATTGTTCCTGCATACCCAGGGAAGAATTAAGGGAAGGGCTTGGATGGGAGAGTCTTGGGACAAAGACTGTAGATGGTATCCCTGACCACAAGCAGAGTATTTAGTAACTAGTATGTAAGTAATGAGAAATGTGAGACTAGTCCTGTGTAGGGGATGTGATTATAGGGTGGCTGTTAAAGTATTAGGAGTGCTTAAGAAGCAGAACAGATGCAGGGCATTTATCAGTCCAAATTCTGATCTGAATACGGTGCAAAACCTTGAAACAAATTTGGAAAACGGAAGTATATCAGGACAAGTAGAGTGTGCTTCAGAAGACAGAAGCATCAGTGAGAATCAGTTGTGAAGCAGCCTGCATGGCTGTAGATGTGCCCTTGGAAGAATTTCCAATGGAGACAGAGAAGTGTGAATATTGCTGAAGGATGTGAATAAGTAGTTAGAAATGTTTGCCTGTGGTTCTGATCATTCAAATTCAGGGAGAATGAATTCAGAGTAGGATGAGTTCAGAAGTATTCATTAGGGTGATCTGGGAAATCTGTGGATCTTCAGACAAAACTGGACAAGTTTGCTTAGCTTAAGAAAAGAGTTGATAAGGGAAGGGGTGTGATTACTCTTTTAAATATGGAGAGGAAGCATGAGGAAGAAGGTTCTTCTTCTTGGGCAAAATATAGTGCTAGCACAGAAGCATGAGAGCTGAAATGGACATGTGAGAAGAAGACTTGTTCACCAAGAACTGAGAACAGCAGGAACAGGAAATTTGCTTCTCCTATTTATCCTGTTAAATTTCTGCTGTCATTCCTATGTATCATTTTTTTTAAACCTATTTATAGAATGTGTTAGTGACCCAGGAGGCCTTTCCCACTTCTGTGCTGTGTGTCCTGGTGTTCCCAGTTGGGCTGTAACCATGAACATCTCCCTGTTCCCTGCCAGGGGCAGCAGTCTGCCAGGTCAGCCCAGCAGCTGAGCCGTGCCTGCTCAGGGGAGCCTCTCGCTGCTGCTGCTGCTCTTGCTTTGCTTCTGCTGGGAGGCTGCCTGCTTGAAACGTTCAAAATCACACTCAGTACCAGATTAAAAAGGGAGGGGAAGCGTCAGTCATCCTTCCATTGATACAGGAGAAACTATGTTAATATGTTCAAAATTTGATTTTGAACATTTAAGTTGTACTGCACAATAGAGGTTTCAAAAGGATGTGTGTGATTCTGATAAAAAAATCGCTCAAACTTGAACATTTCTGATTCTCACACATCAGACTTTGGGCTGAGGGGTCTTGCCGTCTCTAGCTTGTCTGCTTTTCTTCCAGTTAGGAGAAAGGGGAAAGCACTGTCAGCTGTAAATTTGGCAGGCAGAGATGAAGGAAAATAAAAGAAATTAATTTTCCATTGTGGAAACAAAGGGGAAATTGGGTTCTTCTGAAATTCTGTCATTGAATATTTAGTTTTCAGTGTTTTTCTGATTCTACAGATTATAAAATAGGTAAGCACTGTTAAATAGATTTCTTGAATCTTTCTTGAATGTCTTTTTTTTTTTCTTTTGAATAATTTACATCGAACCTCTACATGGTTAATTAAAAGTAAGGGTGAATTTTGTGTGTAATGCGTTAAGATCCCAAAACTGCTACTGGAGCTACTAAAATAAAATAAGCACTAAGAAAAAGTAAGTCAAGAATATCATATCAGTTATGACAGGTGGAATTCATGAAGAAATCACCAAACCGCAAAATAATGCAATCTCTGGCCTTCTGCGAGATATATTGGAAATTATATTAAATAGAGGCTCAGTGTGGAAGTAACTGGTTTGTCATTGTTTTAAGATTAAAGTATTTGTTGGACAAATCCTAGATTCCTTTCATTCAAGGAAATCAGATCAATCAGAGGATTCCTTTCACCAAGGAAACCAGAAAATAGCTGCTATGTATTTTATTGTAAATATTTTCCATAATTATTTAATGGTGCTTCTGTGCATTATTTTACTTTAGTGGCTTGTTTGTTATTGTTTCTCTGTTGTTAATTGTTATGGTCTAGTCATGGTTAATTATTCATTATTCACGGGTTTTGTTTTTTGTGCATGCTGCCTGTGTATTATACACATTCTCCATTTGTTTTGACTTCCACAGCCAGAAAATGTTGTCCTGACTCTTCAGGTAATGTCTTATGGTAGATGTGCAGCTTTGAAAAGAAACTAACCATGTCTGAACTGCTCCTGTTGAAACATCCATAACAATTTTTAATGTTACTTTAAATACTTTGATGTTTAGATGTTTTTCCATCTAACCTATATTAAAATAACATATGCTGTCATTTAATTTTTGAAGTGTTCAGCTATATAGAAAAGAAAACAGTGATTCTTTTGCGAATTCCAGCCAAATTCTTCTTTGAAGCATGTAGTTCATATTCTTCAGAAGGAAGAACAGGTTTTAACAAGCAGTTAATAATAATTACAAGAGTAGTTTTCATCCTAGAATTGGTAATTAGGGCAGAAATTTGCAATTCTGCTAATGGTGGTAGTTGCTGTATTTGGCTCAGTTGATAATTAGGCATTGCAAGGAAAGGCATCAGCAAAGCTGGAACCTAGAGCATGATTGATATCTTGTGAGAAATTGTAACTTTTTTTACAGGACAGTTATGCAGCCTCAATTTCATCCTTTTGCTGCCACATTGCTCTTGTGCTGGTGGATCTGTAAAACAGAAAAGGACTCAAAGTACTAGTGTGAGAATTAGTTCTCCTAAGCCTGGGCAATGAAAGGACAAGACAGATCTATCAGGGAAGAAGGACTCCCCGGGGCGAGCCCACGCTGTGCTATCTCTGTGCACAGACACCTCCCTGGCCCGGTTTCAGCTGGGTTGTGTTTTCAGCAGAGGGAAACAGCGTGGCCAGCTCACAGCGTGTCCCCTGGGAGCCACACTGCCTCGTGTAGGGCCCTGCCAGGGCTGCCCGGCCCAGCTTCTTGGTCCTGGGGCTCTTGCAGTGTGAAAGCAAGTCAGGGTATTACATTGCATCGTTCCTTTCACTCCTGCCAGCTTTTGAATGCATCCTTTTAGTTGCTGCTGCTTTGCTGTTTGGCAGCAGAATAAATGTCTTTACCTGAGAGATCTTAAAATCTGTCTGCTTTTTCATGTTTTCCAGTCCCTAAGCAGTTTTAAATTCAGCACTTTGGAGTAACCCCTGCCATTACAATCGATCATCCAGTGAAATACTTCCCTTCAGGGTTCAGATGTATTTTTCTACTCTTAACTGAATAAAAAGGAAGAAAAGCAAAGCCTCCGTTTTCCACTGATGAGGTGTTGCTCTAGTTAGCCTTGCTGACATTTGTGGAGCCTTTTTGGAAACAGATGTGAGAAATAGTAAATTCGTGGTCTGGGAATTCAGATGTGTTCATTTTTAACCTGTTTTCCATTGCATTCATTCACATTTATTTTTTGTGAGCCTACTTCTCTCCTAGCACTCACTGTTGTAGTTTGCCTTGCTAATACTCTAGTGAAATAATTATTAGCTATCAGTATCTACAATGTTATGTATCTTTTTGTTAGAAAAGTTGTCAATTATTGACAAAATATACTGAGTCCATAACCTCAGTACCTTAGTAGATGGTTTAGTCTGTAGTTTGATTTTTAATTATTTGCTCTATATTGATTGCAGTTACTGTGTGATATCTGCTGTTACCACTATTTTTGTCTGAATTACAGGCCATCTACTATGAAATCGGTTTTATAGTCTCCGCAGCCTTGGGATTGCTATTTATTTTGTTACTGCCTCTTGTGGGACTTTGCTTCTGTATGTGTCGTTGCTGTGACAACTGTGGTGGGGAAATGCATCAAAGACAGAAGAAAAATGCTGACTGTCAGAGGAGCTGTTTTGCAACATTTCTTTTTGTTGCTTCTTTAATAATAAGGCAAGTGTGATAAAGAGAACAATATGAACCTTGGTATAGCACTTACTTTGCAGTGTCATATGACAAATAATATTACTGTGTTAGCCTACAGGTGCAGAAATTATTGCTTATTAAAGAAAATGTAACTACATTATATAAAATGCTGCCACTGTTGGTATCCACAGGTCATTATATGCCTAAGCAGAATATAGGTGTGAAACAAACAAAAAAATTGTTTGTATTGGGAAAATGGCATTTTTGTCAGTCTCAAAACAGCAGTTGCAGAATGTTACATTTCACTTGTGAACACGAGAGACTGTATCCTGTGTTCAGTCCCCATCCCACAGAAAACCTGAGATATCACAGACTGCTTTGTTCTTGGTAGTATTGTAGTGGTGAAAAAAGCAAGTAAGTGACTTCCTTTAGTATTTGCTGTACTCCAGATATTTACACTAGTTCAAAACAGTGGATTTTCTTCTGGGTCCTGTGTTGTTTAAACCATGCATGCACTCCCTTTAAATCCTGGAGTTTGGAGACATTTTTGCACTGTTGGTGTTAGGACTGTGCTCCTGTGCTGGGTGTGTAATGGGTGATGAGGAACTACAATCAAGACTTCTTCCTGCTTTCAAAATGTGTTGTTTGCTTTCAGGCTTTCTGTTTTCCTTTAACTTCTTCATGTTTTCACCTGCCTACTATCCTTATTTTGTGATTCTATTAAAGAAGTAAAAAGTGTTTTGATCTATACAGTGTGACTGTTCAGTCATAAGGGATGTACTTTGTCACTTCACTGTAATCTAAATAATTTTTTTTTCTATTACTGTGTGTCATGACAAATGGTGACTATGCTTACACTCAGATAGAGGACAGGCTGATATCAGATATGGGAACTTGCTCTTTCTTCCCAAACATCACTAGCAAATGTGACCCTCAAGAATTTGAAGACTCGAAAACCGGATGGTGTAGGGTGGTAGGTACATCCCTGCCATGATGACGGGACAAAAGTTCCTTATGGTTCAAGTGTGCCTTGGAGACAGTAAGTTATTAAACTACCTCTCAACATGTCGAAACTGGAGATAGGTCACAGAGCTTGCCAGCTGTCTTTCCACCACATTGCAGGACTGTGTTGCAGGATGCTGCTTTCTGGCTATAATGGCTGGTGAATGTTGCCTGTTAGTAGAGAAATTAAGATTGTCCCTCTTTTTGGTGTCTTTAACTTGTGCATTTGCTGCCAGCTATCCCTGTGGGATTAAGCACAGGCAAATGCTTCTTCCCAAGTCGTGACTGGCAGATCAGTGATCCCTAATAATATGATTTCCAGAACTAAGGAAATTGCCTCTTTAATGTCTCCTTTTTTTCTCCCCCCTTTTTTATAAGACATCTTGATTTATCACATACTTACCCTATGTGGGGGGTGTTGCCTGAAATCAGTCTGCAGGTTGAGTGGAGATAATGTCATATGAGGACTCCATGGTTAAGTCTCTAATGCTGTGAGTGATTCACAAGGCAAGATAGAACTTTACAAGGCTAATATTAGTGATCCCAGACTGACTGAGGGCTCAAGTCTCCAGTATGCCTGTGTACAAAGAGAGATTCTTCTGCCCTTCCTGGATCTTCTTTAACAAGGGACCAGAAGGTGCCATGCCTGGATCTATTTAAGCCCATGTTAGGTTGATTACTGCTGTGCTGTAACACAAAAGGACAGTCTTGCTGGTAGCCATTGCCCTGACAAAAAACACTGGAGGAAGCCTGAGGTTTACTTAAAGCTGTTTCTACATGTCTTGTACTGTACTCAGAAAGTATCCTTGTAGTGACTTCAGGAAACTGTATTACCTGCTTTTCCCCAAAGTTCATATGGAATTTCATCTTTGGTGGAAGGTTTACCTGTAATTCTTCCCAAAATCACACTTCTCACGGACTGGGCCAGAGCTGAATACGTAAGCTGTGACAATAACCAGAAGAGTTTAGTCCTGTGCGAATAAAATGCTTATGGCTACTTGCAGACAGAGCCAAAAAAATGAAAACTTGAATGATCTCCATCAGTACAGGGTTACATCGAGATGTGCAATGAAATTACTAAGGCAGGCTCTGGCATTGTTTGGGTATCATTTAAGTTCACGAATCATAGGAGGCCTTCTTTGGGAGTAGGTCTTCAAACCCCTGCCAAGAGATTGGAATGCCACAGACTCCTTCACCCTGAGCTGTGCTGCTTCAGCAGATGCATTTAGCATCTTAGTACTCTGAGGCTTCCCTCAGAGTACCCTGAACCCACACCTCTGTCTGTGGAGCTTTGCTTTAAAGGCACTCGTGTGGAACGTACACACAGACAGCTGCTGGAGGGCCTGGAAGGATTTCTAGGGGTGGACTTCTTCAGGATTACCATTTAAGTGTATGTTCTTCATCTTCTCCCTCTCTCTTGCAGTGCCACACACTCTGGGATTCTCTCATTGTTCAGTTTTTTTTCCTTTTTTTTTTTTTTTTTCCAGTCCTTGATATGGAAAAATGGTTTTAAACTGTCCTTCCTTGTCTGGGAAAGACAGGTTAAATGCACAGTGGAGTATTGGTAGGGGAAAGACTCTGATTGTGGAGCTTGCAATGGAGTGTGTATCTACGCAACAGCTCTAGAAAACCAGTAACATGGGGATGGGTTTTCTTGTGTTCAGGATGCAAGTTCACACTGACATGTATATGCTGTTAATGCAGATTTTAGGTATATTTCAGCCAGTAGATTTTAATCACAATGAACATTTCTTCTCACTTTTCCACTGATGTAGTGCTCTGGTAATTAGAATGAGGTTTTAGACTCAGCTTACTGGAGTGATGTGTAAAATGTGTAAAGAAACTTGAGTGTAGAATATTGGACTCCTGAAGAATTGTTAAAACAATTTTGTTAACCTGTTACAGAAGTGGCATGTCCTTTTTATTCCTGCTTTATGACATTCTCATAGCTGCTTATTGAATGTTGACTCAAGGCTCATTTACATAATAAATAGATTTTTCCTCTCGTGTGTTTATTTAGTTAAACTCAGAGTATAGTCACACTTGTTCTGAGTACCTTAGCTGCTTGAGTTATCTCCACTATCTTGTTTCCTGCCACTCCTTCCATTTAGGAAGCTGAAGAGAAAGATGGTTGTGCTGAGATCTTACAAAGTACTGTTTCGTTAGCTTCCAATTGACCTTTCCGATCTCTGAGCATAGAATTGAAAGCATAAAAATGCTGTCTGTCTAAAGAATGAGGATGTGGTTATAAACTCTGAACCTCAGAGCAATATACATGTTTGCTTTTCCTGATAGCTTGAGATAGTTTGTCTTCTGATAACAAAGAAAAGCTAAAAATATTTTGATAGCAATTGCCATGACAGTAGAGTGAAATTATATATTTCCTATATCCAAAGTTAAATTGTGTAACTGTGCTTATAGAATTATAGAATGGTTTGAATTGAAAGTTACTCAGTTCCTTGGTATTTAGTCAGTCTGAGTTCTCATTCCTTGGGTAGTAGCTGATAATAGTGTCTGCTTGAGTGTTGGTCATAGTGGCAATAAAACCATAGTTCTGCTGTAGGTTAAGTAGGAGGATGTATATGTGTGTGTCCCTTTGTTCCTTAGTGACTTCTGGGAGGTTAATTAACAGCCAGTTTTGGAGACATGGCTGTGAAATTTTGGGTAGGGAACCAACCGTTTCATGTCAATCTCTGTCATCCTGTCATGAATATTTTCAGGTATTGAGAAAAACATTAGTAAAGGGATCTTAATAGGTCTGACCTGTAGCATATAGTCCTTCCATTTCTCCCTGTGACCTGCCTTGAAATTAGAATTTTTCTTCAGAAAATATTTTTCAGAGCAACAAATTCTTGCACATGTTTTGCACCAGTTTTATGAGGAGAACAAACCTTTACATTGTTTGGGGAAAGCTAAAGTAGGAAAAGCAAAATAAAGATGAAGGTTTGATATTGATTTGGTGAAAAAGGAGATGAGCATTGTAAATCAGGGTGTTTGCTCCTGTCTTGCCAGGATACACAGGTCATGTTATTTTAGGTACCTGTTGCTCTCCATCACTTCATTTATGTAGCTGTATTATGGCTTCCTTTGAATGCATATTCTTTGGAGCAAGAGTTACACTTGCCATGTATCTTTTTCCCCATAGAGAGCCTGGATTAGGTCTGTAAGTCTTATTTAAAAACAGTACTGTTGAAGTCTTCTTGACACCCCAGCTTAGGAAGTTTGACAGTCGGGCAGGAGTACAGTACCATTTGTGTTAGTGATGCCCTTCTCCTGTGTTTGGGTGTCCATAATTGTCTTTCTCTAGTATTGAGCTGTTGAATTGCAACTCAAGTAAGAGACTTAACAAATGTGCCAACCAGGAGCTGCTGTAACGCGCCTGACTGCAGCCTCAAGGCAGTGTCTGCCCTTTGGGGATAGATCCTGCCTGTGGTGAGTGCATCTCAGCTTTCTACTGGTTAAATCTGAGTCAGTGCTTAGCCCATCAAAGGGGTTTGTAGTCAGCCTGGTTTTGAGGCTATGACCACTCTGGTGGTTACTCTTGACTTTTCTGGTACTTATCTGCAAGGTTAGCTGTTGTGAATGTGAGATGTTTAAAAGTCATCCCTCTAAGTCTGTTTTACACCTAAGCTGAACAAAAAACTAGGTTCATGTATTAGAGATCTTTGAAGTCTCTCATGGGACTTTTAATTGCCTTTTAACTTATGTTTGTGCAGATCTGCCATGCCATAATGAGAACTTAGCAATGAGGAGTGATCAAATAGAAAATAATCATCAGCAATGCTGGCAAGAAGTCTAGCTCACTTTCCACCTTTTGTTTCAGTATCAGGAAATGCATATTTTAGCATTAATAGGGACTATTTGTGTGGTTTTGAATGAGCCATACAATTATGTAAATAAATTGTTGTATTATGAATAAACCTTGCTGAAGTTATCAAATGAAAAATACTGCTTTTCACAGTTAACTGGCAAGCATTTGCTTGTAGCTGTGTCAAGGTTAATGCTCCTTGTAAAAGAGCCTAATGTTTCTAAGTCTCATACAATTTACTTAGGCTGTACACATTTTCTGACAGTACCCATGCAAATGGATTAGTAGTTGTACATTAATAACTTCAGAAGGCTTTGGGGTAACATCGCTTTTCCTTTCTTTTTTTTTTATTTAGTAACACACTATTGGTCCTTTTGGCTCAGTCTTATAGTCTGCCTCATGGTGTATGTGAGAGCCTGTAGTAATTTATGGAGATCTTTCTTTTGATAATATTGACCTTTTTTTGGCTATAATTTTTTGATTCTGTCTTACGTTAGAATGCGCACTTACATTAACAAATACCTGTTATCTATTTTTTTTGTAGTGTTGGAGTGCTCTGTGCATATGCTGCCAACCAGCATTTAACTAACCAAGTCCGAGGAGCAAAGAAACTGGTTAACAGTAATTTTAAAGATCTGAAAATTTTCCTTAACGACACTCCAGCGGTAAAGAATTTTTTCTTTATGGGGAATGAGGGTGGGAGGAAAGAGTTGTAAATAAGAAATATTGCAGAAAACAATGATTTCTTTCTGTACACCTGCGTTATTTTCTTTATTCTTTGTGTGTCAGTCTCACTAGGTAGAATAAACGGTGCAAGGTAAGACATTTTCACACAGCAGTAAGGGCTGGGAGTTACCCAGCATTCCTTGAACAACTTCTGAGCTGTACTTTGGGAGTATGCTGTGTGATGCTTGTAGGCCCTTTTGCTCCTACTGAACTAGAGTAGATCACAAGCAGAAGACAAATAATATGAAAAAAGAGGTTTTAAAAGGAAAACATTAAAAAAGTATAATGTGGAAACTTGGGTTCATTGTTGCGCTTTCCTGACTACCTGTATTTTGAGCATACTTCTATGGGCTCTGGGACAGAGCCACAATAACTTCTTTTCCAGGAATATTTTGGACTGTTTTTTCTGTAAAACTGAGTCACACTGTGCCATATTGAACAGGAAAGATTCTTTTCTTTCAAATTTTCCTTAGAGTTCCATAAGCAGTCCTCTGCATTGTTTTGTGCTGGAAAAAGAAATAAAAGCTAGTTAGGAAGAGTTGTAGAAAATGTGCAATTTCATTATTTGTGAATTTATAGGGGGCAAAAAAAGTCTGATATTTCTATTACCTTGGCTTTCATTGGTTTTAATTATTTGAATTCAGTTTTAATAATCTGTTTTCCTTTCATGTGACTGATACATTAGAAATAGGTGGAATTCATGCAGTTATGTGGAATCCACAAGCGTGTTATCATTCCAGTCACAGTAGTTCTGGGGTGCTTTTCTGCTGACCAGGGCTGTGTGAGAACAGGAGACATCCTGGGGGATGCCTCAAATGTTTTCCTATCTGGAGTTGTTCCCCAAACCTGTTTGTGTGTGGTGTTGGGACAGATGGTGGTGGAGGTGTATGGTAAGAAGTGGAGATCATGCCAATAATCCCTCTTGAAACAGAATGCTTTTGTTGAGTCTGGAGCTGATGCTGGGCACAGAAGGATGAATCCAGTCACCTCAGAAACCACCAGTGTCCCCTTGACAGTGTGCTGGGTTCTGACTGTCAGGAACTTCAGAGGAGAAAATCTGTTATGTAGAAGTAACTACCTTAATAGATTAAAAAAAAATAGACACTAGCTAAAATGTTCATAAAAACACTTAATTATTAAATTTAAAAGTGTCAGGACTTGAACACTTCTGCCAGAGGTTAATCAAAGTCGCACTTAGTAGTTTTTTAGTTTCAGTGTGGGATTATTACCTTCTCTTTTTTAGACTTGGTGTTAATGCAGTCATCAGCTGTATCTTATGAGTCATTTTGTCAGACAAGGTGCATGAGTATCATGTATACACACATTTGTAAGAATTTCTTGAGGAAAGAAGAAGAGCTACAGTTTTTTGAAAAAAGTTCTAGTATCCAACTGTCTATAAAGCTCTGAAATTCGAACTGATGTCCTTGACTCATCAGTATGAGGCGTGTGCAGCATATAAGAGGATTTGAAAAAAGAGTCTTGTGTTAAAGAGTTCATGTCACAGGAGATTTGCAGACTGTGAGTATTGAGCAATAACACTGTTAGTTATACAGAATTGCCTTTTGTCTGGGACATTGCTGGAGACAATGCAAAACCTTGTAGCCCTGCAAAATTTCAGTCCTTTGGTTAACCTAGGTAGACTGAAACAATAAATAAGCAAAAATATACCTACAGCCTTCTTAGTAAGAAACTCTCAATTTTTTTTTCTCTTGTTTTAGAAGAAGGAGGTCCACTTCCTACTTTATCATTTAGATTCACTGGTTGTTTCAAGGATGGATTTTTTAGTGTTTTTCCTTTATTTCACAGCAAGTTTGAGACTGTGAGTCAGATACACTTTGGTACAGATTTGAATCATGCTTAAAATTGGAAATCCATTTGTCAAGTGTGTTAATCTTTTCACCACTTTAGCTCGGTTGGGGTAGAATTCATAGTGCATTGTTTTAAACATGCAGAAACCAATAACATCTTTTCAAAATTAGTGTAAGTTTTCCACTCGGGATGGTTATTAGCCTTTTCTTCAAACCCAGGATTTGGTGGTAACTGAGTTGCTGGTTTATATTGTTATGGTGTCTTGGTAGAGCTCAAGTTGAGACTAGGGCAAATCCACCTGGGGGTAAGGAAAACTATTTATATTAAGACAGGGCAGCTGACTCCTTTCCACGAGAGGAGCTCTGAGAGGCTGCCCAAATACAAATCCCTTTGGTTGGTGAATTGTTTCAAAATTGCCACCACATCAATGCCACACCTTTCCATGAAGGAGGAACTCGTGACAGGAGAAAATCAAATAACAGAGTTAAAGACATGGAAAACCTTATTGGCCTGACTGACTTGAAGCCTCTGTAAGGCTACTGTGCCTGCTACTTAATACTTTTGAGCTGAATAATTGACCACAGAGATGTTCGAATTAAATAAATGTCCCAATTAAACACTCTTTTTAATGTGCAGTTCTGTTAAGCAAATAAAATACTTAGTTGAAAACAGTAGAAAGCTCGTGTTTGAAGGGGTTGCACAAATATTTTGATTGTTTCATAGGGACTATTTGACACATTCAAAAGTGTTACTTTTTTCCAGTTCTTTTAATAATTTTTTTAATCATTTTCTTCTCAGCAAATCGACTACCTGGTGAGTCAGTACAACACAACTAAGGATAAAGCACTCTCTGACCTAAATAGTAAGTACTTTAAATTGAAGGGGGTTAGCAAAGTGTATTGAAAAGCTTCAGTAAGATAATGTAATTAGCTCATAGTGCAAAGTGAAATTTCGTTTATGAGAATACCGGTTTCAAATAGAAGTGCTGTTCTTAGTGATAAATGAGGCTAAAATCCTTTTCACATAAAATGTCTCAGAGCTGGTATAATGCATAGTATTTCCCAAAATAAAAATATTTTATTAAATTATTATCCAACAAGTCAGGCTAATATTTTATTTTACTTTTCAGTTTTGGAATATGTGGAATATTTTGGAATATCTGTTCTCAGTTTTTAAATTGAAGACAAATATCAAGGAACAGAGCTACTAGCATTTTTGATAGTTCCAATGAGAGAGATCTCTGTTTATTTTTCTTGTTCTTCCTTTGTCCTCTGTTCAGCTAGGAATTGAGTTATAAGCTTATCTTCTTTCTAAAGCTGCTTAATGTATTTGCCATTTTAGAGCAAGCAGTTGAAGAGCAGGAGATAAAACTTGAATAAGAACTGCTGCACTTTCCCCTTCAGCACAGTTAGCAGTATGAGGCGTCACTTTTAAAGCTCTCAGTAAACAAAAACAACCAGAAAACTGACTTTTCTTTTGTAATTTAAGATTTGCTTTCCAGAATTCCCAATAGAAAGGGCTGACCATAATCAGTACACACAACGACTGAGGGTGCATTGGTGCCACGTGTTAATAAATGCATACAGGTTTGCATTGTTGGATTGAGGGATTGTTGCTGGGATCAAACTGTGCAGCTGTGGCATTGTGCCACTTATAATAAATTGATTCTCATCCCCAGAATCTCTGCTTCTGTGTAGGTTTAAAATTTATATTAAAATTAGTTTTCGATTCAGCCAGCTTGGCATACCCTGAGGTTAATGTGTCTTGCTGTGTGAGGCTTTATTGCACATTGAATATGCCTGAAAGTAGTAGTAGCAATCGTTAAGTAGTCTTCCTACTTAATTCTCAGCAGGAACACTCTGGTCTAAAAAATAGATGTAATCTTTATGATAATAGTAACAGTAATAATAAAAAATTGATGGTTGTATTTCAAGTGTTAGCTTGAAGCTTCCAGCCACTCCAAACTGAAATTTCAAATTAAATGTTTATTTGTTCTCAAGGCAAATTTATAACATTAGCTAACAGAACCTGTGGGGTCTGTGATGAGAGCAATTATCAAATAAAGATAGCTTTTATTTTCTTGAAATACCAGAATTAAGTGTGTGACACCTGGGTGTACAGATGGATTTTTTCCTAAGGGAATTGATACTAGTAGGAATCTCTAGAGAACTGTAGATGAGTTCAGTTAGCCCACCCTAAGGAAATGCAGAAAAGTGTTTTCTGCTTGGTAGAAATTCTCACCCTGAGCCAAACATGATAGTGCTGACAGTAAGGGATGCTTCTGTACTGCTTCATGCAGTATTCCCATCTCATCAAAAGGAAAACAACTGAAAAATCAGTTTACTGTGATCTGAAAATGGAGAGGAGGACCTGGTGATTACCTAAAGGATGGAGCATTAAAATGCTTCACCCAACTGTGCTCAGCGTTTCTCTGAACCCAGGTCCATTTCTGCTTGTGGGCAGTGAGACTGGAGGGTTTGGAGGTGGGGGTAGCTGGGCTGGGAGTGTCCGTGCTGGATGTACTGATGAGGGCACAGGGCCTTAATGCGCTTAAGGCATTGCAGCAGAGCTGGCTGCCAGGGTGGCTTGTGCGTGAGTGACCTTGGTGTGCTGCAGACATCAGGAACAGGAGAAAGGAAAAGAATCCACTTTTTAGTTTCTCTTGCACTATGAAAACATAGTGTGTAGTGAAAGAGTATCCCACAAAATTCCTGTCCAGATGCTGGACCTCTTTAAGATGAATAGTGGAAAAAATCCTCTTCCCAAAAGAGTAGTAAATGCAGTGAAATACATATTGTAGGGTTTGTTGAAACTCTTTTGTATCTTTACCCATGTGGTTGAGTGTTAATGAATATTTTCCCCCATATTTTGATTTACTTCTTTCATTTATAAGCCTATAGCTAGCTAAAGCAGAACTGTGTCCCTGCATTACTTTCTGTCACTTAAGTTCTGATGGTCAAGCCTTAGAAAAATTTCAATAATATATGTATATTTATTCATATGTATATTTATTTATATATGTATAAATTAAATTGCATATATAATATATATAAATAGCATACATATGTGTATATACATGATACGTGTATTTGTTAAGTAAAGAGTCTGACAGGAGATAGTTTAAGAGGCAGTTTGAATTGAGCTAGTGTATAATGTGTTGGTTATTTTCATCTCTCCATACTGCAGATGTTGGACCTGTGCTTGGAATCAGAGTTCAAGAACAGCTGGGAAAAGAAGTACGTCCTGCACTCGATGCAGCTCTGACAATGGCAGGAGGTAAAGATGTAGATGTTGTTGTATAATGTTCTGTTGCCATGGTAAAACAGGCACAGCTCGTGAAAGTTTGTGCGATACCATGAGTCAACTTACCATTTTTCTAAATGCAGAGGATTTCAGACATCTTAAGATTTATAAATACATTTAAAAGCAAAATCAAAATTTACATGCTATTGTTGATACTTCGTTTTGGCAGTCATTGAATAGAGATGAAATCTGCATTTCCCGCTCCAGGTTGCTGTCCCTTTCCATTGAATATAAGAGAGATGAGGAAAACTGTCCTTTTAGAGTTGCATAATTATTATATCCATAACTATTTGCAGATTAGTCTTTAACAGGTCAGGGATTTTTTCCTGTACACTGCCAAGATTATTATGAGAGTGTTAACCAGCATTTCCTCATTATATATTTGAGTTTGGCATTGTTCATTCTTAGTTCTCTCTTCCTTTAGAGAAAATATTCCTTTATTATTTTTCCATTTAAGGCTTCTTTTTTCAGGAATCAGATACAGCTTACAGAGCAAAGGGAAGGCATCCATGAGCTTGAGTCTCTTTAGTTTTGGTTGGGTTTTTTTACCCATGAATTCTTTCTCATTCATTTGTCATCGTTCTCCTTTTTTTTTGCTTTATTTCTCTTATTTGTCTTGAAGTCAAAGTGGAAAGGGCTATCAAAGGTAAAAACCACAATAAAACCTTCTGTGGTGTGAAGTGCACTTCGTTTTTGTAACTTTGTATATTCTTAGTTGTGTCTGTGTGGTTCTTTGTGTTCTAAACACCTGTTCAGTGTTTGGGGTTCTTTTCATTTTCTTTTCTTTGTTTGGTGTGATTGGGATGGAATCTAAGGCCAGACAGTGTGGAACACTCATTAATGCTTGGCTGATGCAACATGATCTCCTTACCTTTGGTCTTGCAGCTATATGATTAGTGGGTTGCATTATAAGGAAAGTACTGAAAATACAATTTGATGGATATGGGCTTTTAGTTTCTAATGACCAAGTGTTAAAGTTCTTTACTGAAACTGCTGAGGAAGGAGAGGTAGGAAAAGGGTAGGAAACTGGGAAGTGGGTGAAATCCCAATAAAAGTTACTTGAGCACATTACTTTCTTTGTAGGAAAGCATAAGTGGTATATTTTTATATACAATAAATACTTATTCTGTGCTAGAGGGTTTTTCTGGGAGGGAGGCAGTAATTAAATCAGTGTTGTTAAGAAGATCATATGATTTATGCACATACACTTTCTCTTAATGTCTGTATCTATAGACTGCTTTCTAAAAAATGTGATTTTTTTTTAAATTTCACATCTTTGCAGCCATCAGAGAAACGAAGGAAGCACTGGAAAATGTGAGTGTCTCTGTAGAGGTTTTGCAGGAGGGAACAGAGAGACTTCATGCAAACTTGACAGAAGTTAAAATGCACCTAAGCAACACGCTCAATGACTCCGCATGCAGCGCAGCTCAGGCTGCCTCAACTTGCAATATCATCAGGAACTCATTAGATCAGCTGAACATCAATGCCAATTTTAGTGGGGTAAGAGCTTTTAATAATATTTTTCAGACTCTCAATGTGTGATTGCCTAGAATAAGCCCAGTAGTATTTCTGCCACACAGTGGCTTGGTGTGTGCTGTCACTTGTGAGATAAGTGGCCTTCCCTTTTTCTGTGTTTCTGGGTAATTCCAGTCACTGTTTTCATCTTCTGTGTAGAAAAGGATAAAATGTGTGCCAAGCAGCTATGTTAAAGTGCTGCTCTGAACAGTGAAATAATCTGAGCAAAGGTTTCATGAGTGTTTAGGAGGATTCTTTTTAGGAAGTGCTTAGGAAGATTCTCTTTAGGAGTGTTTAGGAAGATCACTTTAGTTTCTTTACCCTCTCTCCTAACTTTGAAATATTTACTGAATTAGCAAAACTGCTGCTTCGACGTGACTCAGGCGTGTTTTTTCCTTCCCAGTTGCCAGGTGTGAGCTCACAGCTTGCAAGGATCAATGATGTCCTTAAAATAGACCTTTCTAGTCTGGTTCAAAAGGTATGTTTCTTGACAGATTTTTAAACTGTTAATGAATAAACTGGGGTATGTGTATCACTTGTTTCCTCTTGGTTTCTCAAGGAGAATTATTTCGTTGCCACCTCAGCCTGCTTCATGGTTGGAGATCTCTCATTGTTTGCCAGGATTTTACTTGAAAGTATGAATGTAGTGCTTTGCATCTCCAGGATAATACAAATCTAAAATGTTTTGCAAGTTGTCTGCTTGAAAGAACAGTCCTTAAAAAATGAAAAGACAGAAACGTGGATCCAGTGGCATGCTCTCTACATTTTGGTTCAAACTAAAGAAATAAAAAAATCCATGGTCTCCTAATAAGTTTTATTGTATTCCAGCTATCTTGAAATATTTATTTCAAATTCTTTATGTGCATATTTAACATTAAATCTGGTGCAATGGACCAAATGTAATGGCTATTATTATTTTTTGCAAGTCTTTCTAAAACCTTCTATGATTTTCACCTAGGAAAAGAATGGCTTTGTTTGAGCAGTTGAAAAATCTAGGAATCTGAAAACGTGTGCTAGGAATAGAGGGCACTTTCTGAAACCAAAGGCTGGGTGTAGGGATTGAGACCCTTTCCTGCTTCTGCAGTGATCAGGCTTTCAGGGAGTAAGGCGTCAAGTACCCACTTCAATGTTTTGTCCTTTCTGTCCAAATGAGCTACTGGGCTTGATCCCCATAGTGTGGAATCCTTCTTTCCCCTTCTCACTGCATTTATACATCAAGGCCTTGCAGTGTCTTTAGAGGCAGTTGGATTTCACTGTTCATAATATGCATTTCATGTTTGGAACGCATAGATTTGGAAACAGGAGGTGTTAGGCTGGTACAGAGTAACTCCTTTCACTTAGTGAATCTTCATATGTGTGTTTCTGGCTTTTAGGTGAACTAGATCTGACAGGCAGCGAAGTTTGAGATGTCTGTGACTGATTCATGTGTATTTAAAAATAGATTTTTTTTTTTCCCGAGGAATATCCCGGAGACCAAACTAAATCTGAAATCTATTTCGAGTTTCTATTTTGCTTTAATCTTTTCTAATATACAGTGATAAAACCATATTTTTCTTAGTATTACCATATATATTTTAGTATGTTGTACTTTTGATCCTTGAATAAAAGGAAAAAAACCTGCAATTCGACAATGAGAAACATGCCATAATTTTTTCACCTTTTTTTCTTAGGGTTATGCAGCATTTAATGATACTCCAGACTTGGTGGTGAATCAAACGAGGAACATTTTATCAGGTGAGGACAAGCTATCTTTTCACTTTGTTTAATGTTTTTGTTTTTATTGGTAATATATTTTCTTGGCTAAATATCATTAAAAATGGAAATGTGGAACTTAACTATTTTTTAAAATTTGGTGCCAGAGGAAAAAAACGTAGTAAACGACTGTGTCTTGATGAGGACTCTAAATTAAATGTAAAAATGGACCATGTAGTATTTTATGGAAGAGTTTTATCTGTTAGGCTTTTTACTGCTCAAGTAATGAGAAAGCTCGTGATCCTCACTTCACACTCATGCTTCATTTGGTTGAAAAACCAATTTTGCTTGACTGATGTGTTTGTGACATATTTAGGAGTATGATGTTAGAAAAACTGACCTCCTCCTGCTGCTGTATTAAAATGCAGTGGATGGCGAAGTGAAAGTCAAAGTACACCTTAGGGATAACTGAAATGGCTGTCCAGTTGTTTTGTTACTTAGGCTTTACACTTCTTGCTCTTTGACTGTACCTGTATGGTAGTATAGCATATGTATACTAATCTGTTTTAATTTTTGTTCTTGCATTGTGGACCTGTTCTGCATTGTATATAAGCAGCTGTTCCTTGTAAGTTTTTCCGGTTTGGTTGTTTTTTTTTTCTTTCCCTCCTGGGCAAAATAAAGCACAGTATAGATATAAGCATAGTGTACTGTGTAAACTTGCCTGTGATGAGCCAGTTTTCTAAAACTGATATTATGCTTCATTAGGAAATCTACAGCAAATTTACTCATTTTCCATATCTGAGATGTAAACACAGACAAAACATCTTAATTTATCTATTTATAAATTGTTGGGGCTTTGTTAGTATAAAAACGGAGCTTGAGTTACAAGAGCAAATAAAATAAATAGGTTTACTAGAAAAAGATTGTATTTATCTGTATACTTCTAAAACAGCTCTGATTTGTTACATGGTTGGATTTGAGGAATAATCATCAAAACAGACAAAGGCTTGTCCAGTTGTGTTTTGAGAAAGAAGGAAGTACTGCCTACCACGAATTTACAACCTGTAGTTACACATCCTACTTTTTAAAGTATGTTTCCAGTTGAAGGAAGGGAAGAGTACAGAGAAACTGCATTTTACACAGAGACAATACGTATAATAAGTGCATTAATTATGTCTTTGTATATCTAAATAGTGTCTATCTAAACTGTAAGTAGAGGGTAACACATTTGGTCATAATCTGAGGGGAAAATTACTTAATGGATTGTTACCTCAGGAGTGTTGCTAACTAATTGGAATGAGTTCATTTAAGTAATCTCTTTTAATAAGATTGCAAATAACTAGTATAGATTCTCAATACAGGCAGTCCAATTTCTTTCACAGTGTTGTATTCCCAAGGCATGGAGTTAAAATAGATTTTGTTCTTCTCCTTTGTAAACTTGGTGGCTAATTGTCTTGCTCAGTGTTGACATTTGCAATATTGCATGAAAAGCAAGATTTATGTTGGCTAGATAACAAGTGACACATTCATTATAATGAGAGGAAAGAGGAAGAACTCTGGCTCAGCATCTGCATCTTGAATCATTAAACTGAATGCTGAAAACAAAGTGTGCGTTTTGAAATGATGTTGTGCTACTTCAAAGCTTGATGCTTTTGTTGCCTGCTTGTGTTTTCCTCACACTTGTCTTCATGGCTTGCTTGTTACATGTGGCAAATGGCTTAATAGCATTTTGTAATGTATACATGGAATGTAAACTTCCTCTAAGGATCTGTAACAGTGAAATATGTTTGCTCTTGTAGATATCAAAAGTGTGCTGGAATCCATTGGGTCAAATATTACTACCTTCACAAGAGCACTCCCTGTTCAAAAGATTTTGGCAGATTTGATGGTGCATCTTACACAGAGTGAGGCATATGTTCAAGATTATTTTCCAGTAGTGGAGCAGTACGATTTCTACAGGTATGTATGAGAAATAAGGCAGGACTGAAGCGCTACTTGTTGCTAATATTTGTAATATTTTAATGTTCTGTAAAGGCAAGTAAACTGTTAATTATGAACACAGTGAAAGAAAGATGTATAAAGCAGTTGTTAGGTACTGGCATTTTGGTAAAAGCAAAAAACCACAGTTAATCAATAACTGGGTGCTATTTCACCCCAGAGCAAGAGGTAGTTTCTACTCTGTAGGCCTTCAGGTCTTTTTCAGGAAGGACAGATACAGGTAGATGTCAAAGATGTGACACCCAAAGGAACTGATTATTTCATGATGCCAGGGTGACCTTTTATCTAGGTCTTGTTTCCATTGAGTTGTTGGTAAATTGTGAGGGCAGAGGACCAGAGAGGCCTTGAAGCCAATCCATTGTTACTGCACCTTTGTACTGCGGAGCAGGAGTAGCAGGGATTCTGCTTCACCCTTGTAAATCTTTGTGCACCCATGCTTGCCCCTACTGGCCTTTGTGGTTGATTGTACCTTGAGAAAAACATCCTTCTTGAACTGTGTGTCTCTTCTTGAAGACTTTTGTGTCTCTTACAGTTGAGTAACCTCATATTTTGATGTGTAAAACTTTTTTCATTTCATACCATCTATCCTTGTCCAGATTTAGTCAATTCTGTCCACAAACTCATCAAATTCTCCTTGCATTTTGTTTGATACTTTAGTTGACTTTACAATCAATATTTGTTTCTGTGTTTGTGCCATAATCAGTTTCACTGCTACAGAGTGTGTGTTGCTGGCTTTACTGCACTGATAAATAAAAGTGAAGAGAAAACTGAACTTTTGGAACCTTGCTTAGAATTTTACTTTTAGCCCATTTCTTATCTGACAGTTTTTGTGGTGAGCCTTAATTTGACAAATCCGTTGATATTTTCATTGACGTTCATATTGCATTTAATCAAACAAATACATGTTTTATTCTACAGGAGAATATATCTCATCTATACGCACTTAAATACCTGGTTTTGTCAAACCTAACCTAACAGTACTTCAAGTACAAATGAAACCATTTAATAATACTGTAATTTGCCCAAATTACTTTCTATCTATTCCTTTCTTAATTACAGATGCATTATTTGTAGTTCTTAATAAGTATCCTTTTATAAATATGCCTGTCAGCATTCGTATTTTTCTTTTTATGGGCTGTGCATGTTCATTATAGCATTTCTTTTACAGCTTTTTCTCTACAAAAGTATAGGGAAGAGAAAAGGGAACTTAAAAAATAAAAGCTGAAGAAGTGATAACAGAAGGGAAAAAGAAGTGCAGAGGGCTTTGGGAGAGGATGAAAGGATAGATATGTAATGTGTGAATAAATGGATACGCTCCAAATACCTGGACACATAGAACTGTTACGTGATGTAATTAATAAAAATGAAAGTTCATTTCCTGTCCAAGATTTTTCTCCTGATCAAGTTCCATTAATTGTTCCATATGTTGAAAGCAGTCCAGCACAGACATGTAAAGCCTAGGTCTTTACAGCCTTAAATACAGTTGTTTACAATTACAAGCTTAACACAGTGTGCAAAACGTTAGTAAGCCTCACAGTAAGAGCAGCTATGTACTTCATGACCAATGGCCAGTCCACATTCTTCATTTATTCTTGAATAAATTGCTGTTTGAACATCTGCTTCCTTTGAGTAATTGTTTGCTCTGCTTGGAGCCCTTTGACATTTCAGTGCAGTTCAGCTGCATTAACTGGGGATCACCTTGTTCCTGTGGTGGTTGTTCCCCAGTCCTTTAGTAGCAGCTGACTGCAATCCAGCAGTGACTGTGTGCTGGCCCAAAATACATGCTAGTGTAGCAAATATGTTTATCTTTGCTGACACTGGTTGCTCAAACAGAACCACGAGTGGGACATTTGGGAATATAGTATTGCGTGATGTCTCCTGAAGGTATCTCATGTTCTTCATCTGAAAATAACCAAGAACTTTATCTTTTATTCCTTAGGTGGCTGGGTTGTCTCATTCTGTGCTGCATGTTGGTCCTGATTCTGGTCTTTTACTACCTTGGATTGCTATGTGGCACCTGTGGGTATGATAAACATGCTTCTCCAACAACCAGAGGCTGTATCTCCAACACTGGAGGAAACTTTCTTATGGCGTAAGTTTCACTTACCAGGGAAAAAGAAAATAAAGGTAGAAAGTTGGTTTGGTTGAGTTTTTGAAGGACATAGGTATGAAAAGAATTTGGTTTGTTACCTAGGTATATCTGCTGAGAATAGAAATAAATACACATTGAGGGACTTGGGGACTTGGGGTTGTTCTTTTATTGAGGATCACAGCTGAAGGATAAAACCTGTGAATTTACCATTATAAGGTGAGTGCTGTGGCTAATGAATTTCTATGCAAGTCCCTTTGGAAACTGCAAAAACTGGAGACAGAATATATATGGGGAAATTCATAATTTTCTATAGTAGACTTGGAACATCTGTTCAAAGTTTCAAAAAAAACCATGCAAGGAGACAAGCAACATTTGACCTTCTGAGAGCGTTTCTGGATGTTTGGGGTTGAAAAGTGCCTGGGAGTGGTTTAATGTCATTTCTGCTGGGTGCAGGAGAAGATTGCATCTGAAAGTCGAAAACTTTTTGACAGCACAAGGCTAGAGAGTTGAATTTAAAAAAGAAAATTGTATGGTTTTCTGTCCCTTAAATGTAATTCTTAAAACAGTTTGCATGCCCAATGCTAATGTGAGGTTTGAAATGCAATTTAGCTGAAAACTTTACAGGGCTGAAACATTTAAGATGTTTCAGAGGGCAAGAACATATTTGGAAAACAGAACTATTTCAACCATCGATCAGTTTTCATATTTCTGTTATAGCTGCTAACTGTTGGCTTCACTGTTGCCCCAAGTATTTATATATATGTGTATTCACAATGTTTTAATATAAAGCAAAAAACTTATTCAACTTCTTTTTCAGTGGTGTTGGATTCAGTTTTCTTTTCTCCTGGGTGCTGATGATTGTAGTGGTGCTCACTTTTGTCACAGGTGGAAATGTAGAAAAACTGGTCTGTGAGCCCTTTGAAGATAAAAATTTATTCAAGGTGAGGTTATTCATGTTATTAAACAATTAATAGAATCCCCATGAGTCCCAATGGTCTTGTGCATTCTATATGGCATATCATTTTTATAGGGCACTTCAAGTGAATTTGGATCTGATTTACTTCCTCCTTACAAACCAAATAGAGACATTCATCCTTTCTTGGTTTAATTTGCTTTGCAGTGTTAATATGCATGCCTGTCTTCTTCTGGAGACAGATTTTTCTGATTCAGTTGTTCCTTGGTAAGGGGGAGCTTTAATATTCACTTTCTGCACCAGAGAGTTTGAGTTCACTGTTCCGCTTGTATTTTCCTTAGTGGGTGATAAGCTTAGATGTGGGTATGTGTCAAAATACCACGTAAGAATAAATACATAAAGAAACTTGGAATTACAGTAACATTCCTGAATTTTGTCTTCTAGGTTTTGGATACACCTTACTTACTAAATAAGCACTGGAAAAACTATCTTGCTGGTGTCATCTTTAAAAATCCAAATGTTAACTTGACTTTTGAGAAAGTGTACAGGTATTAGAGTTATGATTAAGATTTAATTCAGTTCATATTGAACTCTTTTTTTCTTTCATTCAATTTATACATACTGGTTTTGTGGTATCTTCTATGCTTCATATTTTGGGGCACATCCAAAAATTGCACATGTTTCAGAAGACATTCTGATTCTAGTGATTCTCAAGCAAAAACAATTTGTTCCTATATATGATTTATTAGAGGTATTCAGCATACTGCTTGACTACTGTATGACACTACTAGTCAAGCTAATTGATAAAATACTTTTCATCTTTCAGAAACTGTTAAACACTGCTCTTATTGACAGAGCTTCAAAAAATATAATCAGTATTTTGTTTTCTAAAGGACTGATTTTCTTAGAATAAAAAAAATTATTAATCATTCTGTTAATGCTTGGTCCTCGAGATGGTATTTAGGCTGATCTCTGTATTTATATTCTTTCAGTGATTGCAAGGAAAACAAAGGAATTTATACTTCCCTTCACCTAGAACATCTGTTTAATATCAATGAGCTTTTAAATATTAGTATGGTAAGTAAAGAACCTATGAGTGAGTGCTTGATTCTGAAGGATCTTGGCTCTTGAACCACCGTGTATAGCATGTCCGGGTTTTTTATGGGATTTTGGTTTTTACACACAAAACATCATACGGGGAGGCAAGAGCTGCCCAAGCTAATCTGAAATAAAGAATTTTATTTACAAATAAGATCTTTTTTACCAGTCTCAGTGGGCCAGGGAAGATTTTCTGAAGTGCTTTTTTTTATGTGCTGATAATAATGTTTGTTTTAACTTTTAAACCTGTGTGGAAGGTTGAAGTCTGTCTTCCCAGGACTGCTTATGATGTTCAGAAACAGTTTTCTTCTTATATAAATGCCTGTCTGGGTATGTTCTCCTCTGATTCCAGTCAGATTTGTGTTGATCCAGGATATGACATACCTTGGTTCTAAGAATTATTCTGGTTTGGGTTGGAAGTAGTTGGGGTAAAATAGTCTTTTCAGTTAAGCTGTAATGATATGACTGCACTGTCATTATAGGACTGTACTAATTTTGGGGTTGCCTATAATATCAGTCTTCATTACAGCAGCCCCTTGGGGATACATGTTCCATTCTGCCAGGTACTGTACCCACCTAATAGATGCAGTCCCTGCCCCAGATAATAGACAATGAAAATGAACAAGGTGCATTCTCTAAGAGGGAAGGTTATTTTGAGTTTCCACAATGGACTAATGGAGGAGGCTGCAAAGGAAGTCAGATTTTCAGATTCCTCACCTATAGCTCTGCAGCCACTGCAGGTTGACATAGTTTGGGTGCAGTACAGAAAGGTTCAATAACCAATCACCTTTAGTCACCACTAAAGGTATTTAGAGGAGTCTCATCCAGTCATGGGGCAAAGAGTGTCTGTCCTGGCCACAGCTGAGATAGTGACTTCTCTACGTTTCCTCACTTAGGGCCAGGGGTAGAAGTTAACATTCTTAAAGGATAACATTTCCTGGAGGGATGTTACTTAAAACAGAATGGAAGGCAAGTAGTCCATTGGTTTGAAAGAGACAAAGGCAGGTTAGAACATGGCCTGGTGGATTCTGTTCAGCTTAATTGAATTAAACTGACAGGATCAAAAAATCAGTGTGTGCTTCTTCATGGAAATGAGGAGTCAGCAGAAGCAGGATGCTTTGGGTTGGGGCTATAGCAGAGTATGTGCTGGTTGTCAACTACTTTTGTACTTTCTTTTGTTTCTCTCAGTATACAGAAGATGTAGCACTTAGAATTGAACACATTCAGATAAACCTCAGCAAAATCATTCTGCTGGATGAAATTGGGAAGGAGAATCTTCTGAATTTCAGCTCATCAGGAATAGATGGGATAGACTTTTCAGCATATTTGACAGAGGTGAGACTGTAGTCAACTACAGACGTGACTGAGACAAAAATAAAATAAAATGTTTGTTTACCAATGGGCAAAACAGCAAAATCTGCTTAGGTGTGAAACACCATGTTTTGGAGGTTCATACAAGTTGGGGGAAAAAAGCACTTAAGAAGTTAATAAATAAAAAAATAAAGAGTGGACAGAGTACGTGATATAGTTAAGTGCAAACTGTCTGTAAGTAAAATAACAGCATATTCCTTTCCTTACTGCTCACATCTTGTTTCAGATCAATAAAAGTGTTACCAAGGTTGATCTTCTCTCATTTGCTAACGATTTAGAAGCAAGAGCAGACCAGCTGGTAAGTAAAGTTCAGCAATATAAAATACATAAAATAAATATAATTTATATACCATATAAGTGTAAATACATAGCAAGGTAGACTTTATATGGGAGAATTTTTGTACTTCAAACATTTAGTCACATCTGCAATGTCATGTAAGGAAAAATATTGAAGAATAGTGTTGCATATGAGCTGTATTTTAAATGTTGCTGATTATTGATTCTTATATACTCTTGTACATTTTCTGCTTTGAAAGTGTATTTTCTTAAATTCCACTCTTTGTTTGGGCAGTGAGAGGAATGCTCCATTTCAGTATTTCTTTACGTTTTAGGGTCCCAGTTGGAAGAAAAATTGCTTAGATCCAAAATTAATACTGTGGCAGCTTGTAAGGACTGTAATGAGAACTGGAACTCCATTGTGGAGCGAGAATGCACAAAAGAAACTGTTCTTATCTGGATGGCTTTGTGAATGCAGGACAATGATCAGAGGGTATTGCTACAACATTGACCACAAATTAATCTACAAGGGGCACAGATCTGCCCTAACAGACAGCGACTGTTCAGCTGATCTGTTTGTGATGCACGTCCAGGGCAGGTCATACTCGCTTTTCAGAAGGAGGGTCATGGTTTGTATGAGCCCAAGACAGATTTCCTGCAGTGCAAGGCAGGAGGAAGAGCTGTGTTGCACATGTGCTACAGTTGCTTGGATCCCTGAGGGACGCTGCAGAGTGAGACCACCTTGTTAGGAATGTATCAGATATCCATCCCTCCTCCAGTGGAGCAGGGCACTAGGGGAGGCTCCTGGTGTGTTGGCTCTACCTCTTGCATCACTCAGTCATACTTGTTGCTGGCTTTTTTTGTTTGGTTAAGGGTTTTTTCTGCCACATGTGCACTCACGTCAAGGTTAGACAACTCTGGGGTTGAGAGCTGGGGTTCTTCAAACATAGTTCCATAAAGGAAAGTGCATTGTGCTGGTAGGTTACTTTCACTACTTTTTGTAGAAGTCTCTTAAGGAAGCATTAGAATTGAGAATAGATCAGACAGAGTAATTTCTTCATATAAATGAAATAATTGTGTAAATAAGTAAATGTGTTCACTCATACAGTGTATGCTTTTATTTCTTCCTTTAGATGCTATGTAGTGTAATCTATGAAATATCTTTAAAAAAGAGGCCAAAACCCCAATAATATAATGTATTATAAAAGTTAGATTGTTAAAAAAAATGGTACTGGTTTCCAAGGATATTTTATAATCTCACTTTGTTATTAATCATAGCTCTTAGAACCAATCAAAAAATAAACTGAAAACTTAATGGAATTAATTAATTTTGAGTGTCTAGTTTGCATCTTTTGGCACCTTACACAAAATTGAACATAGCTTTTTAGACTGAAAGGAGCAAATGGAATAAAACTTGGATCAAACCTAGGGGTCAGGGTATGGAGGAGGGAGCAATACAACCAATATGTGGTGTTAGGTAAATTAATTCACTTTGTCAGTATGGGAGATGAAGCATCCTGAAACTGCTCCGTGACCCAGCTGAGTGCTCACATGAACACTTCACAGGAAGCAAACACATCTCTAAGCACTGAGGTCTACCATTATGACACATCCAAAATGGAGTTAACAGTGTGTATTCAGTCTGTATGCAGGGAACCAAATGGTTTTGCCACCAAAAGCAAATGGAAAATAAATTTATATCTGAGAGTAAAACCAAATTTTATAGTATTTGGCAATGGCTATGAGCTCCAGACAGGTATTCAGACTTGAAAATCAGAGCAGAAACTCACATCTTATGACTGGAAGGTGGGAGCCACAAAAATAGGAAATACCCTTCATGGGTGCCTTTCCAAGTGACTGGCTGAAAATCCATAAAATTCTGTGCCCCTCACAAAGCAGAGTGTGCCTCAGGGTTTCCAAAACAAAAGCAAGTACCCATGGCTGGGAGATGCTTGTTCCAGCTGGGGTGCAGAGCTGCAGGGTTCTTGCAGTCAAGTTTGTGGCGAGCATGAGAGAGATGTGCTCACTCTTCAGTATTTGAAATAACTAGTAATAATTAGTGCATCATGTGAAAATTCTCTTCAGTTAAAGCTGTCCTGATAATGTTATAGCCAGAAAAGCAAGGTAGTATATCTGGTTTGGTTGCTGAGGTTTGAATTATTAATACAGTGAATTTTTTTTTCCCCCCTCCTTGTCTTGAGGAATTCAGTTTGTCATACTGCATTTTTAGCATGAGCTGTTCTGGAGTGGATGTGTAACTTTCATTGTTTTTTGCTTTGTTGGAAAGCTTTGAGGTTATTGAACAATACTGCATAATTGCATTTTTTGCAGCCAAAAGGAGCACTGGAAAATGCCTTAAAAGGACATGCAAACAACATTCGAATGATTCATAACCAGCAAGTTGTTCCACTGGAGCAAGCTATGGTAAAACATTAAAGCAATACTGAAACATACTTCTAGAAAATACAAATCTCTAAATGTCTTAAAGAGGTTAGAAAGCTGGACTTCAATAAGCACAGATGGTGTCAATGAAGAGTAATCTGGCTAAAATATGTATTTAATAAGTTAATAAGTTTTCTTACTTAAACTGCTACTGTTTTATAATGCTGTCTAAAATAATGGCCTTTTCCTCATTTTTTTCTATAGCTATTTGTGATTATATATGAATAGAAGAAGAAGCAGGGGAGAACTTTACAGACTCTTAACCCTAAAACCCCCTAAATCACTCATTTTCTTTTTTGCTTGTCAGTTGTCTTCAGTAATAAGAGCCATTATCACATTGACACTTTATTTCTTGGAGTTAGCAGTCACCTAACAGTATTGGAACTAGAAACTCCTGGGAGTAGTACGCAGAGCCAAAGTCTTAATTGATGCTATGAAAGGTGCAAAAGAGCTGCCTCTGCCTAATTTTGACACAGACTTGTCAAGTATCAAGCTGTGAATCTCTTGTATGTTAGGTGTTGCTTTTTCCTCTACATAACATGAGGACCTTCAGTTTGTCCTAGCATCTGATATTATTTGTCTGTACCACTTACAGAAGAATACTGGGTCTTCTGGTCCACTCTGATTCTGTGCTGTTCTTTCCTAATTAACTCCTAATTATTCTCATCTCTTTTTTCTTTTACAAAACTGACTGTCAAGAAATATGTTAAAGCTAGGGTAAGTGCTTTTTCCCTTCAGAAATTGCACAATATAGAATTCTCTGAGCATTTGGGTCTGAGTTTAAATGTTCCATCTTCCTTCCAATCTTATTTACTGTATTGCATCAAACTTTAGTTAAATCAGTGCTGTTGTTGAAGTACTGATTCAATGATTAAACCCACAATGTATTAATTTTAAGGCAGCTGTTATTACTGTTGTATACAATGTGATATGTAGTATTGATAACAATCTATAGAAGATCAAAGCATGAATATAAGCTTAAAACAGCTTAAGCTGTCATAAGTACTTGAAGCTTTTTTTCTTCCCTCCTTTCCAATAGAGCACTTTAAATCAGAGCATTAGGTTACTGAAGAGGACATCATCTGAACTTATGGTAAGCTTTCCTTTCTGACAACAGGAACATTTTTGTGTTTTAAATCCTTCCTCTGCATATGCAGGGCATATTTTTTCAGTACAGTTTCCTTCCATTTCTAGCTATTCCATTATTGCAAGAGATCGTAGTGCATTGAGGAAGTAATAAGGATTTAGATCTCTCTTCTGCGTAAACAGAAAAATAAAAAAAAGAAAATTTG
This sequence comes from Dicaeum eximium, assembly GCA_013396995.1. Lineage (NCBI taxonomy): Eukaryota > Metazoa > Chordata > Aves > Passeriformes > Dicaeidae > Dicaeum > Dicaeum eximium. The sequence continues at coordinate 94,836 of VWZP01008431.1, read as the reverse complement.
GGATGGTTTTGGGAGTATGAATTGTAAACTGAACTGTCAGGTGATAAAATAGGCTTCAGTACCAGTCTCTGTAGTGCATTACTCATTTTCATGAGAATGTAGGGATTTCTTTTCTAGAATCCTTGAAAGCAAAACTTGGGAAGAACAACCACGAAACACAGTGCAAAATTACAACTGATAAAAGAGAGCTATGTGGTTCACATCTCTAACAGTTTTATGAACCATACCTATATTAGTGCTTTTCATTACAGTTTTCACCATCCACAGAAGCAGAGCAGCTGGATATCTGTTAGAATCTGTGATTTGGGACTGGGTGAGGAGTGAAGAAGTCATGATGTAAGGTGTTGATAAGAAAGGGATGATGTTTGACTCTAAAGTATATTTAAGAAACATCTCTACATTTTCAGGTTCTGTGTACACTGTCCTTTGTATGTGTTCTGTGAGAGAATTTATGGGGTTGTGAAAAAACATCCCAGTCCTTCAGGTATTTGATTAGAGACATGTTCTGGCTGTACAGAGTCCTACTTCAGTCATCAAGAGTTGTTGTGATGGTATATGGCCCACTGTTTTCTTCCTGTGCACTTTGTGTGTCTGTAGTGTATATACAGACATTGATTTAAGGAAAGAAAGTGGCAGATAAAACCTGTCCTAGTATATAAATTAGTTATATAGGTTTCAGGAAAAGATACCATGTCATAACCACTGACACATCCTTTTTCAGAATGAGACAATATTGAGATGATCATGAATCCTTAGGCAGGCTCATGTTCTATCTGGGATTGCATTTTTTGTCAGGTTTTGGCAAGGCAGTGACACTGGTTTATCAAGAGAATAGGTTCCTGGCAGTGGCCGTAGAGCCCTTGCAACAGCCTGAAGGGGATTTGTTTATATTAAACACCATCTCTTCCTGCCCAGGTTAAGGTGAAAAATGTCATTAGTGCTGTTAATGCTGCCCAGAATCTCATCAATAACAACGCTTCTCACGTTATTGTCCAGGTAAGCTCTGTTTGGTCAAAGTACATTAATTTATGATGTCACAGAGTTAGAGGTTAACTTGCTTTTGTTCTCTCTGATCTGGTCCTAGGAGACAAAAAAGTACATGGATACCATAATTGGCTACTTTGAGCAGTACACTGAGTGGGTCAAGGAGTCGGTAAGGTGCATTTACTTTATTGAGAGAAGCTGTGTTTAAAAATAAGAAAGCTAAATATTAGTAATAGTACTAGTGACAGTATTAGTATTAAAATCAATAATAATAATAATAATGATGATGTTACTTTGATAGTGTGTTTTACAGTTTCATGTTTTAATACATTTGTACTTACTGTGAGTGGGAAAATCAGTCTCCTATAGTTTTGTTGCATTTGCAGAATGGAAATGATGAGCTGTGTTGATTGGAATGCAGTGCAAATTTAACAGTATAATTTCCAGGGCTAGCCAAAATCTACCATTTGTGCCAGGACTGCACTGAACCTGACCCTGCATAGTTCAAATTGATGTTGTTAGCATCTTGTTTTATTTTTTCTCTTAAACTGCAGCCTTTGAGAAAGTAAGCTGATGTTTAAACAAATTTCAGTTGATAGCATATCCTGCTGTTATTTATTTGGAATTTGGATAGGGTTAGACATAACAATTTAGTAAACTATAACTTAAGCAAGTTTAGAGATTCTTATTTTATTCTGTTAGATACTTAAAACTGTAACTTTTAAACTTTTTTTTTCAGATTTCAATGGAAGTAGCGGCATGCAAGCCTATTGCCAATGTGATAGATACAGCAGTAGATATTTTTTTATGCAGCTATATAGCTGATTCTGTGGTAAGAAACATTTTGTTACTCAGAATTGGGGCATGAAGGGGAAAATTCTTTAACATACATCTGCATTTAATTATTCTGGCTAGACTATTCTGAAGTAAGATAATAAAGTATCACATACAAAGTTATACAAGGAGAATGTTCTGGTCTGGATCAAGTCCAAAGACAAACCAGTGCTGTACTTTCTAGATGTTCAGTAAATTTAAGCTTCTATTAGCTATAATTCTTTAAAATTAACTGAATCTGAGACACCTTGAAACAGAAAATGGAAAAGCATGAAGATCTGAAGCTTCAACTGTAACAGTTGCTAACTTACAGGGGTGAGGTGTAGGCTGGAAGTGAGTAGAAAATACCAAGGAAAAACTTCTTCAGGTATCTTTCCTGAAATATAGAAAACCTGAATGAGTTTTTATCACTAGACATATAGCAGACAGATCTTGATTTGTATGTTCTGTATGTTGGAGACATTGAACATGACTTGTAGCAGGATGGAAGGGCAGTATTGGCTTTTCATCTTGCCAAAAGGACTTGGAAAGAGGACAGCATGTATTAGAAGTAAAGACACCAAAGTAAGGCACTTCAGGTGCCTTAAAGTACCTAAAATGCCTCCTATTACTTAGCTTTATGGCACTTTTAGTCAGATCCTAATCACACTACCAGTAACACGTGTAATCAGTCAAAGCCAAAACACTCTGGCCTTGATAATGCTTAATCGTGTAATGTTTAATCTTTGTAATGCTTAACCATGAAAACTTCCTAATCTGTGTTGTACTCATTTGTTGAGTACAATGTTGATTAGCTCATACATTTCAGAGCTTCTGTTCTCCTTTCTGGAGCCATTACCCATCTGGTGAGAGATGGACCATGATTTTCCTGATGATAGAACTTAGCTGAGTCACTTGGAAGTCAAAATGCCTCCAGCCAATACAAATCAAACTTGAAAAATCATAATTTTAACACCAGGTGATAACTCAGTTCAACTGTATAATAATGAAATTAGTTGCACAAACAGGGCTGCAGTTTGCAGGTTATAAAGTGCCTTGAGAAGGTGCTGGAAACTCAAATTTTGACAAGAACTGCAAGAATTTTGTAACAATGGTTAGAATATCAAGCAAGGGTTGAGTACTTTACTGGTTAGTTTTCCCCATGACCTTTTTTTCCTTGATTTTTCTATTGCTTTTATTTCAGAATACCTTCTGGTTTGGTCTGGGAGGCTCTTCAATGTTTCTAATTCCTGCCATAATTTTTGCTGTAAAACTCTCTAAATACTATCGTAGGATGGATACAGAGGATGTTTATGATGAGTAAGTATATATTCCAAAATAAACTAAATGGCAAATAGATTAAAATGTTTTTTCTAGTGTTTCACATGAAGGCTCTGTAATTCTTAAACCTGTGCTGCCAGGTTAGAACTGCATATTCATGTGTAATGCTGCAGGTTTGGGTCAGGGCCTGCAGAGTGCAGGTGGCCTTTGGTAGCCTTGACTTGCCATGAATGCAGACAGTGCTGGCTCTGAAAATCTTATGCCAGAGTGAGGTCTTCAGAGCTTTGTGAGCAGCATTTAGGTTAATAAGTTCCAAATGTGCAAGTTACTAGCTTTGCTAAATAACATGTTAAAGTGAATTGTGCCTGATTTGTAGTCTCCTTGAATTAATTATTTGCTTTCTTGCTGTCTTAGTTATTCCTAACCAGTCTTTCCTTTTTCAATTGCAGTTCCTCTGTCTCAGGGACTTGGCATTTTACTTTATGATAACTATTCTTACGTATTTTCCTATCAGTTTTTTTACTGTTTTCTTTTCTGTTCCTTGTTTTGCTCATTGTTCCATTAGCCTGTGCACTGCATTTCTCCCATTTCACAGTGGTTGTTTTTCATGGCACATTCACAAATCAGTAGAGCAGAAACAGGCATGCACAGCTGAAATTACTCACTTACTAGAATCTAGTTAATTACTCCTCCTTTTCTGTGATTTTTAGTTTCGAAAATATGCCCGTGAAAATATAAGACATTTTTGCTGATATTTATTAAAATTATTTATTAATATGGGAGGGTTTATATTTTTAATGTAACTTGTTACTTCAAAAGATGTTTTATTTCTCCAGACTTGATAGATTATATTAGAGTCTCCAACCCAACAAGAATAGCAAAATAATTAATTGATTTTTGGAGAATATAAAAATACTATAAAATGTAAAATTATAATTATGCCATAAGTCTTGAATGTTAAAAAGGAAAGTTATATTCTATTGTATAGACACAGTTTATCTTTGCAGATAATACCATCATCCATGTACATGTCTTAGAAGCCATATTGTACATAGTGCATCTTATAGTTAACATGGTCTTTCTTGGTGTATTTATTTTATTACAGTATGGAAAATGGTAATAATGGTTATCATAAAGAGCATTTATATGGTATACACAATCCTGTTTTTACAAGGTAAACCGAGTCTGAAATTGCATGCCTTCATGTGTCCTTACTTCAGCTTCTCTTTTAATCACATTTCCAATTTTCTTCATGCTTTAAAGTGAATCTCTTAAATCTCTGGGGGTTTTTTTTGCATGATTATTCACTATAGCAAATGCTGCATGATGTATATTTCTCAAATATTCTTTACATAACAGCAGGTATAGAAGTAATTTCCTGCAATTCAACAAAGTGATTGGTAAATTTGATCTTAAAAATCTGTTTAATCAGGTATCTAGTCAGCACAGTGGGTGGTCCTAAATTGACAAACCTATTAAAATGCTCTGATAGCAGATGGAAGTGATAGGATGGAAATGCATTTGTACTCCTGAGAAGTTTTATTTTTTAAATTGTGAGAAGAGATCTCCTTTGTAAAAGGCAAGTGTTCCAGGTATGCAGAAGGCATGAACATAGAAAGTGGGTGTTTGTGCATGGGTAGGACTAGAATGTAGCATCACAAAGCAATAGAAGCTCAAATTATATTTAAAAAAAGGAGAACATTGGGGTTATTTTCTGCCTCTACAGCTTCTGTGCTGTAAAACATTAGGTAGTTGTGAGACTCAGTTTCCAGAGGGATAATACTCTATATCCCACAACTTCATTATTTGGTTTTGCAAAATTTGCAAGTTGCTTAAGAACTATTTCAATTTATGATTGAAATCTCTAGCTCATTGTGCCTTACTTTGCAACTTCATGACTGAATGTATAGATTGAATATTTATAGAGAAGATACCACTATGCTTTAAATAACAGGGGAATGGAGAGAGCTCAAAGTTTGGGTCTTGACAGAGTTAATGGTTAAATCTGATGATGATGGTTATGATGAAGAGGATGGTTATTGTTATTACTTAGAGCTGTATTTTACAATAATTATTTACTGACCAAATCTTCATTCCATATCTCCTTCTGAAGGAAGTCTTTATATAACAATATTTTTAGTGATATTTATGATCACAGTTGTTGTGGTTTGTTCTGCAGCTTAAGGGTGCTTACTCCCCAAATTAACTGACAAGGAGTTTAAGTCCAAAAATTTCGCCACTGGCATATCTAAGGACTCTCAGTTTTAAGGACTTTCAATATTTTACATAAGAGAAAACTAATAATTCCCCAGGCCTCAGAATTAATTTTCTGATCTCTGAATCTTTAATATGACTGTTAATATTCTTGAGATTCATAGCATGTTTTCTTCTGGTATTTCAGTCATTGATAGTTTCATTCAGCGTTGCTGAACGACCTAAAAATTACTAGCATAAAATAATCTTTTACACAAAGATCCACTAGTTCAGTCCTGACTTACGTTGATAAAATGCTAAAATTTAAAGATTCAGTTTGATGCACTGCTGTCTTCTGATGTGCTAACGGAGGTAATTTGAAAAACTGCTAATTATGGCATACATGCTTTGAATTTCTCAATATGGCATTCCCATATGAACAAAATCTTGATTTTAATTTTCATTTCAGCATACTCTTTGCTTTTATGCTATCCTTGATTTTTCTCATTTCCTACAAGTTATTTTTGGAGATACTTTGAGAGATATGACTTTGAATAGATCTCTGTACACGTATACTTTTGCAGGTTTAAAGAATGCCATAGAGTTGGGCTTGAGGTTTTTTTATCCTTCAAAATCAGCTGGATAATTTTGCTGAAAAGAGATGCAAATTTTTTTATAGCACTAAGATATATAAGTACAAGTAAGAGCTGCATGAGGTGTATGTGTCTCACACGGGTATTTTTACATACGTTTTAAAGACACAACCTCAAATGCAGCCACCATTTTTGTGAGAGCAAAACATGAGGCTGGATTAAATTCACAAAAAGAGAGGTGTTGAACAGGCAATCCAACTATTGATGTATATAATGAAACAAAGAGAACCTGAAAGGTTGGTGGAGAAAACCATGAATCTGTTTCCTGTTGTTTGAAAAATACTTGATTAAATGAGTAAAACACTGAGACTATCTTACGCCAGCTGAGCTTGTCTCACCTAAGTTAGACACAGTATTTCTGTTCCATTTGTGGGCAAAAGAAAATGACGGGTTGTTTTGGTTTTTGTCTTTTTTCCTTGTGTAGCTCTGTGGAACAGTGGTAACACATATTGGAAATGTTAAGGGGTAAGTAATAAGCTTAAATTCTAGACCTATCACTACTTTACTTTTTTAGGAAGGCTACTCTGCTGCAGCATGAGTGTGCTGTGAGGTCTAAAATTTAAAAAAAAGTAATTCAGTCATATTGATGTTTGTATTAAAATCTGTCCCTTCATTCTGTTTAAATTACATTAAAATTCAGTCTTTATAAATTTTTTCCTGAATTTTTTTTTTATTATTTCCAGGCTCTATAAATGAGGCTCAAGACTCTTCTATGGGAACACATCATTATTCTTCCAAGCATATTGGCATTTCCATTCATCTGACAGATCCTGAGCCACTTGTTTTATGTCAGCTGTACTGTAAATCCCAAATGTACTATTGAATGTTATGCCATAAACTACTGTACAGAATATTTTGTGATCAGGGCATTGCCTCTAAAATACCACTGTTCAAGGCTTGGATTAAAACATTTTTTTTTTGGTTTTTTACTTTTTTACACTGGGCTTTCTACCTTACATCACAGTATATAAATTAATTAGATTAATAGCCTTTGCCTAGAAATTCTCTTAAAATTGTTCAAGTTCTTATCTTAAATTGTTGATTTGTGTTAAATACAGTACATACACGTTTACATAAAAATACATTTTGTATACCAGAGACTTTTGTATATACATTTTTCTTAAAACTTCTAAGTGTTTAGTTAAGATTTTAATATTGTATAATACTCTTCACAGATGAATTTACCAGCATGATCAGTGTTGCTATTTGGTGCTCTTGAATGACTACATTGGACTAAATTTGGATTGTAATGGGGTCCACAGTATCTCTTTGTGTGTCTGAGAAGCTCAGTTGCAGTTTTGTTTTCTCCCTCTTTTTTTTTTTTCCTTTTTTCTTAGTTATTTAATATTTAGTGGGTTTTGCTGTATAGACCTTAAAGGGACTTTTTGGAGAAATTTGTTTTTAAACTTTGGGTGGGAGGGTTGGGAATGTGCGGGATGCATAATATAGTGAAAAAGCTAAGCTTTCTAGAGTTCAGTAGTACTCAAAAAGAGCATGAGGGATGTCCTATGTTGGCAATTTTTGGAATGCTTTACATTCTCCATCTTCCTTTTCTTCTTCCACACCCACTTCTGTAATGTCCTTAATAGTATCACTGTGGCTCTTTTGGAGGCAGTGATAGTATTTTTGCTAAATAATATTACACTGTGATTTACAATATTGAAATTCAAATCTGTTTAGCAATTGGAGTTAACATTTGTACTGTTAAGAGAGATTTCCTTGAATTTAGGCATATGGTTGAGTTGCTGAATTAGTTAACGGTAGACTTTATCAAAAAGGCCAAAACTGTTAGCAGTGTAAAACCTTCTGGCAGGTGAAGTAGTCAATATACTGATCTAAAATAGTATCTCTTCATCTATCAGTATTGTTAACTTTGTTTCAAACAGGTTCATTGTCTTGAAGTATAGATAATCCGGTACATCATTATTATAATTTTAAAGAAATGCTGAAAAATGATACCAGTCTTTAATCCAGAATAACCTTAAAGTTTTCATTTTTATGTCATAAATGGAAACATTCCTAACTGACAGTATGTAGTATATGTGTATATGTAATGTTCAGAATTGCAGATTTTTAAAAGTTTCTATTTTTAATTTGAGAAAATATTCCCAGTTCATTTAAATAAAAAAGATCTTGCTTAACTACCTTATTTTTGGTTCTCTCTTGTTTTGTTGCACAGACATCTCTCAGAAAAGTTGCACAGAATCTTATGAGAGTGAATTTCTTTACCCTGATTAAAAATCTTTGCTATATTTGACTTTTACTTTTGCAGCAGGAAGGACTGACAGAACTTCAAATCTGTGTGAGGGAGCTTCCAACTCCCACCAAGAATGTGAATTATGCAAAGATGGTGGATTCAAGCTAAGGAGCTGTGCAGGATACCTGTTTCTGTATAGCACTGACAGCAGAATCAAACATTGCTAGTTCTTCAGCTCCCACGGTTCGCTGCTGGCATCCTAGCTTACCTTGTAAAAGGACAATTGTTTTCTACTGATATGAGAGACCACAAACTGTTTAATCTGAAGCACAGTCAGACAGGACGGAAATGTCAGATTAGAATGAGCCAAACACTTGGTGGGAACGTAGTAGCTGTAACACATATTTAAGTCCAAACTTTGATGTTTCTCCTTATCCTTGTGGTTTATTTGTTCTCATGATTAGACTTGAAAAACTTTGAGAACAAGAGATCTGAAACTGGTATGAATTAACTTTTTAATTGAACTCTTCAGCAAATAGAAAAATTCTCAGTGCTGTTGTGCATAACAAAGTGTAAACAATAAATTTCTTTATCAAATATTAGGAGGTATTCAAGTGCTTGCAGTAGGGATTTTAAATCCTTGAAATTGAGTGTGAGGTGGGTAACAAGATTATTCTGTCTGGGTGGCTGAAGGGTGAGAAGACTGCCCAGAAAACAACGGAAGAGTGAGTGAGAGTGAGAAGTCTTAAATAGGCTTATGCCATTGTTGTCCTAAGATGTGGCTGGTGCCACACCATTGTGCCTTGAAAGAGAGAGGAGGAACTAATGGAAAGAAGCTAGAGCTGAGGTTTCTGCTCAAAATGTTGTTAAAATAGCCATGGAGGGGGAATGAAAAGAAAACAAGGTTGTTCTCTCTGTCAAATGGTGTTTAGTCATGGGAACTTGATGGCACATTGACTGGAAGAACAAGGTTAGGATACTCAAAATGGCTATTAACACCCATCTGTGTTAAAAGGAATAGTTTTGCTTTGGTATTTTGTTTAGTACTACCTAGTGAGTGACTAAACACACAAAATGCTGTTCTGTTCCATTATGTATGGCCAGTCTCAAACCCAGGGTTTCCAGCACCCCACAGTTACTGAAGCAAACCTAAACAATCCAATAGCCCTTTCCAGGAGCTGGTCAGGTCAGGCTGGCTGTAGCATATATCTTTGGAAGAAGTGCCTAGTGGGGGTCTTACTAGCCAGAAAAGGGCTGTGGATTGCCACAGCAGGGGAGGGATTTTTCCTCATGACCTGAATGCTGACGGAGTTACAGTGATTTTTCCTTAGCTCTGTTTTTAGTTACTGCAGCAGAAACTGCTAGGACAGAATTCTGCACTACAATATTTCTGTTCTGCCTTTGCTTTACAGCATTTTTACAGCTCATTTGTTGTAAACAGGAAAATATCTATTTTAAAAAAAAAAGTGATGAAGCGCAAATACCTGTCTGACATGCTCTGTGATCTGTTCCCTGCTGCTGAGAACTGTGATAAGTTAGTTCTGCTGTCTCGCTCTGTTGGCTGAAAGTGACTGGTGGTGTGAAAATGATGATAAAACTTCCAGGTGTTTGGTATTTTTTAGACCTGTAATACCTTATTTTGCCTAAGGTTTATTTGTTTTCTTGTGTACATATTGCTTCCATGGCTCAAAGAATGTGCAGTTGATCCTTCCATGCATCTCCACTGCATGTCATGTGTGGACAAAACGAAGATGCAACAAAAAGTTGCATCCTTACTGTGAAAATCCACAAAAAACCCATTCCACAAATCAGCTTTTTTAGCAGGATGTTTCCACTACCAGGACATTTATAATCATTCAGATGCAGAGATTGCTTTGGCACTTCTATCCTTGTTTACTTGGATATCATCTTACAAGCTCTAGCATGAAGATAGCTATAAAGCAGCTGGAGAGTGGAAAATATCTATTAAAAATCAAATATGGCATGTTCATCCTGGATAGGAATGTGCTTCTCTGTTACACAACTATCGTTCTGTATTTTAACTGCATTTACAAGACTTGTCTTGTTACCTTCTTGGGAGTTCACACTCCTGAGGTTATTCGACACTCCCTCAGGCTATGAATTATGGGCCCTTGCCTACTGAAGTGTGATTTATTATTTTTATAAAAATGCCCAACCCTTACATCCCATGTGTTGCTGGAAAGAGGCTTCTTTGTGCACCAAGACTTTAAATTGTGAGCAGGCATTTACTTACTGGTTTCACTTCTTTGGATCGTGTTGTTCCAGGATCTCAGTTCTCACCATGAAGAGTTTTGCTCTCCTTTTCCTAGTTGTGATCTGTGGCATGGGAGGATTGGGACAGAAGCTGAAGCCAAAGAAAAGAAGCAATGGTGAAGAAATCAAATTTCGGACTAAAACCAAAGATGTTTGCACAATAACCACAAGTGGCGATGACGAGGAGATGAAACTTAGAATTGATTGCAAAAGCCAAGGCATGTCCTACTGGTGTGAATTCACTGGCAAGCCATCAGTCTGTCGTGCTTTCAGAAATAATCCAAAGATTTACTGGAATCAGATCGCCGCAGAACTCAGAAAGATCCCGCACGCTTGTGAATCCATGGAAGTGCTGAAGATCACCATGTGCCAAAAGGCTCCCCCAGAGGCTCTCATGAGGCAAATAGCTGCTGGTGTGGAGCCAGAAGGTCTAGCAAACCAGGAAAAATCAGTCCAGAAAGCTTCCATTCCTATGAGAGAAGCAGGGCAAAACTCTGACCCAGCCCAACATCATCAAGGGTCTGAACATGAAACAGAAGCAATGAAACTGGCACGGGAACATTGCTGGGAATCTCTGCATGGTGTCTGCTCCTACATCATTGGCATCCTTAGGGGCTAAGGATTTGCTTCAGGTAAAACTAATCTGGATGCACAGTAGAATACACCTAAGAGTAATTCTATTGTACTTTTCATTTTGATTTTGGGGGTCTCCAGGATGTGGACAGGGAAGTGCTAAGCTCGCTTGCTAAAATCTAACATTACAAGGCTTTTGAGGGGCTGGGCAGCTTAAATTGCCAGTGATCCATATTGGTTCAGGACTCGTGTACAGCCTCCTGTGAGGTCTTCAGTATGTACTGAGATGTTTGCCCTGTCTGTTGCTAATCCTGTGGTATTTCTGTTTTAACTAATTTTTGCCTTCTGTCACTCCTTTCCTCATGTGCTGACTTCTGGATTTATGCCAGGGTAAGAAATGCCTCAGATACAGCTAAATGCATCAGTTAGAACAAACTACATTCAGAGACTGAGGGAATAAAGCTTATTCATCAAAACTTCTGGTTAATAATGAAATATTTTAATACAAAAAATTAATTCTTAAACTCCTTGCAGAAATGAGTAAACCTAAGTGGACTGTCTTGGTTTGCCAGTCTGTTACTGTAGAGGCAGTAGGGGATCACATCCAGGCACTTTGTTTGCTAAGTCTCAGGTTTTCAGCCAACATTTAAAAAGGCAAAGCCCTTTATTGCAGAAGTGATTGGTTTAATACCCACTTCTGTTCCAGCTCAGAGAGAAAGCCAGGAGCTGGTGAGTGGACCTGGCAAACTTGAAAGAAATGGGAATATATGCAGTGTGAGCTGGCAAGGGTTTAGGCTGCTAATGATAATTTATGCCTAATACAGCAAAGTGACTAATTCTTTTTTTTGTTTTGTTTTTTCTTGTTTTGCAGAGCAATGATATTACAGCTGAAGAAGGGTTCTTGCTGCATTGTAATAATTTAGACATAAGAATTTTGGTTAAAAATCAGTAATTTCTGTAAATCTTTCAGTTGTTTCCTTTTTAAAGAAAAAACAAAGCTTTTTAACAGCTCTGAAAAGTTCACAAAACAAGTGACTGTGCATAAAGTGTTAGGATGAACTAACTGGGCTAACTAACTTAGGCTTGTTACACACCAAGGTGTACTGCATTTATATAACCAAGGATCTGCTTGACCTTGCATAGGTTTTTGTGTGTACTGACTTGCTTCTGTTTGTTAGAGATGAAAGCTGTTAATGATGATAGAGTTAATGAAAACAATAAAAATAAGATTTTTGAAAAAGTACTTGGTGTGCTGTCTTGAAATTTTAACTGGTGCTGTTTGTATAAAGTCACAGTATTTGACAGTTGTTTCTCAAGAGATTGTTGGTAGAATGTGTAAGAGAAATTACAGGTCTGAGTCATTGCTTTCTCATTGTGAACAACTTTTCATGAATATTAGTATTTTCAATGTTACAAGGTTTATATTACAACAATGAGTTTCAGCCAGCAGGAAAAAAAACCCTGTAGAAATAAGGGAGTAATGTAATGATGTATTTCTGAACATAGCAGATGAAAAGTGTTCACCAGTGATGCGTTTGCCAAGTTCAGTGTTACCAGGACTTGTTACTGGTACTATTAATATTTAGTTTCAGTAGATTTCCTGAAAAGTAACTTACCTGGCAACTTGGGCACTTGCCTAAATCTCCTCAAAACACAAAACAAGGCCTAATGGCCTGTTGTCATATTGCAACACAATCATGTTCAGATTTAACAATGATCCCTTTTGTCCCCCACTGAGTTTCACAGCAGGGATGTAACTGGAAATACTTCATACTGTAGAATTTAATAGTGCTCTGTGTTTGCCTGGCAAAGTTTCTGCAAGGTATTGTTCACTGAAGTACTTATCCAGCTTTATTCACAGATTTGTAATCCTCAGTGCACAATTCCAGATCATGATTGTCCAATCATTAAACTTTACGCCTTTACCAAAATTTTGAAATAATTTTCTTTCTCCTAACCTCTTGATATATATGGAAAAGAATAGCAAGTCATGAATGCAGGATCAGAGCAGAAGGTTGTATGTACAAGGCAGGAGTATAATTTGAATGCAGATAAAATGTGAAAGCTGTATTTTTCTCTGCCATGAACCTAATGTGGTTAATTTTCACTTGAGATGTCAGTTATCATTGCCAGGCTCTTGTGCTGTGAGTAAAAAATGTAGTAGTACACCTACTCACCTAATTCTGTCATAGAAATTAATACAATTGTCTGATTTGCAAACATGCACAATGCATCAAAGTGATATTAGGGAGCTGTTTGCAATGTTCAGGGGAGTTTGAGGGTTTTCTTGAGGTGTGCTTTTAAATATTTTAAAACTGTTACATGTGATGCAAAATCCACTCTGCAGAGTGTTTTGCAGCAGTATCCACAACAGTAATGACCTCAGAAATGAGAGTGTGACTTGCATTGGGAGAAATCTGGGACAATCAGTCACCCACCATACTGTTAGAGGGAGAACAGAAGAGATTTCATCAGTTCACCAAAAGAGCATGCTCCCCTTCATGCCATCATCTTTTTGTGTACACAGTGAGCTCAGGAGGTAGCAGAATTGTCTGTCACTTTGTAGAACTGTTGATACAGTCTAAAATTTGTGGCCATCACTAATTCTGCTCAGCAGAGGACGAATGTCACTTACACAGCACGCTGTTTCCCAGGGAGCTTGTGTAATAGAGCAGGGCTCTGCTGCAAAGGGCTCCCTGTACTCTGCTGCCTGGAATGACCACCTGAAGTTTCACCGTTGAAAGCAGAAATCGAAGTCTTGCACCAAAGACCTCCCCCTTTAACTAAATGCTTTTTGTAACATACTCAGGACCATAGTTAAGCAGCACATTTTAGAAAGAGGTGAAGGTGATGCATGCCATGGATTGCATTTCATTAGGAAACACTATGCAACCCTCAGCAAGTCAGTTAAATATAATGATCTTGCTTTCAAAATGTTTAAAAATTGGATGTTAACTGAAATACCCCACTTCAGTGTAATAGCACTGTCTGTATTGGCTACATTACCATTTAATTGTGTTTAGCACCAGAAATGTACAGTCGTGGCATTTCAATTTCCTTCTGAGTATGAAAGTGCTATTCATTAATGAAAGCATGAATTGAGAAACATTTGTGGTGAGTTTAGTGCAGTCTTTGGGTACCTCAGGAATGAATGAATGAAACCTGCTGTTTCATTCCTTTTAGGTGAATTAGTTAGTCCTGTATATGTAAGTACCTCAGGAAATCCATCCAAGTGGAGGTGGAGTTTGTCTTTATTTTCCTGACAGAGGAACAGCAGACAAAAAAGTTTGTTTGGATTCCTGCAGGCAGGGAGACCATTGATACCCAGGCCTGCTACTTCTGCTGATAATTTAGTGCAGTGTGAGGTGTCCACCTCCCTCAGAATGTTTATGTTTAGGTTTCCATTGAAGCATCACAAGTACTTGCTACTTTGATAATGGAAGCCTCCAAAAAAAAAAAAAAAAAGCAAAATCAAGCATTTGGAGAAGGTGTGTATGCAAGGATGTGTATTTGACACACATAGTTAATATCAAAAAAAGACTGGAGCGAGTCTAATGGAAAGCTGTCAAGGTGATCAGGACTGGAGCACCCTCGTGTGAGAAAAGGCCAAGGGAATGGGTTTTGTTCAGCCTGAAAAAATTGGGGAGGGAACCGAACAGCTGACCCTCAGTCCATATGAGAAAGTTACAGAGAAAAGAGAGCCAGGCTCTTCACTGACATGTGTGATAGGAGGAGATCCTGGTCAAAAATTGATAGAGGTGAGGTTCTGATGAAGTGAAAGGGAAAACATTAAGGAGGATAAACACAGGAATTGACTCCTCAGAGCAGCTCTGGAATCTCCATCTGTGGAGCTTTTCAAGACCAACTGGACAAAGTTTAAAGCAGCATATTCTGAATTGATGACAGCTATGCAGTAGTGCACTCTGGTGTTTTCTGAGAGAATTGTTTAGGTGTGTTCTCTGGTCATCCTTGCATTGTATGCAACATTATGTTTTGCATTCTTGATTTTTCAGTAAATGTCATAGTTAATGTGGCATTGATTTTAAGGATAGATATCTCTCACAAAAGGACAGAGGAAAAACTAAAATTTCCACAAAGTTTCCCACTGCTGTTACTACTTCTGTAGAAGCTTAATGATTGTCTGACGCTTTTTTTGTTTCTCTTGCTGTTGCTTTTCCCAGTCTCTGCTTTCTTCTTGGAAGAGGAGTCAGGTACAGCACAGGAGATTTTTTTTGGGTTCTCTGCTTTTCCTCTTACAAATGAGAATTGTTCTAATCAGACTTCACAGATCATTTCACAGTGACAAAAAGTACGTGGTACATACACAGAAGTGGTATATACAAGAACAGGAGTGAGAACTCAAAGCGGAGGAGGTGCAGTCAGTAGATCACAGGACATTGATGTTATCTCATGGACATGTTGTTCACTTCCCCATCTTGAATACAAATTAAACTGCTTGAATGATAGGCAGGAGGCCAGGTCTGGATTTCCAGAGTAGCTGTGCTGCTACATGTACAGAGGAAGAATAACATGAAGCAGGTGTCTGATTTGAGCGGGAGCTGGCGTTCCCCTGCCCAGCAGGTTATAAAATGTTTGTGTAACCCGTGCTCGGCCCTCCCGTGGCGGCCTCCGCTGCCTCGGGGCTCACAAGGAGTGTAGTCAGGAAGGGAAACAGAGATGTCCTTTCAGATTCTGCTGGCTGGAGACGTGAAAAACCCTGCCTTGCTCTGTCACTACTGCTGTGGCCTGTAAAAATTAATGTGCTGGTGGTGACATTGGTTGCCCCTTTATTTGTCTTACTGGTGTAACATAAGGGCTCTACAACAAATGTAGCTGTAATAAAGTGAAGAATGTGCCTAGGCACTAGGCTAGAAACTTCACAATGAAGGAAATGGTGAGCAAAATTCAGGCTCTGACCTCTCCATTTCCTCTGTCAAACAGCCCAGCAGGAAGGCAGGAGTGCTGCCCACATCCTCCCCTCTCACCGCACTCCAAGGCACCTGCAGACAACATGGGTGCTCTCAGTGAGGTTCTGAGATGACCCCCTGTTTCTTATACTCCAGAAATTTACCATGGGAATCCACAAATGTGTGTTTGCTGCTGGGGAAGGTTATCAGATACCCTCAGAATAATTTGCTCAGTGTGGGAAGGTGACAGCAGTAAGGACCATGGAGTTGGGTTTCCACATCTGTGTGCAGAAAACATCACCCGAGCCCGTCATGGCTGTTTGGTGCCTCAGATGGCACAAACGAAGCTGAAGCCCAGGTGTTTGAGCAGGACCTGTTTTTGCAGGGGGGAGCTGACACGGCCTCCAGGAGGGCTCCCCGAGCGAGCTGCCTGCCCAGGAGCCAGCGGCCCTGCGGCCCTCGGGCTGCTCCGGGGTCTGTGGGGCCCTGCCGCAGCGCTGGGGCCGGGCCGTGCCTCGGGGCTGCTCAGCACTGCTGAGGATGGCTTTGCTGCCGGGTGTGGGATTCTGGCTGCTCTGCAGGGACCGCCTGGAGCAGCTGTGCTCAAGGGAGGGGCGGCTGGCAGGACCCTGCAGGAGCTGGAGGCCGCAGCAGCAGCGACACCAATGTCTTTCAAGTCACGTTGGTAAACGTGGGCCATGGACAGGTGGGTTTTGCTCCAAAGGTGGGTGCCAGAGCAGGTGGAGATGTGGTTTTCAGAACAAGATATCTGTCTTTCCCTAAGACTTTCCCCAAATACTGCTGTCCCCCATGACCCATCCCATGCCATTCCCTCCCATCAGAGAGGTGCTCTAAGATTTGTTGTTAAAGCCCCTCTGCACAAATCCGCATGGTGTCTGCCACGAAGGGAAGCTATTCCAGGGTGACAAGAGGTATTTATCACAGAATACCAGACAAGGAGAGGTAAGAGCCAGTAAATGAGAGAACAGCACCTGCAGTCATGTGCTTGCCCTGCCTTCTTGGGCCTGGAGTCTTTTGCATAGTTGGGATCAGTTCAGTATCCTTTGGTTTTGCTTCACACGGATCACATGGCACCTGGACATCTTGGCTCAGGGTAAATCAGCAGCTGAAAGAAATCAGAAACACCATTTCCCTTTGGCTTAGGGGAACTATAAAACTTTTTACAGAACTCTATATATTTCACCTCAGCATCAGCAGTTTTCTTTGGCCGGAACATACTTCATTTGAAGCCCAGTAGAAACAATCATAATGATTTGAAGGAATAAGCAATATTTTTTCTTCCTCACTATTAGTCTCTTTGTTTTTTGGGGTTCTTTATGCTTGTGGTTATTTTTTTTTTTTGTTGCTTTTGGGGGGGTTTTTGTTTGGTTTTTTTTTTTTTTTTTTTGGTGGAGGATTGTGTCTGACTGTCTCTGATGCATGTGGGTACAGCACTGCCCTGCAAACCAGCCCTTTCTCAGGGCTTGCTGCTTGTGCTTGTGTCTGCCTGCATTTATGTTCCAAACATAAATCTGTCACACTGCAAAGTGTAGATTAATATATATAGTGTGCCATTAATATAAATGTTGTGCCCAATGAATGCAGTCCTGCCTATGTGTGCCAGCACAGGGTTTAATATAAATCTGCCATCTGAATGCAGCAGTGTTTCTCTGGTTTAGTTATGTTTATACTTAATTAAAACCATTACTCTTCACTTCTTTCGGTTCATCACCTTAAATGCACTTATTTGGAGAAGGGAGAAAAAGCTGATAAGGAGAGGAACAAAAATAGTATTTAAAACCTAGTCTTGTGGTTTTATATTTCAAAAAAGCTTTGTGCAGATACTAAGCAGCTAGTTTGGAGTAGCTGGATCAACAGAGAGCACATTGATGGGTTAACAGGAAAGGGCCTTTGATGATGCCAAGGTTTCACTTATTATTCCAAAACTAAAATTGACAAGTGTCTATATGGCAAGAAGACAGCAATGAATAAAGTGGCTTTTGCCCTTTGTAATTATTCTATTTTATGTAATGCTTAAATAAATTATGGTTTAAATTATTTTGTGAGACCATTTCATGAATTTTGTTGACCTTCAAAAATCTCCTTTTGTCTTTTCAGAAGCTGTCCAAATGTTGCAGATTTTATTCTTGATCCTATCTGGTGCACCATCATACCCCCTACCACAGTAGTGGTCAGCCACTGAGCCCTTTTCTGGTAGACCACAGTTACACAGAACACTTCAGCCAGCAGCTCGTCCTGGTTCAGAGCAGTTTTAGACTTTTAGTGGTGCTGGAATGAGGCAGGTCTAAGGGCACTTTGCTGAGCTCAACTATACTGTAAAATACCACTGTCAAAAGGAGTTGGGAGCTTCATTTATTTTCAGATCTGAAGTCAAGTCCTGACCTAGTACCACTGTGTTCACCATTAAATCATATCCCCAAGTGCCACATCCACGTGGCTTTTGAACACTTCCAGGGATGGTGATTCCAGGGATGGTGATTGCCTGGGCAGTCTGTACCAATACCTGACCGACCTTTCAATAAAGAAAGTTTTCCTAATATCCAATCTAAACCTCTGGCAGAACTTGTGGCTATGGCCTCCTGTTCTGTCACTTGCTACCTGGAAGTGGAGACCACCCCCGACCTGGCTGTCACCTCATTTCAGGTGGTTCTAAAGAGGGATAAGGTCTCCCCTGAGCCTCCTGTCCTCCAGACTAAACACCCCCAGCTCCCTCAGCTGTTCCTCATGGAACTCCTGCTCCAGACCCTTCCCCAGCTCCACTGCTCCTCTCTGGACACGCTCCAGCCCCTCAATGTCTTCCTTTCAGTGAGGGGCCCAAAACTGAGCACAGGATTTGAGGCCTCACCAGTGCCCAGAAAAGGGGGACAATCACTGCCCTGGTCCTGCTGGCCACACTATTGCTGGTACAGGCCAGGTGCCTTTGGCCTTCTTGGCCACCTGGGCACACACTGGCTTGTGTTCACTGTCAAACAGCACCCCCAGGTCCTTTTCCACCAGGCAGCTTTCCAGCTATTCTGCCCCCAACCTGTAGCACTGCCTGGGATTGTTGTGACCCAAGTGCAGGACCTGGCACTTGGCCTTGCTGAACCTCATAAAATTGGGCTCAGCCCCCTGATCCAGCCTGTCCAGATCCCTCTGCAGAACCTGAAGTCATTTGGACTGTGTCATCAATAATACACATATAATACTCATATCTAGTAATTAAAGATTGTGTTAAATAGTCTAGGACTCAGTGTCTGAAGGCTGTGGATGGGCAAAGTGGGAAGTGGTTATGGGAAGGCTGTTCTTGAACAGATACAGCTTTCAGCCCTGCTCCCAGCCAGCACTTCACACTGCTGTTCATTAACAAGGACTTAGGTCCTCTTAACCCACATTCAGGAAAAAAATCCCTGAATTCCCTGATGGCATGAAGTAGGATATAGATGTGAGATTCCTCTACAGGCATAGAAAAACAAACAGAATTAAAAATGAGTAAAAGGTTACTTGGTGCATTCATGTGATATCAGAGGGAAAAGCAGTAATTTAAACTGGAATTGGAATTGTAATGCTGCACCTACAGCAGTGATATTCTGGTGCAGTGCTTTTCACCCATTTTCAGAAAAGTTCTGGCTGAAAAGGACTGAATTTTTCTTTAAAAATGTCCTAAATATTTAGAATATTGCTCGTTCTCTGCAAAACCATTAAAAATGTATTAATACCTAATGTTTAGGATTATTAATTTCTTGCCTATTGATGTTCTCCACATGGAGGAGCTGTAGAGTTAGAAATAATCCAAGAAAAAACACTTCAGAGATGTCATATTTTCTCTAGGTTAACTGAGCAATCCCCAAATCTATCATAAACGTTGAGGGATGTGCATCCTTTCAGCTTTTGCTAGCCACAACAAGTTAGTCTAGAACTTGGAAAGATGGATCAGGAAACTTTTTACTTTTTTACTTTGGCTTCTATTCACTACACACCTGAACCAGCTGAGATCACTGAAATGAAAATGGCAAATATGATTTATTCATTTCCTTTGTCCTTTCCCTTTGCCTTCAGAGGGTGGTGTCAGATGTGGAAATGCTGAGAGCTGCCAGCCCACACAGCAGCTGTGAAGTGCAGACCTCTATGGTCATTTTATTGACTCGCTGAGCTTTCAGCAGGAGTTTTCAGAGCCCTTTCCAGATGTGAGCTCTGGAGCCTTACTGCTTAATCTGTGTTTCAAGGATAACACAAGGATTATGGAGGATAAACTTTATGGCTAATCCTGTCAGTGGACAGGTCACACTTTGGGGCTGACATGCCTTGTGGAGGCCCAAGACCACTTTTTCTGTGTAGCTGAAAGAGCTTCTTCAACAGAAGAAGTAATAATCTAACTCAGTCAAATAGTTGTCACAACTGTGACTGCACCTTCTTGTTGTCTTTGCTGGGATAACTGCTGTGATTTAGGAGCCAAGGCAGTGTCAATGTAGCTTGGACATCAGTATTTTCAGTTACAGAAAAATTCTGGGGTGTACCCTGTGTTGGTTCCTTTTCATCTGGAATCCACTGAAATAAAAATTCCTCTTAGTTATTTGCAGGATTCAGGTCTGTGATGGGTGACCCCAGGCATCAGTGAAGCCTCCCACAGCCCCTCACTCACTCTCTCCAGCGGGATGGAGGAGAGAACTGGGAGAGGAATAGAGGAAAGAATGTGGGTAGAGATAAATACATTATAATAAGTGAAGGGAGAAGGGGAGAAACAACAGCCAGTGATGCAAAGACATTTACTTTACACCTCCCCCAAGCAGGCTGGTGCCCACTAAGTCTCCAAGCTGGGGTTACTCTAGAAGGACAGCCCCCAGTTTTACTGCTGTCTGCAGTGTGATAGAGCATGGGATATCCCTGTGGTCAGCTGGGGTCAGCTGTCCTGGCCCTGTTCCTTCCCCATCTCTGGCACTCCCCCAGCCTCCCTGCTGGAGAGGGGCACAGTGAGAACCAGAGAAGGTCTTTGTGCTGCTCAGTGACAGCTACAACATGGGCGTGTTATTAGCTCTGTTCTACTCACACATTTAAACACAGCACCATATGGGCTGCTATAAAAAGCTAAATCCATCCCAGCCAGACCCAGCACAGTCTCCTACATCATAAAGTCCCTGGTTTTCCATTCCTCTTTCCTGGTTTCCTTTTCCTGGAACAATTTCTTGGTTCCCGTTTCCATTTTTCCCACTGTACTTAAAAAGTGTGCATGAAATGAATGCTTATTCCATAGCAAGTGCTAGAAACATCTTGCTGTGCTTGGAACCAGTGCTAAACTTCACAAAATCATAAGACAGTGATAAACTCATGAAAGTTTATGCAGTATAGTTTCTTTGTCAAGGTGGAACCATCCATTCTTCTCTCTCCACACAGAATATGCACCGATCTTCTCAATAAATATACAAATAAAACCACTAATATTAATGACCACAACAGAATGAAAGAAATTATTAAATGCATATTGTATTATATTATATTATATTATCACATATATATTTATTGCTACAGCTTTATTTATTTACAGACTAAAGCTTTATAGAAAGGGTCATGACAGTAGATGAAGACCAGAGAGTTATCGCTGATATAATTACCAGACTTTTGAAAGTCCATGTATTCTGACCAGGACTGTATTTGAGAAAAACTAGAAAGGAAATCCAGTGTCTTTGATTTCTGAAAGTAAAAGGTTCAGATCACACGTGGTTTACAGAAGCCCAAACACAACCTCAAAAGAAGTTGTCAGCAGCTAGGGAAGGATGTCTGTCTAATATACCAAATCTTGGCCTGTACATACTCTGTCTTGAACTCCATTTATGTTGATCCTTCTCTCACTTTGCAACAACAGTGTGGAAGAATTTCACCACTGATCTAGTCAGTATTTGAAATGTTCCATACTATAACCCTTTGCTGATCTTGGTTCCCTTCACCTAGGCAGGATCAATTAGTATTTCTGCTGAGTCTACACAAAGTAATTCAGTACTGACCAGTGCATAGATCAGAAAAAAACCTAAAACAAATACCTAAGTAATTTAAAATTCCCTCTAAGAAAAATAAATCTTACCTTTATAAGAAGCTGGATTATAACTAAAAGAGGGCTGAATCTCATTTCTTACCTTCATCCTCCTGAAGTAATTCTACAAGTATTGCCTTAATTCAAAAATGTTTTTTCTGCCCTTCAGCTGGAAGCATATGGGTACCTTTTTGCTGCAGTGCTTTAAAGAGAGCTCAGGCGCTCATGACAGCTGAAAGAGGTTGGGGGATCAGGCTCAGTGCTTATGGCAAGCAGGAGAATCCCTTGTGTCCCTCGTGTCCTGGTGATACTGTCTGATGATTCCATGTAATGTCCATTTCTGCCTTCTCATAGCTATGCATGACTTGCAATTACCCTGAGCAGACTAAGGGCAGTCAGTACTTACAATGGCATCTTTTTGTTATTTTACTCACTTTATCTTCCTATAAAACATCCATCCTTTGTCTGATTGTGTTTCTGAAGCTTTTCGGGTCAGACAGAGAGGCTCTTGTGTTGCTTGAAGCTATGGAAGTCTTAGCAGACTAAGACAGTAATTAGTCAATAGTTTTTTCCCCTGGCTGCCAAACCAACTTGAGTGTGTCCTGAATATCCTGAATCTGTGCTAATAAATCTAGCAGCCAGACTGCCCAAATAAAACTACAAGACTTTGAGATGACTGTTCTTGGAGAATCTTTAGCTGCACTTAAGGTAGAGAAGTAATTAACTTGTATTAAAGCCAAAAGTAAATGAAAGTATACAAATTCAGGTTTTGAGGATAAGTTCTTCCTGATATTGGAAAGATCACTATGAAACACATTTCAGTTTAGTATCCCTTTATTTCATGTTACTTTTATTCTGAGATTTTTTTTTTAATATAAAATGTATCCCCTGTATTATGTGAAAGATAAATCCTGCAGAAGAAGAAAAAACAGTTGTGGGTTTTTTATCTAGCAAATGCCATCTCTTATTTGGTGATCCTGTAGCATTATTAGAAACAATCAAAATCTTAGGTCTGCTTAGATTTGGATACGTTTACCACCAACTCTTGTGTCTTGTATACTAACAATCATTTTTATCATGGCATCAGCATTTAACATCCTTTATAGAAGAGAGTAATCATGTTTATTTAATGGCAAATATTTATACTTCTTTGAATTGTTTCAAAGTCCAACTTTCATTAAGGTTGGTCTGACATACTTTCACTATAAAATTAAGGGAGAGGAGACATCTCAAATTTCCCTTGTTTGAATTCAGAAGGCCTCCTCCTGCCAAGGCAAAACACAAACTCCATTTAGCATCAAAATTTTGGGTCTTCTGTTTAATATGCATTTTTTTTCTCTGTATTATCTCATTAAACAAGAGGAATTTCCTCATTATTTCAGAAACATCCCTAATGGCCATGCTCCATCATGGACCTGCTTGAGTTCATCGGAACCACTTGTATATTTGTGAAAACACTGCTGTCTTTACCTACAGAGATAAAACAACGCTCTGCAGGTCTGAAAGCCAACTCTGCCTTTCCCAGCTGCCCGTGGCAGTGTGTTCAGGGAGCAGGTCAGTAACAGATTAACAGCTGCTGACTGCCAGGCATGAGCTGGGAGCCGAGAGGGCTGAGCCTCTGCTGAGCAGAACCTTGGCAGTAATGAACCTCAGGATTTTTAAATCAAAATGTTGCCAACATAATGCATCACGTAAATAAAGAAACACTGCAAGTAAAAAACTACTGACTTCATAGAAGAAGAAGGTAAACAGTAATACTAGACTTACAAATGATGGATAAAATTATTAAGCTGTTGGTTTCACTTAGACATAACCACTGTATGAATCAGAACACTTGTTTGACTTCACTAGTGTTTGTTTCTTTTTATTTGGGTTCCATGGTATTAGTTTCCATTTGGATGCTGTTCTGCCAAATTCAGTTGTCAGTTTTGACCAGCTTGTGAAATAATTGGACACTGTTAAAGTCTCAATGAAGAGAGAACCTGATGCCTTTTTTTCATACTTATTTAACTAATACGAATTTAATCCCAGGTCAGAAGTACTGAAAATTGTTATCTGATGAGTTTGCTTCCACTTCTTTCAAATAATTGTGCCTCCATGTAGAATAATTAATTAGCAGAGCTCAGAGCACTGAAACCATCACCACATTTTAAATTAAACAGCCACATCCAGAGAAAGGCTAGTAGGCTATGGAATAACCTTCTGAAAAGTTGGGCACAGGCTGTGAGATGCAGAAGAGGTGGTGATAGTGTCACTGCCTGCTGACAAGTATTTTGTTGCTGTGTAAAAGGGCTGCAGCACCTCGGGCTGTTAGCTTACTATCTTTTGTAAATCCCCAACTCACACAATCAAGAAGAAAATTGAGTTACAAGTTCCTTGCCTGAAGCTTGTTTACCCAGAGAGGGGAATGCCGTGCCAGAGAACAGCCCACAGTCACTGTACAAAGGTAATTGCACTGGGAGGTAGAGGTGTGACTGCCATATCTGTTAATTAATACACTTAGTCTTTCAGCAGGCATTCCTGGTGAAACAATGTACACCTACAGCCTGTGCCTGGTATTTTCAGTAGCTTGTGGCTAGTTTCACCAATAAATGGCATTTTGTAAGCACCGACAGAAAAATCATTGCAACATCATCTAAAAGAAAATTCCCTTTCCAGGTGAAGAACATCTGGCACCTCCTAATGAATATCTCTGAGAAAGTCTGTGATAGAACTGGAACAGAAACACATAGCTCTTTCCTGTAAATCATGTGCTTGGTCACATTTCCCATGGTTCTTTAAATACTTGTCACCTTCCTCTCTTACCTATCTGGAGACACTTCAGCTGCAGCAGGAAGGCATGTCTTGGTGGTTTGATGAGGTTTTTAGCTTTGGCAATTCCTTGCCAAAAGAGTGGCTTGCTCAAAGTTCTTACAGCTGAACCTATACTCTCATCTGTCAAAATATTTCAGTTTATAGTATGTTTGCCCAAACAATTGGGCATGTTAAAACTGTACCTAAATTAGTACCACACCATGAGGTTAGCATGGCCCTTTGGCTTTATGCTGTCCCCAGAGTAATTAGCCCTGATGAGAGGCTCATTAGCTACAGCACACAGCCACACTAATGCAGCTGCACAGTTTTGAGGATCCCAGCTAAACATGAAATACTTCAGATGGGACTGTGCCTACTGTTAGTTTAAGATTCCTGAGCATGATAGAATCTTTCTTACTTACCTCTTACATTGTCCTACTTCTCTGATTCCATTCCGCCACACATTGTTATATATTTTCTGATCTCTGAGTCATCCCTGCCCCTAATTCATCATCCCTTGCCAGTGTTAACTACAAATCTTTCACATTTAGTGGACTGTTGCGAATAGTTTCATACATATTCATGCCAATCAAAAGTGCACAGGGCACATCTGATGGCTGAACTCAATCCAAAAGCAGATATATCTTAGAAGATAGTCCTGATATACAGATCAAACCATTTGGATTTCAAGTAAATGCATCCCATTCTCAACATTTCTGTCCTGCACGTGTTGCAGAATTGCACTTTTTCTTCCTAATTTTTCTTTGTGATTTTTTGAAAGAAAGTTAACAGTCTCCTCATTGCCAAACCAGTCCAGACAATGTCTTGTCTATTTTGTCCCTTTGTATCATTCCATTTACATTGGATGGGAAAGAGCCAAAGAGAAATACCTGTCTATATTTTACACCAACTTCTGCTTTTCTCTCTTCTTCTTTTATTCTGATATTCCCCAAGCATATACAGCAAATGCCTCACTTTTTTTCAGTGAAACCACCTGAAGAAACCAAGCTACAAAGAGGGATGCCTATCCCCAGCTCTGAATGTGTTTTTAGATTTATCTAGTTCTTTTTCTTTCAATTTGGTGCCATAATGAGCACTCATGATGTAACCCACATCTTTACACACACAAAAGTTGGCAGAGAGGGGAGAACATAGATCATTCATGTGCAACTGAACCTTAGACCTGTCTGTCACTAATTCTGCAGGAGCTTGAATTTGTTTCTGAGTTTCATGCTTATGAACACTGTCCTAAATGCAGTCATGCAATCAGAGAATCCTAGAATGGTTTGGATTGGAAGAGACCTTTAAACACCATCTAGCTCCAACCCCCTGCCATGGACAGGGAGCCTTCAACTAGACCAGTTTGCTCAGAGCCCCATCCAGCCTGACCTTGAACATTTCCAGGGATGGGAAGTCCACAACCTCTCAGGGTAACCTATCCAGTGTCTTGCCACCATTATCATAAAAAAATTCTTCCTTATATTTTATCTAATCCTAATCTCTTTCAGTTTAAAGCCATCACCCCTTGTCCTATCATTATGTGCTTTGTACAAAGTCCCTCTCTGGCTCTCTTGTAAACCCCCTTTAGGTACTGAAAGGCTGATGGAAAATCTCACTGGAGCCTTCTCTTCTCCAAGCTGACTTGCCTGCCTCAGCCTGTACTCACAGGAGAGGTACCCTCTGATCAACTTAGTGGCGCTCCTCTGGACTGGTATTCCTTACTACTCAATTGGTTCCTTATTTTGGGTGTTTGAAATTCTTCACTACCCTTTCTTGTGACCCAGGGTAACAAAAAGTTCGAAAGGTAACCTTGAAATGCTTTGTGGAATTGTTTTCATTATCATTATCAAATTCTGATAAACCCAGTAATAGTGCAACATGTTGAGGGCATTGCAGGATGCATCCCTCAACAGCTGGTAAAAGACACTTTAGAGAAGCTAATGATCTGATAAAGTTCTTATCGTTGTTCAAGAGGAGGGAAGGACTTGGCCAAAGGAACACCTAAATTACGCAAACTCACCTTGCCACCCTCATAGCCGGGCCCTTTTTTTGTACCAAGAATGGGAACTGGCACTTTTCCAGGGAGGTGTGTCAGAGGTAAGCGAACACGACACTGAAGTACCCCATTGTGTTGTAACATTCTTTCCGGAGATCCAAAGGCGTGTCCCTGCCCTTATAAACGCGGCTCTGCTCTTCCAAGAGCTCCGACTCTTTTGGAAGAGGGAATTGCATCAGGAGTTGCTGTCTCTGAGCCCTCTGCAAGGTATGTATTTTAGTTACCTTACTTTTGCACTGTTCCACTGGCAGCAGAAGGTCACATATCCATTTTAATGTTATTATTTGCTGTGTTTGCAACAGAACTGTGAATACCATACGAGGCTTCCTAAAGAGGGGTTTATGGAATGAAAATTTGTGTCTGGTATAAGGCATGAAGCAAGTCAAGTAAGAACTAAGTAGAGCCTGCTCACATAAGCTGCTACCCGTGTATTCTACATTCTAAGTTCATGTAACTGAAGATATTTGAAGGTAACTGAATATTGAAATAGATCCTTTATTAGCCTGGCTGCACATGAATTTCTGCCTTCTAACACAAAAACTTGGCTACAGAGATAACTATGATGGAAACATCTAAAAAATACATTTAGAGATTTAATCATCAAAACACCAGGTTTAAACCTCTCTGTGATCCTGAAAGCTGCTTTATAAAGGCAAACACCTACAGAAATAAACATGCTCTGTGCAGATGCAGGGATCACCTTGATAATAATTTGCTAAGCTGCTACATTTCAAAACTGAAGTTACACATTTATCCCTGGAATTTGGTGGCTTTAAACACAGCCCAGTACACTGCAGGTTATCTTCAACAGCAAAAAGGTAGTTCTGCTTGTTTAGCAGTCAGGGTGGAAAATAATGCATCAATAGTTACTTTTTGCTGTCTGGAAAGACAATCATAACCAACAAAGACAGCCATTTTTTTCAGAGCAAATTTGAAATACTGGCATAACCAGTGAATTATAAGGATTTTCAGGATGCTTACAAAATAGTTTTCCCCAACTCGAACCAGTTTCCTTTCTGTCTGGCATGTTTTTGAAGAATAGCCAGAGATTAGAATAAAAAATGCTTATGACTAATTTTACAAAATGGGAGATTGTGGGAACAATTGCTTTATTGTTCTAATTTAAGATATCCATTTGAGATTAACAAGTCCCAGGTTCAAATTCCTTCTCTGATGGCAGAAGAGATTTTAATTAAGGTACCTCAGTCACTGGGCAGTAGCATGTCCTGGCAGTGATTCTTCTGTTCCCCATTGCATAGACAATGAAGTAACTGAAAGTTACTCCACAACCTCTTACAAGGATAATTCATAATCGTATTTAAACCAGGTGTTATTTACACAAAGGATGGGTCATAACAACACAAAAGATTTTGCTGATAACATCACTTTAATAGGTACCAAAGAGCAGTGTGATGCCATGTCTGAAAAACTTCAACTCCCAAATGTAATACAGCATTAAGTAAAAATGGTTTTTATCTTTTTGTTTGTTTGCTTGGAAGGCAGAAAACAAGCAGAACAGAGACCATGAGGATCAAAAGCTTTGGACTCCTTTGTGTGTTGATGCTGGTCACCCAGATGCTACTAGCCAACTGTGAAAGACAGAAGGAAAGAAAAAAGGGAAGACAAGGCATAGAACATGGTGGAAAAAACCAAAAGGAGTCTAACCAAGGAAATGAAAAAGGGCAGAAGTCAAAAGGAGGAAAATCATCTCCTAAAGGCAAGTTTGAAACAAAAGAAAATGCTGAGTGCACCTGGTCAGTGATGGACACAAATGCTGTTACTGTGCACGTACAGTGCAAGCAGGGTGACAGTGAGTTCTGGTGTGAATTCTCTGGAGACCCTTCTAGCTGTGCACAGTATGCAGCAAACCAGAAATCCTACTGGAAACAAGTCTCCCGATCCCTAAAGAAGCAGAAGCAGATCTGTCAAGACCCCAAAAGTGTCCTGAAATCTAAATTATGCAGGAAAGGCCCACGAAGTGCTCACCTCAGGTTGACTCACTCAAGCCTACTGACAGCAGTGGGTCTTGCCAAAGAGAACACAATGCAGCACACAGAAGAAGTTGTTCAGACTCCAGCAGATGCCTCTGTGACTGAAAAAAGGCTAGAACACAGTCCTCAAGACTGTGTTGAAGATGTAGATTACATTGACCAGAGAAAGGTGGCTGAGGAATACTGTCCAGAAAGCTTTCTTTCTTTCTGCAACTTTCTAATCACAATGGTCCAAGACAAACGATGCTGAGGAGGTGTTTCTAAAGCCCTGAATCATGGAAGTCTGGTCTCTTTTAAGTTACTGAAAACCATTCCATATTTTATTCTCTGTTTTATAGTGTATATAAGCAAGAAGGAATATATTTTTCTGATTTTGTATATACACAACAGACTACTCTAACATAGCTGAAGATGTTATAGATGTTATGTGCCCACAGATGGCTACCCAAAGGATGTGTTACCAGTGATGTTACATACCCTGGGCAGAAGTGTATCAGAAATCTCCTTGGCCCCCTTTGAGCTGTGTTAGACAAAGTGATCAATTCAGTGCCATGCACTTCTTGGCCATGTACAATGATTTTGACCTAAAAATTATTAAGAAAAATAAACTTCAAAATACATTGAAATATTCCCCCTCTCTTGGTGTTTTACTAGATTTCTCTGTAAGTGCTAAACCTTTGTCAAAGAATGATCTTTCACAATATCTAGGTGAAGTGTTGTTTATAAAGTAGTTTTAAAAATACTTCTGCAGCTTTGCAGACTTCAGCTTTTGACAGTGAGTTACATTATCATTAGATTTTCATCACTGTAGTAATGAAGGGCAACAGGATTTTCTGGTTTGTCAATAAATGTGCAAATCTTCAGTTTTTAATCTCACCAAAGGATGTCAGAACACTTTGAAAATGTCAATTCCCTCTTTTCTCCTACAGTCTGAAGCACATTGTATAAACTTTCTGGTAGATAAACAGAAACATGGGGATAAAATGAGTGATACAAATTTGTATAGGCCCAGGACTGGACCCCTTATTGAACAAATAAAGAGCTCATATTCAACACTGCCTGCATGGTTTTTTGAAATTCCATATGCTTTTATCTTTCTGTATGGAGGACAGTAATATTTTTCAGTTCATTAAACTTCACCTATGTTAAAAAACCCAAACAAACAAACAAAAGCCCACAACATAAAAAACCCCACCCAAAACTACAAGAACAAAGGTTTTAGAAAATGTAAAGCTAAATAATGACATCTAATCTTTGCTAATTTTTGAAAATTCTGCTGGAAGAACTGTGAAATACAACTTGCACTTTTCTTGTGGATTTGAGCACAGAAGTATGGTCGTCTGCAAGTGGTCCTCTTGAGGAAACTTGAAATTTCATTAAAAACAATTTCCCTGATAATTTCTAGCAAATTAAACTAGCATTTCCATCTCTTGAGAAAATATAGCCTGTTTCCTTCTCTTAATATGTCATTGCTAGAATATTTTTAAGGTGGGTAGTTATGAGTTGGATGTGGGATGCTGCTATTAGCCAGACAAGCTGTGTTTGAGAAGGGTTCAGATGTATTTTACCAAATAAAAATGGCAAAAAAGAAGCAGATTCCTCTTACTGGAATTCTAGTGTATGCATGTCCTATGGAAACACTGGCTATTAGCAGGCCATGCAGAATAAATTTGGTTGGACTGGTACCCACAGCAAAGCAAAATTCCAGTAAAAAGGGGCATCAACATTAACACCTGTGAGGCTGGAAGATACAGCCATTTTGGTGTCAAGTAGGGTGGGAAAACAGCTACCAGCTCTCTATTATGAAGGGAGATACATAAATACTGAAAGGGCAGGTAAGATGCAGCTGCCAGACACTTTGTGTGTTGCCTACACCCCTTCACATTAGGAGATGATTGAGATAAGAAAGTCAAAAATGCAGAGGAAGTATTAGGAGCTTTATTTGGCCCAAGCAATCTACTCTGAAGTAATTAATTATTAATGTCTACTCTGATACACAGACACCTTGCTATTAGTTACAGATTATACCCAGAGCACTGGCAGGCCTGACTTAAGAGGCTTACTTGCTCCAGATATTTTGGAAAATGTCCAATCCTACCTGCCCTTAGCTGCTGTTCTCTCAGGAGCACTATGGTCAGGACTTTGTTCCCTGAAGCACGCTCACTGCTCTGAGCTGCCAGAAGGCACTGCTCTCCCTGTGGCTGCCAGCCAACCAGGCACACTGGGCCAGTGACATATCCAGAGCAAATTCCAGCCCAGGATTCCAGAGCTCTGAGTTACACCTCCATGTGCAGGACTGTCAGCCCCTGGACCCACGTGCTGGAGGTGCACATTCCACTCCAGGGATGAGTTACATTTATTCTGCCTCATCTTCTTGTTTCCATTTGGGGCTGACTTTCACCTTTACATGTGGCTCTTTGCAGGAGGAAAACATGCTCATTCTCAGCACTTCATGGATACATTTCACCTTCAATGCAAGCAGTTGGGCAAGGACAGTGTGGAGCATCAGGAGAAAAGGGGATCTCTGTGCAGCCTTTTTCCTCAGAAGGTGGGCTAATGTGAGAGTGAAGATCTCAAAACTGTCTCAGCCAAAGTATGGAATTTTTTACCTCCATGAGAGTTTAGTTTTGAATGTTCTTCAGAAGGGTGCATTTCAGAATAGCAGGGTCTGAGACAAATATATCTGGAATCTAACTTCATTACAGCCTGTTCTATAATTGTACTGACCACAACTCTGTGGCTAAGAGGTTCTAAGGTCTCATTGCAGTTACCAAGTGTGATATTCTCACTCTCTGGGAACAGAGAGAAACAGATATTCTCCCAGGCTCATCGTAGGAAAGTTGGAGAAAGAATTAAAACTATTATTATCTTATCCCCTGCACCTGGTGTTTGTGAAAGATGTTTACAAGAAGGAATTGTTCCTGCTTGACCAATAGTGTCAGAAGAGTTTCCTAAAGACCAATCAGGTCTTAGGTTCATGATGCTCTCTATAAGAAGTGTGATTTTCTATTAATAAATGCCTTTTATGCCTTCTGAATCATGGAGTCTATGTTGCCTTTCCTTCTGTCCCCTATACCACTCATGTAACAACCAAGCCTTGTGTTTTTTCCAACATCCCACAAAGCAGTCACTTGACAGCAATCACATATGAGTCTTTCCTTGGGGCATTTACAGAGGCACTGAAGTCAGTATAACTTTGGTGATTGTGCAGTCAAGCTACTTAACATCAATAAAACATTTCCTGGTATTGTTCATCTTAGGACCTTTGCTCATTATGAAAAAGTTCCCAGCTGAGCTCTGTTCTCTGGCTCTTTGTCACAGGTGCACCAGTTGTCATTGTGTCACAACTTCATGTTTGAAGAACTTGATGGTAGTGACTTTTCTAACACCTTTTCTAGCAGGGCAGGCAGGACTGCAGTGAAGGAAAACAATGAATGGGTTAAAATTCTGAGTACAGGGTCCAAGTCCTCTGTCCTACCATACTGAAAACCCAACAGTCTCAGCCTTCTCAGTGTTAATGTGAGTTATGGAAAAATCAGACCTATTTTACACCTGGAGAAACAAAGTACAGGAAGGCTGGATGACCTTGACAATCATGGGAAGAATATCAGAGGCTGGATCAGCACCAGACAGAGGTCTGGAGTTCCAGTGGTTCCCTTCTCCCATGCCTCTTGATTAGACCATTCTGCACAAGAACTGCATGGATTTGTTCTTGAAGATATCCAGCTAACTTCTAGATATTTTTAAATTATTAGGAGTATCTTGGTGAAAAATTAGATTACTTTCTGGGCAATAAAGTTTGCTTTCCAGACAACCCTGGGCAACCCTTGTAATTTGAATATTTACTTGGGAAGAAAGACAGGACTTTTGAAGAGTGGAAACTCATTTTAGCTTCAGAGATGAAGCTTCAGGGAGGTTCTCTTCTCCTGCAATATGGAATACTTATACATTTGGTAAATGCTTTAGATGATGGATGATGTTTTTAGAGGGACCCAAACCCCACCAACTTCCACAAATTCTTAAGCTCTCCTCAAACTTAGAAGAGTCAAAAAATCAATTTTATTTTAAAAAGAGAAGAGGCAAATTTGGAATTTTTTCCAACAGTTATCTCCTAACATATAATGGTTTTATCTGGAAAAAGTTACATATTTCTTTATATTCACTAGAAAATGGGAAGACACTGTTAATGCCCAGCAAATAGCTCTGGCTGTGCAGCACTACCTAAGAATCTGTAAAATTGCAGCTTCTTCAAAGTTTTATTCATTACTATTTACTGCAGTGTATTTTATGCCCCCTTTCACACACAATTTCATTGGAATGAGTTTCCATTCCTTTTGCAAGCTCCTTTATTCATTTACCACCCTGGCAGCAGGACAGATTTCATATCTAACCTCACAAGTTGCTTGACTGCTTGGAGGAGAATAGAACAGAGTGACTCAGCCTTCCTGCCTCCAGGAGCTCCCCACCCTGCTCTTCCGCCGAGGGGGCCAATGGGTATCTGCCACCTGGTATCACCTCACCTGCAGCTGGCCAGCTGTGGTGGGGACTGTGTTCAGACAAGACACATTTCACACTGCCATGCTCCCTCTGTATAGACAGAGCTCAACCTAGATAATAAACTCCCCTCCCTTTTCCTCTTCCACCTTGTTTTTTCTCTGATGCTGCCCCAAGCAAGGCAGCTCAGCACTTGTTGGTTGCTCACTTGTACCTTTGCTGGGTTTGCATTCCAATTCTGCATATTATATAGTTTGTTCCTCCAGGCTATTCTAAGAATGATACCATAACAAGAATTGATCAAAAGGAAAAATCCAGCTTCAAGGATGGGAAATACAGCAAGTTCCAGCCTGCAGGGGTTCCTTGCAGTCTTGTCACTTGGATGATGCTCCTGGTGAGAGCAGGCATGTCCTCTGCCTGTTATCGCCATAAATGCTGCAGATCCTAGGGCATTTCTGTGTTCCAACATCCTGGAACTTCTTTCTGCTCCCTCCTTGACTGAGCAGGGGAGCTCTGAACCCTGGCTGCAGTCAGCACCTCTCTCCAAAGAGCCAGAGAAGGCAGAATACAAGACTCCTAGTGAGGTTAGGCTAATCAGACAGTGGACACCTGGAGAGCTCAGAGGAATATCTTCCATTGCTATTACTACTGAGAGACAGTACATGGTCACAGATAAAGAGAGGGGACTGGCCATGTCATGAAGCTTTTTACCTGTTTGCAGAGCTTTGTAGCAGGAAAGGATGCAGTAGGGCCCAGCTTGCATCTTAAGGATTGATACATAAGGGATTTCTTTGGAAACATACTGTTATCCATGAAAAGTATGTGTTTTATTTAGCCACCAGAATTTCTTCCAAACTTGCTTATCAACCCCACTAGAAATACCTGGCTTTTAAAGAAGTGATAGTGAGTAAGTGGAGAACAGGGAAATGTTCCCATCAGGCCAATGTTACCTGCCTGCCTTGGCCACAGATCACACCAGCCCTATGTGCAAATGATCAGCTTAATTAACCCAAAGCTCCCAGTGGAACGTGTAACTGACTTCCAGGCAACAAACAGACACATCAAAGGGGCTTTATTATATAATGAGAACCTGTGACATGTTCAAAACCATCCACCAGTGTGCACATTTAAGTACCGTGTGGTGTTTTGTGCATGACAAGGAAGAAAGTTGTGCCAGCCAGCCAAAACGTTTGATGTTAAAATTAATCTTTAAATGAAGGAATTCCAGTATTATCTGTAACAGGAATGTGTTCTATACACCCATAATATGTGCACTAATTATATGTAACAGGTGTGCTTAGATAACAGAACCTTATTTAAATAATACAAGTTACCTTTACAGCTTTTGCCTGGAGGTGCTGTGGTCTCTAGAGTCACTCTAGAGGTGGTGTGGTTCCCTGAAAAAT
This sequence comes from Dicaeum eximium, assembly GCA_013396995.1. NCBI lineage: Eukaryota > Metazoa > Chordata > Aves > Passeriformes > Dicaeidae > Dicaeum > Dicaeum eximium. The sequence goes on along the minus strand of VWZP01008431.1, from coordinate 60,196 downwards.
CTTGCATTGCCTTTGGGCTATTCCACAACAGCTGAATTCCTACAGATGTTTGTGCCATGGCAGCTCTGCTCCCACTGCTTGTTCAAAGCCTGCAGCCCTCAGTGGCTGGTAGGGAGGCCTCCAGGTAAGTGTTAAACTCAGAAACACTCTATTCCTCACTTACCTGTGCTAATGACAGAGAGGAGAGCTAAAGAGTAAGCTCAGGGACAGGCAGCAGCTGGAACACTAGGGCTGCTGGATTTTGTGCAATTCCAGAGGAAATACTGTCTCTGTGACACGTGGGCTGCACATGCTGGTGCAGATAGGGTGCTGGGGTGCACAGCCCCCCACCTGGGTTAATGACCAGGTTGCTGCTTGTACAGGGTCTCTGGAGCTCCCAGGCCATTCACTACAAGTGAGGACAGTGGCTGATGATGTCCTGGCCAATATCCAGAGAGGTAATTACACTGTGCTGCCCAAGCTCTTCTCGGAATTCCAATAATTTTCAGCTTTCTTCACTGTCTTAAACTGCTTTGTGCTCTGACTGCTAATACTCTGGTGTGGCTGATCTCACCTAGGCAAGGGACTGGAAGAATATTTAGAAGTCCCCTAGCTCTGATAGAGGATCAGTAACCAAGGCAATTTTCATTCTTATTTAGAGAGAAGATATTAAAAAAAAATTAAAAGTGATGGTTTAAAAACAAAAGCAGAAAAATTGTTGTTTTCAGGGAGGCAGATTTAATATTAACAATTAGAAATATAGTTGATCTTATGTGATCCTACCTGCATGGCTCATCTGAATTTGTCTGGCAAGAGTACAGCTGGCATTACCATTAGTGTATTGGCTTCACCCTCTGGAAGCATAGAAAGGTATTTGGAGATTAAAGCTCTCTTACTTTCCTAACAGCACCGGTCTACATTTCACCCTTCCTATCTCTTGAATGTTGAGTTTGACCTCTCTTTACATTTGTATTCCTTGGGTGGCCTTGTGTTTTCCTGCTGAGCTCCACCCATTTACAAGAGCACTGTTTTCAAGGACATATGTCTAGCCAGTGCTAATGAAACTCCTCTGGACTTGCATGAGCACAGCTCAGAAGTAACTTTGACTATCATTAGCATTAATTTTATCTATTGAAATAGCTACTGTAATTTACTATTGATGAGAAAATCAGAGGAAGACAAATATTTAGGTGCTTGCAAATAGAATTAATTGAAAAATTGAAAACAGGACAAAAGGAAAAAGTAGCAGAGGCACAGTCAATGTCTATCTCTCAACATCTCTCTCTTGTCACACTCTCATATGTCATGTATTTTAGGCCATGTCTTTTAGGCTTCTTCATGAATACAAGACCCAGCTGCTGCAGGAGTTCAGCACACACTCCAGTGGATATGACCCCACTGGTACCTAGAGGTACCTGACCTGATGGATAGGGAGCCACTGTCTGCCTAGAAGGATCCAAACATGTTCATTCTGGCTGCCTTTGTGACTGGGACACCCAGTTATCATGGAGTGTTATTCCCACTCGTAGACTGAGGGCTCCTGATTTTTGCTGATGATGGAACATCCAAAGTTCAACTGATCATTGGTAGTGAGCAGTAGTTTAATCCAGTGGCTGCTGTCACAGTATTCCTCCTAATTTAAATACAGAAGGAAACAAACTTAATTTCATTCAAAACATTTCACTGTTTGCAGCAACACTTGAAATGTTTGCTTTCTTTAGGCATGTTCTCACTAGTTTAAATGTTCTTGTTACTGCAACCAGCTATGACGAGTTACTGCTCATCACAGTCACCTCAGATTTCATCCACCAATTGCAGGTATGCAAGAGACTACAACATATCAGATGTTTGTAAGAAACACCTTTGAGACTAGGCAATTTCATAGTCCTATTTTCTCTCCTTTATTTGGGGTGGTGGTGTTTCCAAATGCCCCTGGTTCTCAAAAGTCAATCAACATGCTCTAAAACTTGACCTCTGAAGTCTTAATGCCATAAGAAAAGATATTTTCATGGAATCTGGGAGTCTCTGGGTTTGATCCATCAGATGATGAGTTGGAGGGAGCTGTATTATACAGCTCTGATGGAGGCTGCTTAGTTCACTTTCTCCTGTGCTCCATTTAGTATATGGTACTAAATCACCAAACAGACATGCTGCTGGTGCACAGAAAACAACAAATAACAGGCACAATCTGGGCAGTGCATTGCAGTGCAGACCATTCAGGAGCTTCAGGGGCTCCAGACTGGAGTTACAAAATAAATCTCTTTTGAAAATCATTGTAGAAAAACAATTACCAATGCTCCTTTTGTACCCAGTTGATTTATTGCACACTGGATATGCATCTGTCCGGCAACAAGTAGGACATATGAGCAGTGCTTTCTTTGCTCTTTCCAGAATCCAGTTTGCTTTACTGAGATTTAAGGAGAAGTCTCACTGTGAGGCTAATAGAAGTGAAGTCGGTTTGATGAAGATATCATTACTGGTAGGTAAAGTTCAGTTTGGAAAAAGAGCTCAAAAATACCCTTTTCACCCACTGGGAAATTCATGTGCCTCTTTTGTGGTCAGCATCTCAAAATCCATGACCAATGGAAGCAACAAATTAAATAAGCCAACAATCCCAGTCACCTCTGTGTGCCGACTTTTAAAATGCTCATGCAAAAACTACAATTTTCTACACAATTAAAAAGGTTTTGTATCTTCTACATCCACGTTTAAATTACTGAAATCTGTATCTTGTGAGAAATAACTTCCTTGGCCTCACTGTTTCTTTGGATTACTAGACTACACAGATAGCTCTGCAGTATTCATCCTGCCTTGGAGGCAAAACACCACATTCCAAGGAAGATCCCAGAGATGGAGGCTAATCCCTTTCATACACCTTACAGCTGAGCTTTGCTTCTGCTTCCACTGCACGGAAGAGATTAATTCAAGTTAAATGCTGTTGGAATACACCACAGTTATCACAAAGCTTTACATATAAAATATTTGCCTTCACCCAAATTTTTTTTAAAAAAATCAGAGATCAGTAATAATATAACAATAGAATCAAGCAGTGGTACCTGGTGCTAGACATTTTGTTTAATGGCCATTCATAAGAAGAGGTGGATCAAATGTGTAATGAAATATTCAAACAGTCACACCTAAGCCTTCAGATTAGTCAAAAGCCTACACTTATTCACTACCTTTCATTCTCTGTCATCTGTCAGTGAAGGAAGATGAAATGCCCAGGGACACGAGGGACGTGTCTGACTGCGCGTAGCCAAATATTTGCTGTGCTTAGTTAAAAGCAGGAGTACAGAGTACTCTAAAAGGGCGAGGTGTTGGTGTTTTGGATCAGCAGGAGCAAGACCTGGGAGAGGAATAGGTTGGGAAATAATGAGCAGGAGCAGAGCAGCAGCGCTGGTGACACTGAGCAGTGCTGCAGAAAGCAATGGGACAGGTTGCACGGGCTCAGCTCACCAGCAGCCCTGCACAGGCTCGCTCATCCTGTCTGAGGATGGTGAATACCTTGTTTGCTAGTAACAGCAGAAACTTGTTACAATAAAAACTATAAAGATGGGGGAAAGAGAAACGTGTTGCAGCATGATTTTCCTTTGGGGAAATAAACCATAAGACCAATGTGCATGGCCTTTCCTGAACTCCACCTATTTTTCCATCAAGAAATGTAGTCCTGGATTTCTCTAAGGACTGCAGCGTTCACCCAGGATTCTGGACACCTCATAGTTTAAACATAGCTGAGGGAAACCTCAGCTATGGCAAAGTAAATGAATATATTTTGGAGAGACTTGTGTCACTTCGCATGCCACCTGCAACCACAGTTAAGTATGTTACTTTTCCTAGAGGAAACAGAGAGCAGAGACAAACTTGTAGCAGCTCTAGGAGTGTGTGACACCAATGCTAATCTTATCTGTGCTTCTTGCAGTTTAGACATGTGCCTTTGATGTGTGCCATTGTACAAGGTCCTGTAAGTCACAGGTTGAGTTTTTGTTCCTGCTGTGTAATTTCATTGAAACATTTACCCAAAATAACCCTATGGCTTGCAAACAGCATACTTTCCACAGAACCTGCTGATTACAGAAAATTGAAAAAATTAAAACTGAAGATGACAGCTCAAAATCCAACATCAATCAGCTTTTGTTTGCTTAGTTCTACAGCCAGGAAAAGAGCCCTTACCTGAGGCTATTGTGCGAAATTTGTAGGCAGGAACATCCCGTGAAACAATATTTCTATAGGGAACAGTTTGTTCTGTTTTAGTTGGTAACAAGAGCTGTGGTTTTGTTGAGACCTATGGTAAGATACTAAATCCATGACAGGGAAATATATAGTTACTAAATTAGAAGTTCTTTATTATGCTAGCCCATCATCATTATTAGTAATGTGTGTAAATTACCAAGAAATATGTATTATTTCATTCAAGTGATGATTTTTTATTTAAATTTGCTGCATTTTCTGAGCATCAAAAAAAAAATGGTTGTTTGGAGAGCTTTGCTGGCTGCTAAGTGTGAAAGTGCTCAGAGAAGCTGGCTAATCCTGCTCTCCTCTGGCTGCATGTTCAGCTGCAGCGTGCATGGTGAAACCTCTCAGAGGTTACAACATTTTTACCAAGTGCTGACTTTTCTTGGGCAATAAAAAATCCTGGCAATCACATAGGGAATAAAAATTCACCACTGCCAATGATGCATCATATTTCTTCACTCGTCCTACAGCTCTTTTTTCTGGGAAATGCTGGGTCTGTAGCCACAGGGCTCCTATCCAGCCCCTGGTGCCCTTTTCCCTGCAGTGGTTCTTGTTTTCTCCTCCTCAGGTTTGAGCTGCTTGAGCAGGCCCAGGGAATGGCTGATGCTCTCCTTCTCTGGGCAGTCTCCCACTGTCAGCACTGCTCTTTGCTGTGGTGGTCCCAGGAATCCTGGCATGCCATGGGTTGGGCTGCTGTAGGACAGTCAGGACACCAAGGCTCTGCTCCATCCACGTGCGTGGGGCCGGGCTGTTCCCTGCTTGGACTCGGAACTGGGGACAAAGCAGCACAAAAGGCTGGGCTCTGTCTCAGAAATGATTAACTGGAATAGCCCTGTCAATACTAACCAGGGTTTTAACTAATTTCAGGCAACAACAACATCCTTATCTCTGGATAGGGATGTTTTGCAAGACTGTGCCATGGGTTCATTGATCTGCAGGTGCCTGTGAGCTCATGGGACAGCCCAGGCATTAATATTCAGTACAACTCACCCACTGCTGAAAATAACACAGGGAGTGATATAGGAATAACCTCCTATTCATTTTTAATTTACTACATCAAGCTTTATCATGTCAAGTCATGACCACAGTAACCTTTCCTGAGCTAATGGAAGATAATGTCAGTGAAAAGGGTGAAAGGCAATTTTAGAGAGGCAGACTGGAATGTTTCTACTGTGGGACTGTATAATTTTTGACATTGTAATTAAAAAGCAATTACCTTTAAACTGGCATGATTTGTCATGCTGCACATTCCAAGATCAAAATCAGCCATCTCCCAATAAATTATCTCTGCTGCTTTGAGACAATATTGTGAGATTGTCACAGTCCAAACAGTCCAAACCAAAAGGACATCAAGTATTAAGTGATTTTGCTCCTTTTCTTTGAAATGTAGATCATTTCTTTTTGGCTTCAATGTTCAGTTATAACCCACAGTCCATGGGCTGTGCCTTCCATTTAGCTTACTTATGGACATCTCTCTTTTACTGGAGAGCTGAGTAAAAATGGCATAAACAGGAAAAATGTGTAGAGTTATGACCAAATGGAACACTTGCAGAACACCTGCAGAACACAAATGTGGCACTTGAGCAGGGTTGGGAAGTTAAAGGTGATTGTGGAGCATCATCAAGTCTACAGCTATGTTTCCATGATTTTCTGTGCTTCAACTTAGTATTCAAATCAGGAAATAACTCAGACATTGGTAAAGAGGTCTTTAATTTCCCAGGATTACTGTTGTTCTCCTCATAAATTGATGCTGGTGAAATCTTTTAGGCTTTAAGGAAGGCTAATAAGTTAAGCTTGATACATATAATTTGTACTTGAAGGTATGTTACTGTGTATAATTCTTTTTCTCAAGGAGGGTGGAGTGACAATTTGTCTGGATTAGAAAAAACAACTTGTTATAATTCTGTTAAACTAGAATGTTTGGGCTAATAATTAAAGGGAAAGGTTATTTTGTAATCAATTAACCGTGGTTGAATGATAAGAGAGTATTCTGGTGTAAATTTGAAAAAAAATCTTTCCTCCGATAATGTGTTAATTGATGCCATGATGTTACATTATGAAAAATAATGTGTGAAATAGATGAGATGAAAGACATACTTGAAACAGAGGTTCCTTGAAACATCCCTGCAGCCAAGTATTATAACTACAATGTCCAGCCATTTCTGCTGGTTATTATAACAACAAAAGGGTTGATTTTACATAGTAGAGAATCAGCCTCTCAACTTTGCCCCAGCAAACTTGTGAATACTTTCTGTAATCATTTTATTGTAACTCATTGCTGATAAACACAGTAAAAGTAGAAACTGCATTTCAGTCTATCTGTGTCAGTCAACAGGCCACAGGGAATACAGGATAAATCTTTGCACTATAAGAATAATAAAGAATGGAAGAGGGTGAAGAAAAAAGATACAGATTCTAGTAAATTTATCATCCTGAAATGTTTACAAAGGTTGATCTCTCTAATTCACCATGAAAAGAGCATGAGAAGTGCCTGGATTAAGAATTCCTATCAGGAGGAGAAGCTGCCCGTCCCCACAGAAGAAATTATCTTTAACACAGGATACAAGAGGAAGTTGTTAACACCTGAATATAATCATAGAAGGAATCATAGAATGGCCTGAACTGGAAGTGACCTTAATGATCCTCTAATTCCAGCTCCATGCCATGGACAGGGACACCTTTCACTAGGCCAGAGCTCAGAGCTCTGTCCAAGCAGGCCAATATAGGCAAACCATAAATTAATTTCCAGGAATGGTGGTAGGCAGTTGCTGAAACAGCCTGTGATGAAAAGTGCTTCACTGCCTCATGTTATCAGAGAGCAAAAGTTGCAAGACATAAAGCACAATTTGAGGATAAAATAGAGGCATGACATAGGATGAAACTAAAAAGCTGTAATATTCACAAGATCAGTGTTGACATTAGGATAACACTTACAATCTTAAAATTGTAAACTATCAGCTTATCATGCCATCCATTCAGGCAGAAAATCTCAAATCTGAAGATTAAATTGTTTACCCAGTGTCCCATAGCAAGTCCCTAGTAGCCATAGAAATTAATCCCTGGTGGCCCAGTACGTTCAATACAGCTATAGCTCAAAAAAGTGTAGTTGATTAATGAAAAAAAAGATTTAAACATACCAGGACCTCCTTAAACTTATCAAGACATGTATTATTATTTTACTTCCTCACATGAAGCAGCCCCACATGTCATGTATCAGCAGTGTCTGATATTATCAAGAAAATTGGGAACATAAAAACAATTTGGAGACTGTAATTGTCTTCCTGCTTCCTATTTTTAGTAGCATTTGTAGCACAGGGAATGAGTATCTGAATTAAAATTGTGTTTATTTCTATAATTTATCTCTGTCTGGACCATTTCTTAGTCTTAATGCTTCCCTACTGTAAGCCAAGCACATAACCACAAGCTGATGCTGTTGAAAGCCTGATGTAGGGAAGGAAAGCTGGCTCCTTCTGGTCACCTAAGGTTGGATGTAGCCTATTATGGCACAGAGTTATGCTCTGTGTAAGGCCTCATCATCAATTTTTATGTGTGATCATGCATAATAAAAATGTTTGTTGGAAATGAGCTTGCTCATGTTCTGCCATGTATGTGATCAAGCAGCCCAGACCTGCCAGCCACCTGCATTACAAAGCCATCCCTTACTCCAGCACAGCTGTCCATACTAATTGTGCACCTCAGCTTCCAAAAGCACAGTTTGCTTCTTAGAATCTTACTACATAACCACTGACAAGAACAATCATCTTTCTTAACTTTCTTAACTACTATGGCCAGGAACAATCTATGCTCAAGATAAAGACTCACAAAAATGCTTCACTTCCAGCCACCAACAAAGACAATGACTTCTCTGTATCAGATGGAGAGCACAGGCTGGGGAGCATGTGTTGTGTTTGTCTGCTCTCTTGGGTGGCTGCATATAGTGTTTCATACATTGAAGAGATTTCTGAGTTGTTTTTAGGAAGTCACCAGTTTTGGTCTTCTGAGAATCTTTCTTTCTTAACTTTCTGAGGTTACATACAATGCAAAACTGAATTAAGGACATTTGTTATCCGAAATTTTATTATAGATCTTGATTTTAAAGTCAATATTTTATATTGCAACAGAAGAGGTCAAAAGTGAGCATGAAGACAAACTTTTAACTGATAGTCAGAAATAACCTATTTGAAAGTATAGGTATGTGCCTATGTTGATTCATCTAAGTAGTTACATAAGAGGTTGCAAATAAAAATACATTTCACTTAATGTAAACATTATGGGTGAGGTCTTGGGTTGGTCCAGCCAGGCTCAGTGCAGGCCTTGTATTGCTATTAAAGAGATGAGATTTATCTAGAGATGGTCAAAATTACACCAGCTGGTGTAGCTCCAATAATGATGTTTTGGACTCTGAGTAGCCACCAAAGCATGCGGCAGTACAACCTTCTCACTGTGGGGTCATGGAAACTCCAGTGTACCCAAAGGTTTGGCACCTGCTGGTCACACTGTCACCTCAGCACCTCAGAGTGTATCTGTAGCAAAGCCTGCTCTGTTCTCTTAGTGCCAATGGCACTGCACAGAGGCACTACAGCTGTGGCCACAAGCTGGCCTCAGATACTTGTTTTGTTATAAACACTGCACTTGAGACCAGTAAAACAGAAATCAAAGGAAATCAGTGAACCCTGCTGCTTCAGTGCACTACGGCGTGTCACTGCTTGTGAATTATACACCCCAAGGCACCACCTTTCACTGCAGAAACTGAGGTCAAGAGAGACTCCTTATTGTGGCAACTGTTTGATGTTTGTTTCTATTCCAGTGGACAGCCAGGTTGTGGCCTGAGGGACCTTTTATGAAAGTTGGAAGGCTGGTGTTTACTGCTATATTAAGAACAGAATGTAATCTGACCAGCAATGGTGCATCCAGTAGGATTTTAATGGAGCTATCTGAGTCAGTCTCACTATTTTCTCTCCCAGCTGCATACTCAGCAGTTCCTACAGGTGCAGGCAACCCTCTGAGCAGTTTCTGGTTTTTTCTTAGCTCAGCTCAGCTGCCTTCTGGCCAGCTGCTTACTGTGATACCCCTTAAAAGGCAAGAACTGCTCTGCCTGTTCCATTGCTTGCTTTACCTGGTAAGAAGTGTCACAGTACCCAGGAAAGCCATGACTTATGTTATGTGCCCTTGGCCAACATTCCTCTCTGGGGGTGGTTGCACTGGGATGCAGGGAAAGTGTAGCATGCCCTGGTCATTTCCTGCTTAACCTTTCAGCAGGAAGGAAGATGAGCACTGATCTGGGTGAGCTCTGTCTCTCCTGGAAAGTCTCTTCTCTGTGCATGCCCCAGGGAATGCCCTCTGTGCCAGTGGAGACCTGGATAGGAGGGAGCAAACCAGGGCAAAGCACCTGCCTTCAGTCTCTGACCACAGCCCCAGCCCATCTGAAACTCTGTGTGTGTGTGTGTGTGTGTACAGCATCACACCTCAGGTGTCATCTCCTGCTATCTGGCTGTTAGTACCACAGCAAGGATTGCTGGTTATTGACTCAGTACACACCATGCTACTGTTATCACTCTTAGCTATGCAGCCACATCTTCTCCAGCTTTACACACAAGTAATGAAATTCTTCAGTAGCATGGAGAACTCTGTTTCAGGGAATTGCTGTGCTGTTGGTGCAAAGCCTGCAGTCTGCGTGGTCAGGGTTATGCACACACTGAAGGAGCTGAACAGGCCTGAAATGAGACACAAAACCGAGCAAATATTTAATAATCACTTCTCAAGTACAACAGAATTGCTTCACAGTTACTGAATGCCATGTGAAAGTGAAAGTCAAAGTGCATGTTACATCTGTGCTTACCAAGCAGATGGACTTTCTTAGGGTAAATCTTTCTGCTCTTGCTGCAGAAAGGTATTTTTGGTGTTTTTAGGGACAAGGGCGAGTCAGTACAAAACAAAGTAGGGTCTGACCTCACAGCATGTCAGCTATGCTGCAATATAGAAAGTAATTATGAAGAAGAAGTAAAATCTCCTGCATAGGCTGTGGAATTCCTGCCATGCTTGGGTTCACCATCTGTCTTAGTCACTGGTAAACCCTGCTGCTACAACAGAAAGCTGTTCCTGTGAATGTCAGATATGATGAGATGCTTTTTTCTAATGCATCCAGTGAATCCAGTTTTAGAGTTACTTCTGGAAGATACTGTTAACATGGACAAAAGCAAGAGAAAACGATCAGCACCAGTTGCTACATGGCATGCAAAGGCAGGTGCTCACCTGATACAGACCCACACAGTTCTGTTTTCAATGACTACAGGGGAGTGAAGCCAACTTACACAGCCTATCCTGAAGTTTGGCTTTACCTGTAAATTTCTTATTTTATATAAAATAGTAAAATTAATTGTCCATGTTGCTCAACCCAGTTATTTATATATGTGTTGAGCTTTGACAAAAAGCCCTACTTGTCCCTTTACCTTCAGCCATGAGTTGTGAGGCAGCAATCAGTGTGTCAGGTTCCTCCCTGTGCTAAGGCACAAGGGGTCTAAGCTGTGACATATTTCCCCTTCCTGCCTCGCCCCATAGCTTAATTCATCATAGGCTGAAATAATCTGTACCTACTTACAGGTCCTGGGAGTATTGGTTAAAGGTTCCATTTACCCAAAGAGAAGGTAAGCACATGATTTGGCAGATTTATGCTCCACATCAGTGCTAATTTTTTCACAAAGTGCAGAGCACCCATTAATCGGGTTCAGCAGTCTGTACCCAGACAGGAATATATTGCTCTGCCTTCAGATTTCAAGACCTATCATTTTTCTCCTTTGCAGACCAATTTTTCCTTACTTAAACCATTGTCACAAACTCAGAAGTTCATAGAAATCTATGTTTACTTTGGAAATGTTCTTATCCAAGTATGAGTCCTTGACACTGGAAAGCTGTTCCTGGCAGATAAGATATGAGCAATATTGAATGTTTGCCACTTTTCTAACATCTCTAAAGAACAATTTCACTCTGTGTGAAGGTCTCTGAACCCACACATAGGAATAAAGGGTCTCTGGCTTTTGTATTTCCTCAGCAGGAAGATGGAGATTTCAGGCAAGTCAGGACTTGGCCTGCTGTTTCCCAGACTCCTGTTTTTTGCTCCTGACAATGGTAAATTATAGTAATTAGTAATGCTTATTGTGTCTTGTGCCTCACTCTCTGACAAAGCAGCAGGATAGAAAGCACACCCAAACTGTGGTGAAGGAAGTAAGGAGTACCCTTGGCACCCTGTGTTATCTGTATGCAGCAGGGAGGAAATCTGCCTGTTTGGTTCAGATTTTTCTAGGTAAAAGCCCAGTCAGAAGAAATCAGGTGGCTGGATTTCTGCCTTCCAGAAAATAACTGAACATGCTCAATGGGAAGAGTAGGGCAGGAGCAAGCCCCAGACCCAGCCAACCCCAGGGCTGCAGCCTGGCTGGAAGCCCCTGAGAGAGAGCCAGCCACACTGAAGGGACCTCATGGCAGCAAGGAGGAACTCTGCTCCAGCTTGCTGTAAACCTGCAATATTAGTTTTCTGTTAGCAAAGTCATCATTAATAAGAGTGGATAATTACCTGTAATTGTCTTCACAGATGATCTTAAAGTTTCGCTCTTCTAAAATGCTTATTAACCTCTGGATGGAATGGCCTGAGCAGGATTCACTGTCGAGAGAAGACTTCAGTTACTTGTGTTCCTTGTGTGTACAAAGTGCTCACCCAAATTCCACACTATGTCACTGCTTTAGTATAGGTAAGATTCTTTAAAAGCTTGTTTGCTAGTGTGTTGTAAAGTCCAGTGCCATGTCTGGGGCAGCTGATGTAAAGATTACTCACTGTCCTTTTCTTCAGCAAACCTTTATGGAAAGGACCACAAGGCTAAGTCTGGTAGGCTGACCCCAGCAGAGATGCACACCTGTGAACGAGGGCAGGTGTGCCAGCTCATGGGGAAAGGGGACACTTCTGGGGGTCTGGGCTAAGGGAGGGGCTGCCCCACCGGAGCTGGAACTGTGTCAGAGAGTGAGGCTGGCTGAGCAAGGTCCACACTCCTTCCTGAGTTGCACTGCACCATCACAGCCTGCTTCCTGATCCATGGCACCACAGCTGCTGCTTCTGCTGTGGAGATCATTAGGAATGAGAAAAACTGTGGCAGTGCACTATGACCATGTGAGCCACAGAACTGGCTCTGAAAGGAGGGGACAAAGGCACAGAGCCTCATGCTTAGTGTTTCAAATGTGGTAGATCTGCAAATGAATCTGACTGGGATGAAAAATATCATTCAGAAAGGCTCAGATGTGATTTTAGGTTGCTGTTCTGGTATCAGCAATTCCATGGTAAATATTTCAACTACAAATTTGCTATTAAAAATCACAGAATCATTTAGGTAAGAAAAGACTGCTTGAGATCAAACCAATATGAGCTGGAAAAGGTTGCCCAGGCCCCAGTTAAGTTTTGAGTATGTCCATAGATGGAGACTCCCAACCCATTCTGTCATTAAAAAATGCCTGAGCTCAGCATAATTATACCACTCCTGTGGACAACATATCCATGTTTGGGTGGATACATGGACATGTTTATCCTTGCAGACAGCCTGGTCTCTGACTTCAATGCTGCACCCACAGCACAGGACTCTAGACCTCAGTGGAACTGAAAGGAATTTAAAGGTCATGGGAACTCTTGAAAGCAACGGAAATATATTTGTGTTTTACCTATAACTGTTCAGCAAAACCTACAAAAAAAAATACTAGACGAAACAACAGTGAAAATGTTATTTTTTTCCTGCAAAGTAAGCACCTAGAAGATGAGTGTAAAGCAGATTTCATGAGTTTAAGACAGTGTTGCTGTCAGACCTGAGCTGTGCCTCGTGCCTTGCACACTCTGCTTGTCACTGTGCAGCAGTGTGACTTACCTTTGAGGTCCACCAATGTTTTGCATAAGCCAAATGTGCACTTCAGAGACTTTATCTGGATCCAGGTTAAAGATCTCAATACTTCCAAAAATGCTGTAAGAATGGAACATGAAACAACAAAACACTCTTAGATATCTCAGAAAAGTGTAGAGAGGATTCTCCCCAAATACCAGTGCTTATAAGTGCTGCTATTACACTCAGTAAGAGAACAATCTTGCCAATGGATTTTCACAGACTATTTAATTGCCTTGTGGTCAGATGTTGTCTCCCCATTCTTATTTTGCTTTCAGGAGAGCTTTTGAAACTGCCTGCAGACAGGAACAAGCTGAAGTTTTGCCATCTTTAGTGCCTCTTCTCCTGTTCAGTTTCCTGGCTATTGATTTGGTTTGGTGCCAGGGAAATGACCATGGCTGTTCCCCCAGAAAGCATATTCTTCATCTTTTGATATTATTCAAGACTGCACTTCCAGCCAGGTAGCCAAGTCTGGTGAATTAAAATCAAAGAAACTGTAATAATCAAGTTACTTTGAGCAGTGAGAACACTCTGGATCCCCACCCACACACCCTCTGAAGGATTTCAATTCCAGTCTCTGTATAGAAGGAGGGAAAAGAATGAGCCTTAAAACAGCCAGGGGTGAGTTTACCAAAATCCCTTCTGCACTGGGACTCACAGGCAGACAGCCACGTGCAGCCCCACAGAAACATGAATGGTTGTGTGCTGAGTGATTACCTGCTGCTTCTGAAAGCTCCAGCTTCCACTGATCCATTGAGCATCACTTGAACCACACCACATACTGCTTCTGCAAACTGAGCCAAACCAATGCACATTACACTCTGACACTACATGCAGTGCCATGGCAGACTTGGGCCTGGTGGAATTCACTGATGTCCTCAGAACTGTCTAACACTAGCAGAGGATCTGGGCAATATTTTTGCAGAACATTTCCGAAAAAAAAAAAAAAAGCGCCTCTGAAGGCTATGGCAAAACTGTGATAAAGCCTCATTAGACAGCTATGAATTGGCAGCCTAAGGTTGCATGGGACTGGTACAGCAGCTTGTTTGTTCCAGATTTTATGGGGCTTTCCAGAGCTCCTACAGTGCAGCTGTCTGTAGTAACTCACAGTAATCCTCAGACTGCTTCAGCCCAGAAAGTAAGAACAAGCCAGAACGAAAGTATCACCAGTTTAAGGACACACAGATCATCACACACTCGTTTCCTTGTGACTCATGCTCTGTGTTCTTTTGTGGCTTGGGATTTTTCTGTCTTGATATTTTAGTAAAACTAGCACTTAGTTTTGTTTGATTTGATTTTTAATATACTGAATTGTGTAATCACTGCTTTTTTATTATTTAAAACTCATGTACAAATATTTAAAGACTACTAAGGTCTATAAAGTACTTTCTCTAGATATATAATCCATTGGTAAGGCAAAGAATTTTTAAAAAGCTTAATGTAGGTGGCAGTACTTGTCAAATCTTTCATGTCCTCTTAAACAATGTGGCTCAAACTCAGATCCTGAGAGTTGCAAAGTTTCAGGAAGTTTCATTATGTGTAACTTTCAAATGTAATAAGCATGAATTTTAGTAGATCTTGAATTTATATGGCAAGGAAACCTGCAGCTGAGCAAACCTGAGTCTATATGTGGTTTTATCTCTCATGGACTCTGGAACTGAACCATTTTCACTCCTAGTTTACCCACAAAACTTTTTTTTTTTTTTTTAATGGTGAGTACAATTTTTCTTACATACATGAGAGCTGCAGCATACAGGAATGCTTGTTTTCCACCTGGGCAGTCATCTACTAATAGTCATACCAAGGGTGAAATCTTGAGAGACATTAAATTAAATTAAAGTAAAATTAAAGTAGTACAGGACACCAGGCTTTTCTCTGGCAGTTTGTTCCCGTAAAGTGCTGATTCAACAAAGCCAGGCTGGGACTAGCAGGATGTCATTCCTGTGATGGGAGTTGGCATGTGTCTGCAGGTGGGGACATCCCAGGAACCTTGCCAGGTACCAGTGTGGGAGGATGTGCTCTTCAGGTCTGTGCTGGGAAGTGCGAGGGGATTCTCAGCCTCTTGGAAAACATCTGTGCCAATGTGGGGGCTGTTTTCCACATGAGCATGCTAAAATAGATTTTACTGGAGCAATTTACCTTCTGTCATTTAATTAAGGTAATTGTGAGTATTACTTTATTACTTGCAGAGCTCCAGGTCTCTGCCAAGGGTTGTTCTGGACACTGACACTCAGCCTCTGTCCACAAAAAGAATGCCCAAACTACAAGGACATCAAAAGTTGTACATAAAATATGGGACCTTGGATTCCACCACCATGATTTTTAACACCTGGAGCTAAAGCTTTTGTCAACTTCTACTATTCCATCTTTTAAATCCAATCTGCAAAATCATTTTTTGGCAATGTCAGGAACTCAGTGCTTTTCCTTGCTTTTGGATTCAGGGAGATTCAGTCTAGATCTTACCATCTTGGATGCCATTTTCCAGAACACAGAGCCAGGGTTGCTCTCACATTCATTTCGTTTTGGACAAGATTCATAGTTGATTCCTGAGAAAAAAATACATTTATAGAATATCTAAGGTTAGAGGGAATATTTTTGCAAGGCTTACGTGGCTTTGTGAGCAAAAGGATTTGCCCTGTACCAAAGCAAGATGGCTAAATGGGGAGAGGGCTCTAAAAGAAAAAGGGATTTGCATCTTTTCAAAGGTCTTCCTGTTTGCTCACAGACTTTTCAGGGAGGCAGTTGCAGATCCCATATCACAAATAATTCTCAGAAAACTGGGAAGGGAAAACACACAATCCCAAATGTGAGAAACAGGTTGGCTCTTTCAAGTACTGTCTGATTGCATTGAAAAATTAAACTTTGCCCATCATTTTCAGTAATTCTAGCCCAGTTTAAAGGTTCCTAGCCTTAGGCACCAACCCAGGAGTCAGGTGGGCAGTGATACCCCCGAGGTACCTGAACATTGCCCCAAAACTTTGCCTGGCCCATGGCCAGGTCCTTTTAGAATGACATTCCTGATTTGTAGTTTGTCCCATAGGAACCACAGGGTGGAAGCAAAGTAAACAAACAAAGTAAACAAAGTAAAGGGGGCTAGATGTGGCCATTAGCTCAAGCAACAACTTGGTGTTAAAATAACATCCAAAGCTGGGGGTTTTAATTTAACCTGAGAAATAGGTGTTTTTTCAGGATTCCAAAATATTGTTAAGATTTTAAACTAAATCACTAGAAAATAATGTGAAAAGGACTGTGTTTAGGTGTAGATTACCTGGAGCAGAGGGATCTCCACACCATGAAACTCTATCAGCCATATAACCCAACAAGGTGTCCTCCAAGGTAAGGAAGTTTTGATTGGATTTTGTGTAACGATGAACGAGGTCACCTGTCTTGCTCCAAAACAGTGACTGTGAAATAAGGTACAATGTCAGGTAAGGGACAGCTATACTACAGCATCAGAAAAATTTTCTGGACAAAACCAGAAAGTTAATGATAAAGGAGTTTTAGTTTTATTGATACACAGTGAGTTCACCCTAGTGGGTCAGTTCTTATTTGAACACTGTCATTTGCAGAATATTTTGGATGGGTTTTTTTTGTGGTTTGTTTTTTTTTTTTGGTGGTGGAAAGGGGCATGGTTAACTTTTAAAGGATTTTGAAAGAAAGGTTTGGCTAATTTTCATAGGATATATACCAAATTTGTTGTTTGCCTTTGAGGTGTGCATAGAAGGGCAGCTTTCTGGAAGCAGTGTCCCTCTAACAGCCTGATGGAATGCTCCTTACAGAGAGCCACATGCTCAGGGAATAGGGACATCCCTGTCACTTCACTGGGATGATCCTGGCTTGAGGCAAGCCTTACACAGGGATGATTCCCAGTGATAGAGTATGGGCAGGGTTACTGGGGCCCAAAGGTGTAACTGCAGGACTGTTGCAGTAAGTGCAAAATTAAAATGCCATCCTCATCAACCTACAGACCCCCACAGTTGTTATGGGTGAGATCCCATTGCCCAGAGCTGGCATCCCACCAGAGCCCACCCTGCCCTGTGCTGTTACCTTGTTACAGGGTATAGGATGACTTGCTAGCTCCATTAAAGGCTGATAATCCTCTGGTGTGATATTACAGGGATTCTTGTAAATGAACGCATCTTTTAATGATTCCCATATTTTTAGACAATCCTTATCTCTGCCAAAAGATTAAAACATAGTTAATAAATATTTATGAGTATTTGTGCCTGTGAAAATTCTCCCTCTGTTGTGGTCAAACACTCTGGATCAGATGTTAAAAGAATCACAGTTATGCTCAGGCACCAAATACATGATCCATTACAAAAGCAGAGTATCTTCAGCAGATTAAATATATACTGAAGGAAAGAACAGTTCAAAATCATCTCTCTTTCCTGCATTTCAAATTAGTTTACAGCAATATCTGAGTGTTATCTATGTTTTAACCCTTTAAAATGATCAGTGCTGATTTTATGTAACTAAAAGATCCAATTTCTTGATTATTCATACCAAATAATGAGAAGCACAGAGCTTCTTGGGCTATAGGTTGAACATTTTAAAAGTGTGGTCAAAGGATACTGTCCCCTCAGATACAGCAAGCCAAAAATATGGCTATGTATATCCCTGCAGAGAGTTTGAATCTAGAGGAAAAAATCTGTAATTTTATCTAAAACAAAAGCAGAGATTTAGCTGTTTGGGACCTGAGATTGTTTTTATTTATGCTCTAATTTGGAGTACTGACTTTGCTAGAGGCACAGTGGATTTGCACTTGTATAACCAGGGCCCAGATCAGGTGCCACTGTACAATGCTGTCTGAAACTGAGCCTGGGAGCAGGGACAGGGCACATGGAGGGGCTCCAGCTACGTGGCCAACTGAGGCAGCCCTGGTGTGCCCCAGATTTCATGTCATGTCATGTCATCTCATCTCATCTGTCACAGGTGCATTAGGGACCACACCTCTTGTTTATATGACCCAAATTTACCGCTTGGTAAGTAAAGATGAGTAACAATGATGATTTTTTAACAGGACTATTATCTTCCATTCAAGAGCCTAAATGTACACTTACATCACTGTAGAAATAAGAAGCCAAACTGTGGGTGCTGCAGGGAATATGGTCATTGTTTTGCTGTTGTACTCTTGTATCAGCTAGAATTCACTTTTTACTTAGCAGGACTTAACTTGGGTGTATTAAATTTTCTCCTGGAGGAACATTTCTCTGCCTGCAAAGTGTAAATAAGAGAGACCATACTCCAAACTCTGGTATTTTATTTAGGGGTCAGGAAGTTATAAATACCTCTCCCTGTCACTAAGGATTACAACATGGACACACTGAATCATCCAAAAGAGAGGGCTCCTGCTGATTGAGGGGTGACATTAGAGAATAGGCAGCTGTCCCCTTTGCTCTGCACAGTCCATGGTATCATAAAGAAAATTTGTAGAGCTTGGCTGTAAGCACAGGCACATCTCATAAACATGTATGTGGCTCACACTTTCTAATTTGCTAAATGATTTGTCCTCCAGGCAGGCTTTTCTTTTTCTTTTTTCTTTTTTTTAAGCTACTCCTGAAATCTGCTTTATGTAAGAGCCTTAACAGCCACGGGTGACAGCTGGGTACCCGGTGATCTATCCTTTCATATGGCAAAGGTTTTATGCTTGGTCTCAGAAGACAAAATATTTTTCAAGAAACCATAAAAAAATCCCATGTTTTTTTTATTTCCAAAGCAGAGAGGTAGATGATAGACCCAATATAAAGCATTTCTGCTGCTAGACTCAAGCCATGGCCATGAGAGGCACAAAGAAAACCATCCAGCAGATTCATGATCATGCCAAGACAGATTGCTGAGTCGCTCATCCAAAGCATCAGTGTTCTATCCTGTCAGGACACCAAACTTAGCACTGGATGATGTGTGTCAATGCCACCAATATCTGAGAGAAGAGTCTTTATGCACAGTCCTGGCAGAGCTGAGCAAAATTGCATCTTTAATGTCATAAAAGCCAATAGGTCTTAGCCTGCAAGGGGGGCAGGCTCTTGTACAGCTGCTAACAGTGTGGGACTGCTGGTTGTACCACAGGGAAGAATGGTAATTCATGAAGATGGGCACTTACAGAAACTAGGCAATTTCAAGTATCGTCTTAGAAATAAAAATACAGATCATCAGTGTAAAATAATACATTAAAAAGCTAAACAACCTTTTATTTTTGCTGTCCTCATCTATCAACATGGGTTGTTTTTTTTACAAATGAATAATAATAAATTATTGATTTGCTACTGGAAAGCTATTTCTCTGATATGAAGCACAAATTTTGTCTCGCATCCTAAAGAGATTACCAGGCACATAGAACTGTGATTTTGCTTTACATATGATAAGCAGTGAGAAGACTTGAGGACCTGCAAATCCCAGCTCCAGGAAGATGTGCCATTCTTTCCAGTCTCACTGCTGAGGTAGATTCTGTTTATAAATTTTCACCTGATCTTTTTCCAACACAAAAAGAAAATACTTGTGTGGTGTGCAGCATTTAACTCACACTGAGCAGAGGTGAGGGCAGAGACTTTCTGTAGCTCTGGGCCTTCTGAAACAATATGAGAAGTTTGCTGGCATGCGGCACGCTAAAAACTCCAGCAAGAACAGCTTCAGGTTGAAACAAGAACATGTGCCTTGCCAAAAAAAAGCCTGAGAAACAAGCTTTTCTCTTAAAGCTGCTCCCAAGTCATAGAATGTGTTGATTAAGTGTTCCTTCTGGATTTACAGAAGAAGGAAAGGCCACAAAAGAGATCCTCACTCCACCAGTTAATTAAATTATCTAATTCAGATAATTCTGGAGTCCACTCTTATGTCCCACACTGCTGTGGGCTCTCTTTCCCTGGCTTTTGTTTGTGTGTTTTGGGTTGTATAAGAACTAATTCTGCATCCTATCTGCAAATACCATATCATCTCTTCAGGCACACTGGACTTCTTCCTTTGAGGCTAGCTTTGTTTATGCTGAAATATCTAAAGCATTTTATTCTACTATAGACTCTGATATATTGAATCCAAATTCAGTGATATGTAACATAAATATACTCTAAATTTGTGTTTAATTTTTTCAAGTTTTATTTTTGTGAATAGAGTTTGGGCAATACCGGTAAATGTGAAATAACAGCTAACAGAAAGAACACATGAAATCTTCTGTGAACTTGAAAACTGCGACGTTTCTCTGGAAAACAAGGACTGAAGAACTTGCCTTAAGGCCTTTTTGAGCCAGAGACTCTACCCTGAACTCAATATAGCATACAATAAGGGTTGGGATACAAACAAACTTTTCCTTATTAAATGCAAATGTTATACATACTGCAATGCACATCCTCCATTTGTCCTTACATTGGGGTATAAGTTGCATTTCCCAATAAATTTGAGTATTTCTATCCATTTGCTTTGTATATGAATATCTTATTAATCTATCAAGCAAAAGCTTGGGCCAAGAATATTTCCATTAGCATCTATCCCAGCAGCCAAATTTTAATGTGCATATCAGAAAAATTGACAGCTTCTGCATCATTATTTCTTGCACATCTCTACAGTGGTCTGGCTAACCTTGAAAGAATATCCTTACACTGAGAGGAACGGGGATAGCACTGAACTATCTGGCAAATAACTGTTACTATAGATTTTTTTTTCTTTGCTGTACATTTTTTTTCTTTAACTGGACATGACAGAGCAAATTCATCCCCAGTTGCAACTGATTTAATTGGGATAATATCAAGGATAAGTTTCATCCCTGCTCATTTCAGTTAGACCCTGAATGACATCTTGCTTTCAGTTCAGCACTGGATTGACATTGAATGCTGGAAACATCTTAAGTGTTCCCTCGGGCTGTGCTGCCTCTAGTCTCCTACTCCAGAATTTGAGAGCAATGCTTAAAGTATGGGACCCATTTAAAATTTACAAATAAAAATTACTTCCAGCCTTAGTTCTGGAGGACCCAATCAGCTCTGCCCAAGTTTTTAAATCACCCTGCCAGGCAGAGACACTTTTTTGGTGACACCTGCTCTCCCCTGCAAACAATATCAGATTTTCCAAGGTCCAGAATTTTATTTCTAAAACATTGCAATGTCTTCAGGCCACCCTGAGCTTTTAATTGTGGTCCTGTGGAGAAGCTCTGAAGTCACAGCTGGAAACAGTCCCCTGAGCCCATGTACCTAACCTGTGCAGTGACCAAATCCCTTCAATTCGTGTAAGAAAATCCTTCTCATTTGCTACCATCACTAGCCAGAACTGTGATGAACCTAAGCACTCAGAAATCTGAGTCTTTAAAATGTCAGCAAGATGTTTGTGGTTGTAACATAACTCCCTAAAGACATAAAGCCAGTTTTCACTCTTCTGGGGCTCTAAGGCACAGCTTCACCTGTAAAAACCCAGATATCTCAGAAGAAGAATGTGTATCAAAGGAACTAAATGGTGTAGCAACATTTCTGCATCTAACAGACCCTTCTTTGCCTGTGTCAATTTATCTGCTGCATTTTGATAAACTGTGATGTCTGTAGACAGCACTGAAATTCATACACCCACAGTCAGTCTCTTTTTTCAAGTGAGCTTATGTGTAGCTATGTCTTTATGTCAGAAATTATACAAGGACCAGTAACATTTATGCCTGTCTTGAGAGGAAGCCCTCTGTAACTCAGAATCCTTTTGCTGCCTTTTCTGCCCTAAATATTTCTGGGATTTTATTTCTTTGGCTTTCCTTTCCCTACTCCCAGCCTTGCCGTGTCTCACTGCTGCTTTGGAGTGGTTTTTTGGCGCTGCTGCCAAGGACAGCCCAGGCAGCTGTGGAGCTAAAAGCAAGGAGAGCACTGCCATCAGGTGGGAGAAGCAGCTCCTCAGGAGCAGCAGCTGAGCTGACCCCAAAGGCGTGGGTTCTTCATAACTGGGGATGTGCACACAATGGATCAGCTTCCTTCTTACTGTTGTAGCACCTAAAACCTCCCAGCAGGTATCTTTGTCCTAAAAATCAGACAGATACGAATTAAGAGAGGTCAGCCAAAACATTGTTGGTGCTGAGGATTTGAGGACACTAATGCCTGCTGGTTTTAGAATTAGGATAATGGAAAGGGGGAAAATTAGCAAGGAAAATGATGAAGGAAAAAAATCAGATCTGTCAATCTCAGTGTCTTCGATAAGCACAAGCCTCTCATTTCCCATTTAGCTTAATTACTGCAAAATGTCTGCCACCATAACTCTCATGGTAACAGACTTTTTGTCAACATGAAAATGATGTGCTTGACTTTTTTGGCAGCTTGATTTGGTAAGTATTGCTTTTGCTAATTACTCAGTTCAAAAGTCAGTAAACAAAGCATTGGAGGAACCAACTGGGCACAGAGATGGAGATCCAGAACCCTGCCTCACAGGAAGATGACTTCTGGAAAGGTTGCCTGTAGGCAGAGCAATTGAATTCTGCACAGCTGTTTGCCCTAGTTTCCCAGTGGACTTCTTACAAGACTAAAAGCATTTCCTAAGAAATGACAGACAAGGAAGGCACTTCTGGTGATCATCTAGTCCAACCTCTGTCTCAGAGAAGGTTGCTCAGGACCAGGATCTGTCTAGTTTTGAATCTCTGCAAGGATGGAGCCTCCACAAAGTCTCCAGTCAAGCTGTTCCAGTCTTCAATCACCCTCATAGTAAAAAACCCCCTAGTTTTCTCCCTATATTTAAATAGAATTTTCTGTACTTTAATTAATGCCCATTGCCTCTTGTCCTGCAACTGAATACCATTGAGAAAGCTTGACTGTCTCTTCTTTACCTCCTTCATCTGGTATTTATCACCTTGAGCCTTCCCTTCTCCAGGCTGGACAGTGTCAGCACTCTCAATGCCTCTCTGCATCTCAGACACTTCCATCACCTCGTGGTCCTTCACCAGATGTGTTCCAGGTGTGTCCCTACTCCCCTGTAGTGACAAGACCAGAATGGACCCAGCACTCCAGATACATCTCATCAGGGCAGAGCTGAGGGGAAGGGTCCCCTCTGTCCCCTGCTGCCAATGCTCCTCCTCATGCAGCCCGAGGCACCGCTGGCTTCTGTCACAAGGGCACCTGATGGGTCACGTTCAGCTTGTCACCAGGCCCCTGTGTCCTCTTCCACAGACAGTGCAAATAAAGCCTTTTGTTCGCTCTGGGACCAAAAAAGATGGCACAGCAACGATACCAGATGTTTTTCAGAAAGTGTATTCTTACAAACAAAGAAACATTGAGCCCTTTGCAGTTTGATGCATATCAAATTAGGAAGCTTTAGAAATCTTCAGAGCACTCTGAGAGGGTCTAATGCATCACAATTGGGTAGTAACTTGCACTCTTCAGAAGACTGGTTCAGTAATGGTTTCTCTCATGTAAGGCACATTTTCTCAATAAAAAAAAAACCAAACCTCAGGTAAGTTTCAGTATAATATCATGGCTACAAAAGTAAAGCTAGGATTTTTGTGACACTGACTCAAATCATGGTTATTTAGTACCATGCTTGATGTGAAAGCCTTAACAATCAGTGAACAAACACAAAGAAATTAGATTAAAATTGCCTAGTAAAGCATGAAGGCAAAATACAAAAGCAAGCATACACCAAACCCCAGATTTCTTTCAGGAAGAAATTATGCTGTGAATGCAATAGTATCTCACACAAAATCATGGTCCATGTGCTCTTTTTGACAAAAGATATCTCCATCTCCACAGGCTGCAGAGGAATGGGAAGGCAAAATGCATTCATGATTGTGCAGTCAGGGGACAGAGCTCTCCTGGACATGCACCAACTCTTACTAAATTTAATGGAATTGTAGACTGTTAAAATTTTTTACAACAGAATTTGCCACTAATGACAAAAACAACATTGGTTGATCTAATTATATTTAAGGGGGGAATATATTCTGTGTCCACACAAGATTGCATGAAAAATGTATTGAAGCTTTACCCTTTCAGCTTCATCTCTGGGTTTTTGCACTGCTTAGTCAGGCACAGTGGCACTGTTTGGCCTGGCCAAAATGTTACATGTTATTGAAACTGCCCCCTGTCTGTGTCCTTTGTGCTCTCTTCCTGTCAGAAGTTACACAAAAAAAAAAAAAAAAAAAAAAAAAAAAAAAAAAAAAAAAAAAAAAAAAAAGAAAAATAAGCTGGTTTGACTACAAACAATTTTTAAAAAGTAGGTCCTTGCCAGCTTCTCTGGACACAACCCTGTGTAATGTGTTCTAGGATAATCCTGTCTGGGCATTGAGGTTGGACCTGCTGACCCTCTGCAGTCCCTTCAAACCTGACCCATTCTCTGAGTCTGTGAATTAAAGACCCAGAAGTGTCTGCAGATGTGAGGGGGGAGCAGTCATTAGCTGAGAATGAAAATTCACTCGAGCTGCAAATGTAAAGTCAGTTATTTCTAGATCCAAAAAAGAGCATTTTTTATGCTTTGGGCATTGGTGACTATGACCTTTTAGATAACATGTCTTCTCCACTCCTTCCCCAGGTCACAAAGCGCTGCTGGTCCCTGACCTCAGCCTGCCAATTCAAATGTGGTGAAGAGGAAACCTAAACCAGTTCACTGAGGCTACAGCAGTTGACATTTTTCTGCCCCGACAGGTACAGAGGTACCAAACCATCATGAGCAGCACCCTGCGAACGATGGGTGAGTTCCCGTGTCAGCACAGCCGGTCTGTCAGCACGGATCTGCTCAATTCCCTGCCTGTGCTGCGCTCCCCGCCCTGGCTGCACCAGGGATAAATCCTTGGACACTGCGCGTTCCGTGGGGCTGGAGGCGAGCCCGGCGAGCGCTTTGGTAGCCACGAGAGGGAGTCCGCACTGCTGGGAAGGAGAGGACGAACTCATTGGAGGTCAATTTGTTTCTTCAGACCAAGCTGCTTTTGGCTTTATTCAGCCAAAACTACCACACACACTGATGGCCACACGGGATTTTTACAAGACTAGTGAAATCAAGAACTTCCAGTTTCTGTAAATGTTGAAAGAAAGGTAAGACTACCAAGCTGTGACAAACTGTTGCTTTGGAGCCAGTATTTTCCAGGGAAATCAAAAGAAAAATATTATTCTTTACTGTCAGTATGTAGGTGTGTGACTCTGTATGCAGGGAACAAACTCCCCAAAGCCCGCTGCTCTGCCATCCACATTTCTTCCTTAAAAATAGGGCTAATATTGAAAATGCTTTATTGAAATGTTTGGTGTTCTTTCTCTTCCTCTTCCTCATTAACTTTGTAATGACAAAGTTTATGCAGGAATACTGAGGAAATTGCATGTCAAGAGTCAGCCAGCCAGCAGCAGAAATAAACCTGAGGATTGTACTGCACCCAAGCAGTTGAACAAAATTATTATCAGCAGATGCCGTAATACAGTACCAGGGAAATGTCCTTTTGTGAGCAAGTCAATGCAGAGTTTTGCTGAATTTGAAGAATAAGCAAATCAACAGGATAAAATCTGATTGTATGAGGTGTTTACAAAGCTCAACTGCAGACAGCAAGAGCCTTTCAGTGGCCTCTCTGGGCTTGGGTTCAGCCCAAAGATTGTATTGGAAAAGAGAAGAGCACAACCAGAGCGAGCCGGCTGGGCATGGTATAAGGGCTCCACTAAAATGAGGGAGATTGCAAGGAGGTATCCTCTAGGATTAAAGGGTTGTGATAGTGAAGGTGTGCACTAACATGTCAGAGGCCTTCTTAAATGATTTACAGCACACAGATGCAGAAGCAGAGCTAAACGGAGGCAGTAGAACTCCGTTAAACCCATCTGTGATAGCCAGAAACACTGTAATATCCACAGCCATGTGTCAACAATCCCCCTTTTTTCAAAACCTGCCAGCTATTCCAAATTGAAATACGGCACTCTAAAATTTAGTAAATGTCACTAGCTACCACAGTGAATAGATTTCATGCTCATCAAAGGTGAAACTTAGTGACTGATACAAAAAAAAGTAAGAATGCAAAGAAGTGTCTGTGAGTTTACTAAAAGCAGATCTTTTTTTAAAAACTGCATATCAATGTAAGATTAAAAGGGCAAGAACAAAATATGGACGAATTTATGAGAAGATTTTTAACCAAGATAATGAAGTTCCATGGTGGGAAGTAGTGGCTGCAACAGTCCTGGCAGAGTAGAGGGCACAACTTGCCCAGCTCATAGGACTGCCTGTGTTTCTGCAGTTCTCTGTTCCTACTCTTCTCTTTGATAACGTGCACCACAGATCCCATACAACAGGGGATCCAAGGCCTACATTAATGATGAAAGAGAGAGGGATGAAAGATCCCACTCTCTGATGTGTCCTAAAGGCACCCAGGTCATTATCAGAAAGTGCCAGTGACAGAAGTGGTTGGTTCCTCACAAACTGCACAGAGTTCAGCACAATCAGAAATGAGCACTCATGGGTTTGATTCCCACAAAAGCACCTGCATTTAATTCTCCATTCAGGAAACCTCTGAACATTTCAGATGTACATAAACAAGCATGTTTTTCCTTCTCCTGTGCTCTATGCTTCAGAAAAAAATTGTCTCATATAAAATAAAACAAAAAAGGGTCCTACTATAGAGAAGGCATTTAATCTGAAAGAAAGTGAGCTCACAGCCACAAAGGTATTAAGCTCTGTTGGATTATGAATAGGCCAAAATATTGCGTTATGCAATAACAAACTTCTTAGAAAACTTGTGATCATGGATTTGTGATATTTTTAAAACTGCCCTTGAATTAAT
The DNA here is from genome assembly GCA_013396995.1 of Dicaeum eximium. NCBI lineage: Eukaryota > Metazoa > Chordata > Aves > Passeriformes > Dicaeidae > Dicaeum > Dicaeum eximium. The sequence goes on along the minus strand of VWZP01008431.1, from coordinate 33,388 downwards.
TGCCTAAACAAATAATTCCTAGAGATATTTGTGGTGCAGATTCAGGCTGTGTTGTCAGTGAAAACACATGTGGCCGTGGCTGAAAGCATATTCACACAAAAGTGGTTTCCACATCTTCAGCACACCAATTTGAATGAAATAAGCCCATGTAACAAACACCATTAGGCTTGAAAGCAATTTCAGATTTAAATATTGAGCGTATAATACTTTAAAAATTAATTTATGCTTTTAGAAACATGTATATGATTTTGCAAACTTCAGGAGCTTATGAATTTTATTTGCAAAAGAGTCTTCCTTTCTCTCACTAAAGCCACTCAAATATTTAATGTAAAGTGTGAACAAATCTCTGTGTGCTCAGGCCACGATTTTCCATGTGACCCTTCAAATACTGCAGATCAGCTTTTTTATACAGTGCAGGATATCCAAAGCCAAAAGAAACCCAAATGCAAGCAAACTATATACAGCTTTGTTCTCATCAGCTCAATGCCATGAAAACAAGAGGTGGCAATTGCCTTTTTGGGACAAAGACCAGGATGGTTCTGTCACCTGGCCAAGATGTGGGGCAGCCCCACAGCACTCAGCCCAGGGTGATGGAAAATTCTGCCAGAGGCTCACTGCAGGCACAAAGCAGGGTGGCTGGTGCCCCAGAAGGAATGGATGGTTGCCTGCTGAGACATCCTGGCTTCTCTGGATCCTGTCCTGAGGGTCTGGGTGTCCCCAGCACCTGCTGGGGGACACAGGGCACTCCTTATTTCTTATTTTGTCTTTCTCTGCATTGAAGGGGATCAGAAAATCAGTTCTCAGCTCTAATACACTGTTGCAGACCTGGGCCCATGGAATCTCTTCTTTAGGAGCAGAGGGATGCCTGGGGTGTTGCACTACCTGCTGAGATGAGCTGAGCAAGGACATCATCAGGGGGAAGGTGTTCCCAGGGACTGCTGAGCTGGTACCGTGATCCACCTCTGTTTCTTCATGCAAGCTCTCTGAGCTCATCAAGAAGTCTTATCCACATGCTAAAAACAGTTTTGGATAACCCCAAGATACTTCTCAATGTTTTCCTAACATTTTTGCCTGTCCTATAAATCTGTGTTGAACCTTCTCCTTTCCCTCCCTCCTGTGTGGTTTTGGTTACAGGACTGCAGGGTCACATTACAGACTTTGGCAGATCAGCTTCCCAGCAAATTGCTTCACCTCCATGTACACAAAGCTGTTAGAATTCAGCTTTTATTTCAGCTGCCCTTAGGGAAGTTGCAAAATCCATTTATGATTATGTTTTGACCTAGGATTAGTGTTACTTTTATTACCTCTGCAGGTAATTTCCTTAAAAAGCCACCACTGGGGCATCGAGTTTCTGTCTGTACATTTTTCTACAAAACAGGGTCTAAATCCCCTGATTTCTCCCTGTCACTGCAAACCCAGCGGTCACGGCCAGGTGGAGGCGAAAGATTCTGCTCACCTGACACCTGAGGCGTGACCCGGACCTCTACTCACCCCAGCTCCGGGTGCCGCGCCGTGATGTAGTTGTAGCATCTTCCCAGAACGACTTCTTGCAAGTTCTTCGTGGTCCCCCTGTCCTTCCACTGCAGCATTTTGGGACTGACCTCGTGCCTGCCGTGGGTCAGCAGAGAGGCCAGCACGACGGCGAGGACGAGGGCGGCCAGCAGCAGGGCGATGCCCACCAGGAGCACGGTGCGCTGCCGCGCCCGGGCCGAGCCCTGCTGCAGCGGCATCGCCTGAGCGGCGGCGGCAGCTGCAGCTGCTCCGGCCGGGCCACAGCGGCTTCTGCGGCCGGGCCGCGCCTCCCTGCCCCGGCGAGCCCGGGAGGCCGGGCTGACCCCCCCGCCCGGGTCACCGGCACTGCGCGGGGCTGGCCGGCCCCAATGCGCCCTCCGGGATCCCCGGGCTGTCCCGGGATCCCTGCGCTGTCCCGGGATCCCTGCGCTGTCCCGGGATCCCTGCGCTGTCCCGGGATCCCTGCGCTCTCCGGGATCCCTGCGCTGACCGAGGAACGCGGGGCCACCCCGGCTCCGCAGGGACAGGGTCCGGACCGCGGGGCTCTCCCCACCGGCCCCGTCCCGCCGGTTCAGAGCCAAACGAGGGTTCTGGGGGCTCGGGGCGGGAAGGCGAGAGCTGGATGCTGTTTGCGCTCCGTGCCTTACTCTGCCGTGACTTCCCCGAGTTAAACTTCGGGAAGTTATCGGCCGTAACGCAGGCAAGTGAATGCCAGGAAAGAAATGGTAAAGTTCCTGGAGCCCTCGTTCAAATAATTGCAGCGACATGCTCCATCTAACGTGTGAGTAAAAGATGAACTCAAACCACCGCAGTCGGTTTGCTCTAAATTAATTGTTTTGTACAGGACAGGTGCTGAATCTGACTTTACCGAAGGCAAGAAGGCAACTTTGTAGAATCAACTCCACAGTAGTCATAAAAACATAGTTTATCAACACAGAATGGGTTATTTTACTTTGCTCCCTTGCCCATAGGCTTGGATTAGTTGTCACATGAATTTCTAAGAAAAGTGTGTAAATGATGGGTGTTTGAGGCTGTGTGAAATCATCTCAGGAAGTATTAAGTGTTCTCGGCAAGAGGGATGTTAGTTCCTTACTGTACTCTTCAAAGAGGGCAATTCTGCTTCCTTTCTCAAAAAGTCAAAACCGAATGAGACTCAAATCTCTAAATCGTAACAAAAGAAGCTATGCAATTCCAGAGTGTTAACTATAAATTGTTCACAGATTTTTAATAACTGCTTACCAAGCATCTGCCTTTAACAGATTGAATGTGAAAAAGGGCATTTGTGACACATCTCAGCCAGGCCCAAGCAGTTCTGAAAGACTTGAGAAATGCCATGCTCTGACCAAAGCCCACACTGGTAAGTGATATGCTAAGCACATAATACGAATTTTTCTGATTCCGTTTTCCCAGAAATCACGTGAACTTTGCAGAACTAAAACCTCAGTTTTAAAGTGACATATCAGGCTGCCAGACCTGAAGTGCTCAGGCAATTACAAACAATATCATCTCATAAGAGAGAACGGTGTTCTCTCTGTGACACTGCTCGTGGCCCCTGTGGTCCCCATTGCTGATAGTGCACAAAGTGCAGGAAGATCTGTAGGAGACAGTTCAGTAAGAATTAACTCATAAGGTAAGTTCTTCCCCATATTCCTTTCAGTAAGCATGTGGGTTTTCCTTGACAGGCTCCATTGATTGTTCTTTATTTTCACCATTCTGTAAATGTTAATGCAAGGTATTCACAGCTGAACTGGGAACTATTTTATTATATATAAATACAAGACAAGTTCTTGAATTTAATATTTTTGGTGTGTTATTTTGTTTTTTCTTTTCCTGTGTTTTCTATTTGTGATTTTATTTTCATTAACTAAGAAAATATCATGTTGGGAAAACCAGACAGTTATCCTAAGCAGTTTATGCAGTAACATTGCAATCTCTGCTTGCCCTGGGTATTGAAAATACATAGCTTCAGTAAGTGTGCCACTTTAATAGTGGAATGATGGAATAGTTAATTTAAAGGTTTAAAACTTTAAACATGCTATTTTTCAGTAGCCTAATTTTGTAAACTTTTTCTTCTCTTCAGATATGACAGTGATCCACCAAGACTGAATAAGTAAATAAGGTGAGTGCAGGCTCAGAGGCTCTGCAAAGTCTCCTTGCTGCTGATTTTGTAACACCTTGGACTACATAAGGAGTGTCAGAGACAAGTAAATGTCAAGCAAGCCTTGGCAGCCTAATCAGGGTGAATAAATAGGACAAGCAGAGTTGAGCAGGCAGCACTAAAAACCAGTAAAAGCTCGTACTCCCAGAGTTTCAGAAGGTGGTAGATTCTTTCCCAGCATGAATGCAAGCATGAAATCACTCCTCACAAACTTTCTGGCCCTTGAGCGTTTCTGTGAGAAGTGTGATTAAGATAATAAAAGTGCCTCAGCAAAGAAAAGATGAAGCAGTGTTCATTGAGTGGGGTGGGAGAGAAGAACAGAAGGTAAAGTGAAATGAGGTGGGCTGAAGGGAGGTGAAAAGCAGTGCAAGGGCCTTGCATTCGCTTAGGTCTGTGGAGTGAGCTGGGGAGCTTTTCCCAATGCCAATGACCTTAAGCTGAATGACTTTATTCCACAGGAATTCAGTTCTGTAAACAGGACCCTACTGAAATCCAAACTTAGGATTTCCCCCACGATTGCAGTTAAGGGCTCATGGATCTCTATTCCTCTTGAAATGTTTTACTAGTGCTTATTTTTCCTTTCTATAAGTAAAATCACAGTTTTTGAAAACACTGTATCTCATAAACTGATAGCCAACTTCTGGAGTCCTCTGAGCTGTGTGAATTTCCAAGCTATCAAATCTAAACAAATCTTTTCAAGGTGTGTGTACTTTTTTGAAAGCCTTTACACTAAATCTTCAGGCAGGATGATGAGAAAGTGCTTGTAAAAGATCAGAAGACAGAAATACTTCAGGAACCTAATTGCCAGCCTCTGCTTTGACACCATGTATTGCAGCAGGGAACTTGATAAAAATGGTTCTTTATTAAGTACAATTTATCCATCAGCATAGGATTATTTTCAGACAAAAGCAGCAAGTTCTCACTGGTACTTGAGAGTTCTGTGGATCATATTTTTGAGGCAGCTAGGGATAAAAGACTATCCTCCAGCTATTCCCAAGGCCTGATCACTCAAACTTTTGATTATCCTTTTCTTTTTTTACTGTCAAATGTTGATAGTTCTGGCACCCAAAGCATGGCTGAGGAGAGAAAGAATCCTTCATGGTAGAAATTGCTGATAAAAGGTGGTGTGCAGCAAGTGTGACTGAATCTTTCCAAAACAACCACAATATCCACAGTGCCACTAAGCACTCCCAGTACTGTGGACACCTGTAATTTCTGGATGTCACTTCTCAGCAGAACTTACAGATGAGAGAACATGATCTGGAAAGAGCAGAAGCTGTTATAATAATTAAATTATATATTTCCTGGATTTTTTTTTTAATAGCAGTGACTGTAATCTCACTGTTTCCCAATTTCACAGGGCAAATGCTGTCATAACATTTAGAGACTGTTTGAGATAAACAGTGAAAATTAAGTTATAAGATTTTGGTTGAAATTGGCTAATTAGTTCAAAGGAATTTGGGAGGAAAAAGGCTGACAGAGAGAGGAAGAGAGAAGGAAACCAAGTGATTGCATAGGCCTCCTTTCTTTTGTAAACCAGGCTCAAGGGTAATTCTCATCCCGCTTGCAAGGCTGCAAACAGCAGTGACACAAAGTACTGTGCTGTGCTAAGTGACACCACTTGTTGCAGGTGCAATATAAAACCTACCTGATGGATGAGGTAACTGGCTGTCAGACCTTTGCCAGCTAATCTGATGCTAAAATGCTCCATAATATATTTAATTTTTTTAATCTCTTCAGCATTTTCTCAGTTTTTTGAAAGGATATTGCCTCCTTTTGTCTCTGTGCCTTACTGCATGAAGAAGCCGTTTGAAAATTCATGAGCCTTTCTGTGTTTCCTGTGTGGTTACTATACAACACTTTGTATACAAACCTAGTGCTCTGCTAGCACACAACTGTCCTACATCAAATTGTGTAGCAAGTGTAGAGATAGACTTGGCTTCCTCCAAGCAACTAAAGCTGAGGGTTTGCTGCATTTACCTTATAACTTGGGACTACTACACTGAATATCTGTTTCCTTCAAATGGTGATTTTATTTGTACCTGACCTGTCTTAAGTAGTTCACGGGTGCAATCAGTAATGTAGATGTAAAATTGACCATTGAGTTTAAAGACATCTAGCTGTATTTTCACTGTTTTATTTTAGACACTGTCAGCTTTTCAAATCTCTAATATTTCAGTCCTAAACTCTTCTTCTAAGTATCCTGAAAAATTATAGAGAAATTAGTTGTACACCAGTCCTCAAAACAAGAAATGCTTTCTGTGTGTGTGGGGGTAGGTACATTATCTCACTGCTACTGAATTTTTGTGAGGGGCTGCTTCTGAACTAATTTGTTAGGAAAATTAGTAATTTCTTAATTGCTATCTGCCTCTGAGTGGACACTTGTGGACTTGGTAATGCACTTGTGTTTAAGCACCCAGGACTTTTCAGCACAAACAGAAACACTAATAGATCTTAGGCATCCTTATATTTAAGAATTGCTGGATGGAAAGTGGTGTGAAACTACTTTCCCAAGTCCAGATACCTATATTAGTCACAAATGTGACTATGCCCTCTGAGTGTTCTCAATATGGCCAGTTTTTTCTTATTTTTGCTGCAAGTATTTTTGCTGCATCATGATGAGTATGACCCTTCCTTAGGAAGAAGGAGAGGAATGGGGCAGACCATTGCCATTCCCTGCTGCTGCACACGCTGCCACTTGGGCAGGAGAACCACAGCTCCCATCACTTTATTGCTGCATCTAGCTGTGGTTGCACACACATTGCTCTGTGCAGAGGGTACATTTTGTGGCTAATCCCCCAGGTTTGGAACTGGGAATTCATCCAGGACACTTCATGCACAAGTCCTCCAAGGAGTGCTGCAGCAAGAGCAGACCCACCTGACCTGTTAGGTTAATGGTTGGACTCAATGATCTTAGAAGGCTTTCCAACCTAAATGATTCTGTGATTCTATGCCCACAGAGCAACAGGCTCAAGCTGCTGGACCCAGGGCACAGAAATTCATCCTAAAAATTGATGAGTCATTATTTGTAGTTGGCCCACTACAGTCTGCTGGGGCTTTCCATCCCTTTCACCTGTATCACTTGTAGGCAGCCTGTTTTTCATGTGGAAGCTGATTTGTTTTGTTTCGTGCGCTGCGGAAGGGTTTGGGTGGGAAACGAGAGTGCTGGATCAGCCTGTGCTGAAGGGCACAATGCTGTGTCCTCTCAATAAAGCACTCTGCTGTCTCAACTGGAACTGACTTTTTTTTTCCTATGCCTTCTTACACGAGGAGAGTGTGGGAGGACCAAATGTCACCACTGTGCCTTGTAGCTTTTGTTGGTGACCTTTTTATTACCCTGCATGCAAGCCTGGCCATACAGGATGTAGCTGCTTCTTGAAACTTGAGCAGGAAGTTGAGGGTATAAGGAAAGAAAGAAATAAAAATACAGATAAAATCTAACAAATATGATAGTGCTTCCACTTTCTGTGTAACTAATGTGGAAAAGTACATGCATAAAGAGCTTAATGCTGGACTGCACCCCAAGGCTGATGCACTGACTTTGAATTGTAGAACCAGAAACAGCCAGCACAACAGCATGTGACAAAGCAACATCTAAAATGAGAACTCTTGATTCAAGACAAAACCCTCCTGTATTTACACAGGCTCACACCAGTCTCCTCTCCTTCCCCTATCCCTTTTCCCTCCTCTTTATCAAATACAGTACTTGTGCACTGCTGAAGGGCAGGGTGGGGGCTGACATAAGGCCACCAGCACAAAGCTACTTTATTCTTGTGTGAGTCACTGGATGATTTGGTCCATCTGTCAGTCACCTGTCAGATCTGCAAATGGGAAGAAGCTTACGTGGTGCCCAGTGGACCTACTTGGGCTGCTCATGAAGATTCCCCCCTCCATGCTCACAGCTTCTTTTGTCACCTTCTGCAGCTCTCTGCCTCAGCCCCACTTCTGCAGTTTGCATGTGCAAAACCAACCTCTCAGGGCAGATCAGTGCTTTGGTGCTGGGCACCAGCAGTGACCGGGTTGTCTTTCAGTGACCTGGTACAGTAGAGAAGTGGTGCTCCCCTGTGTTTTATGGGGGATGAAATGATCTAGTAGTAGTTTTCTCAAAACTCATGGAGTCAGTGACCCAGTTCTAGATGTCAATCAGCAGGATGGGAAATTTTATGATCAGAAGAGACTATTGGTCAAAAACTACTGCTTAGGGAATGTTTAAAAGTGGCCTTATGAAGGAGGACAGATACACAACTGTAAATACACTAAGTGTGGTGTGATAGAAACATTTGTGACTGAAGGACTGTGGTTTCTCCCGGGACTTGGTGGGTGTGAACCAGGATGTGATGTTCAGAAGCCACTGAACATCAAAGAAGGCCAAGAGAACAAGTTGATTCAAGGACAATCTCAGAGCATGAGAATAGCCTATTACAAAGGAAGTCAAAGCTGTGGCAGGAGTCCAGCTTGGCCAAATCAGGAATTCCTGACCAAGCTCAAATGTTGGAAGAAAGAATAAGGGGAGAGCAAAAGTGCGGACAGACTATCTGGGAGGGATGTAGAAGCATTTCCCAGACTGTTAAATTATGTTGCAAAGCTTATCTGCACACCCACAAGGGACCTTGGAGAGACAATGGCAGGGTGGGGAAACCAAGTAATATTCTTCCTGGGATATATTGTGGGATACAGGAGAAAAGCAGTTCATGATCACAGAAGACTTACACTAAGATGTTTAGGAGGGGAAGCAAACGTGGGACAAGAGGGATGTAGGTGGATTGTGAGGAGCAACAGTGGTAAAACAGACAGGCAAGGGACTTAAAAGGGCAACAGCATATGAATAGTTGGCTGGTCAGTTCACCTGGCTGTGCTCTGTGCCTGACTGGGTCAGTCTGTCCTGACTTCTCCAGCTTCTTCCCAGCTCTTCCCTGGGTGATGGTTTTCCAGTCTGTGTGCCTGGGTGTGTATTGGGGTGTGAGCACAGCAGTGGGTCTGTGTCCCTGGTGCTGGTGGCTGCAGTGGGGGTGGGAGTGATGGTGTGAGCTGGTGAGCAGGTGATGTGACTTGGGAGCAAGGGGTGAATGTGTCTCTAAGGGTCCATTCTGGATGTAGCAACACCTGGATGTCTCTCAAGTCAGGAACTATGGGAACAGGGCAGTCCTGGCTGGCCCAGTGTGTGTGACAGACAAGCAGGGAAGAAATTAAGAAAGGCAAACCTAAACCAAAGGTGAAATTGCTGAGGTGTGGAGAGGCTTGCAGGAATAGCTTCCACAGACACACACAAAGCTGAACAAGCACCAAGAAAGAGATGGAGCCACTGCTGAACAGAGTAGGTGACTCAGTCTCAAAGGACACTGATAAAGCAGAGGTGACTCAAAAACTTAACATTCTCTTCACTGCAAGGTCTGTTGTCATGTCTCATACAACACTCACATAGGAGTTTTGGGCAGGAAATGACTACCCACAGTAAAGATTGAGTTATGGACCATTTCAGCACGTGTGTTGAATACAAGTCCCAGATGAGAGACATCTGTGGATTGTAAGGACAAGCAGGTTTACGTCACTGCAAAGCTGCTCGTGCCTTTGAGAGGTGCCTCAACCTGGGATTCTCTGAAGCTATCATTTTGTGATAATGATTTGCAGAATGTTTTCTAATGACTAACTAGTGGAACTAAAGAAATTTATCAGGCAGGTCCCCAAAGATACTGAGATTTAGGGAATTGAAGACAAGATGGAAAACTAGCTAATGTTTCCTTGAAGAAAATAGCTGAAGTCAATTACATATAAGAGAAACCTCCAGGTAGCTTAAGGTTGACTGTGAATGCAACATGCTGTGGAATATTATTTGTGCTGCCTAAATTAGAATTTTAAGTGTTCTTGATAAAACATGTTAGGCATCAGGTTTAAAAATAAATGCATCCATTATGACTGCTAAAATGCTATGGATGGCTAAGGATGTTATGAAAAGAAAGCTGTCTTTCCAGTTAGGCAGTAGCATCATGAAATAAAAAACAGGACAATACTGCGTACATTTTACTGTACTTAAAATGTCACTGAATGATGTAGGGATGTCTGCAGGTTATCTGGCCCCAGCAATTACTCAAATCATGGCTAAGTATAAGGTTAGATTTGGTTACTCAGAGTGTTTGTCAGTTCTTCAGTTTTTTTCTTCTACCTCTATGGATGAAGAGTTAAGAATCTCTTTGGGAAGCCACTGTCATGGTGATTTCTTAAAATGCTTAATCAGGATTTCCCTTGCTGCATAGTTTGACCATTATCCTTTGTCTTTTCACTGTGCATCCCTAAAAAAAAGTATAGCTTCATCTTCTTGACAATGGTCTCTAGACAGTAGAAGAAATTATCCCTTCTGGATAACTTTCTGATGTTATTTTGGAAGATTTATTGCTACAGCATACAGAAGTGTCTCATGGAGAGCTGTGGTGTTCAGACTTTTACAAGATTCTGACTACCATCCACATGACTTTGTAAAGATTTTTAAGAAACACTTCCTCTTAGATCAATATTTTTGGAAGACATTTATGAGGTTAAGAGAAACTGGGGTAAAGAGTTACAGCATGGCTGTGTCAGGAGAAATTTTTTTTCCCCAAAAAAATTATTTCCACTAGGGATTTGGTAAAGCAGAAGTTGTGGACTCTGAGTCCTTGAGTCCTGGAATACAATCTCCATCTCACCTAATTTGTGTCCTTCCAAATGTCCTTACTTTCACATGGGAGATCACAACTGGAAGAAGAAAGGAAGCAAAGTATCTTTTCCCCTCTTCAAACACTATGTTATAGCATTGAGAAGAAATCTTTTATCAGTAAGTGCTAAATTTTCCTGATCAGTAAAATTGATTTACAAAATCTTTCTGATTGCCTGATAAGGTATGTTTATCTTCATATGGATGGTTACTGCTGTTTGCCTGTGAAGTTCTTCTTCAATTAATGATTCAGGGATGTTTTGAAAAGCTTTTTAAATTTTGTGTATATATATGTTAATTTCTTTTAAAATCTTCCCAATCAGGAAAGTCCTACCAGACATACCATAGAAAACTACCTCAAATTTTTTATATGATATTGTTTCACACCAGGCTATGGAGACAGCACAAGAGATAAGAGCTTTTCAAGGCCAATAACAGACCTTAAGATTCCTGAAATAATTGCCTGCTTTTTCCATTATGTTGTACTCAGCTGAAATGGCAGTGGAATGACAGATTTTAAATTGTTTCTTTCTAGGAGGTGATGTATAAACACTCGTATTATTTCAGCAGAATCAAGGAACTGGTGAGATGCACTGACATGAACAGAGACAGACCCTGAGCAGTCTCAGAAGTGACATCTGTATGATATCTGAATGACATCTTTCCTATAGCTCCCGTGTTTCAAACTGTACTGCAGCTTTGGCTGCCTTACAAATTAATACAATATGACTGGATGTGCATTTAAAGCTCATGTCCAGGGCAGGGCTGTTTGGAAACAGCTGCTCTTTGATGATTCTCCACGCAGACATGCACAGCCTGGTTCCTTTCCCGTGTCTGTGAGCAGCCCTGGCCCCTCTGTGCATTGGCTGTGCGAGCTCGCCAGTGCCAGCTGGAGCCCTGACAGCCCTGACGGTGCTGCTCTCTGTGAGACACCGTAACAGACACCAGTTACTGATTTTTTTCTTTGTTTATTGTAAACAAAGATCCCAAAGGATCCAAAACACTCTCCCTCTTTGGACCAAGTGCCTTCCTCCCATTTCTGTGCTCGTTTCCCCTGCTGGCTCTCTGCAGTGTCATCCCATCTGCTCCTTCCCCTTCTCTTGGACAGCCTGGCGCTTCTACAGGTACATCCTGAGCTTTGCTGTTCCTGAAGAATTTCCTGCTGCCACCACTGCTGCTTCTCGTATTTTGCAATTCCCAATTCCTTTTTTCTTTAGCCAAAGTGGTGAGTTTGTAATAAAACAAAATCATAGCTGGGGTTTGCACATTGATTTTGTAAAGGAACAAGGCAACATGCCAAGAGATCTCCTACATACCAACAGGCTGCTCTGGTGGGGAGGGAGGGGGAGCAGCTCCAGAACAGTTTGGGGAAACAGGTTGCTTCATTCTTTTGTATCACCACCAATTTTTGTTATGCCTTTCTATTTACACGTCAGAAAATTATGTCCTAGGAAAACTAGTAAAACACATTCTAAAGTGTATTGTTTAAAGCATAGCTCTGCAGAGTGGGAGACCCATGTTTAATGACTCATTCATTCTACCTGAATCAGGATATGAAGAAAATATTTTTTACTCGAGACATATTTAATTCATTAAAAAAAAAAAATAAACGCCTCTGATAGTTGAGTTTGCAAGTAAATGAGTGCTGTACCAAAGCTACATCCTATCAGTGAGGGATCTTACCATGATTTCTGCTGTACTTTCCCTGTGCAAAGCATTTTTCAAGGTTTAATTTAGAGCAGAGGAAAAGCAAATGCAGTAATCCCACCAACTTTCATGAAACGGAGTGCTTGTTTTCTAGCCAGTACTAATTGTTATGCTGCTCACACATTCTGAAGAGAAATACCCATAAGGCTCCCATGCCACTGAGGCAACCAAGGAAACAAAGTTGATACAGAATTAGGCTCTTCAACTCCAGGAGTGCATAAATAGCACAATTACTCCTAAAAGAACTATAAAAGGTAGGTAAGTTCTGGGTGAAATCCCAGACCATACATTCTGAGTTGTGGAAATATCAGCTCTGGATTTTTTGGTACCTTTCATCAAAGCAAAGGGCTAAGTAAAAATTAAGCTCAACACAAGCCAGCATGTCCTACAGTTGGTATTCAGTATCAGAAGATTAAAATTTCTATGGGATACTTATTTAAATTAATTTGCTTCTTTGCTTACTGCTGTTTAAAATGGCAAAAAGTGACCTAGGATCTTTCCACATCTGTACCTTGACACAGTGTAGCAAATGGAATGCCTGTCATTTCTTTAGCACTCTTGACTTTACCTGCTGCAAATGGGAAAAAAAATCTTCCTGCAGTTTGGTAATCCAGAATTCACCACAGTCTTGATTTATAATTCTGGTTTCTGCCTATGGTGCTTGGATTCTTTGTTAATTATTTATTAAGTATTGTAACTAAGGGCAGAAGATACTCCAGGCATACTGGAGGAATTCTGGAGTATCGTCTCTGTCTGCACTTACGGAATTTACCGCACTTACTGCTTCCACAGCCTGCAGAGGGTGTTCCAAGTCAAATGGTCACAAGAGAGAGACCACTTATCTCACAGCACTGCCTGCTGCTGGAAGGAAATGTATACTATAATTTCCGCCTTTGTTTTCCTCTTATAGGGTTTCCAGCAGCATCATTTTCTGCTCACATATTCTGCTAAAAATACAAGGTAACCCATCTGAAGGGAGATCAGGTTCACCTTAGCTGCAGAGAAAGGGAGGAGGCAGGAGCAGGGGGGCTGCCAGGCAGCACGGGCCCTCTGGCACAGAGTGAGGGGATGTACGTGCCACACTGCCAGGCTCCAATTTCCTGCAGCAGCCTCCCTGCCAGCCTGCGCTGGAACCGTGCTGCTGCCGCAAGGAAATGAGGATCTCCGAGCTTGCCTTCTTAATTTTCAGGAAGCTAGGAAATCAGATGCCTGCAAATCATAAACAAAGTTTGACAGATTATATTCTTTGCTTCTTACATAAATCTGCATGTAAATTTAGACTGGGCAGAGGCTGGAATTAGGAAAAACCTGAAAATCAAAAAAAACTTGTGAAGTGTTTGAGCCACCCTGACATTCGGCTAAATTAAGATACTGTGCCTCCCCATACTGAGCTATTTTAAACCAAACTTCTTCGCTCTGCTAAAAGCACTCTTCTTCCACTTCACACTATTGTTGAAGCAAAATACATCAGAATTATTTCTAGGTAATTCAGAGAAGAACACTACAAAAAGAGTTAGCTTTCATGGAACAAAAAGTATTATTCCAGTTCTTGATGTTTCAGGTCACATTTCACTACATTTAAGACTGTTGATAGAAAACATAGTCATGTCAGCTGAATATCACATCAAGACCAATATGACAAAAATAAACACCGGCAGTGTAAAAAGGGCAGAGAGGTGATCAGGTTGTCCTTGCTTTATTCTCATAACTTTTTACTCGAGAGAACTAAAGACTTTGCGTTTAAAAATAGGCAGAGCAGGTGGGAGCAGATGTATATGTCTGCATGCACATATCTGCTGGGAAAAGGAACTACTCTGAATAAGAATTCAGCTTCTGTCAGATACAATGACTGAAATGCATGTAGCAAAAAGAAAAAGTAGGTTAGTAGGAGGGGAGATTACATTAACTTCTATACAGCAATGAAGAATGTGAGATAACTGAGTTCTTACATGGTCCACAAAATGGGCACAGCAGGAAATACTGCCTTAGTCTCAGTAGCTTCCATAGGTCTGTCTGCAGAAATGCAGAACACCTTGTAATGCTCCTGTACATGATGTTTTCATATGCCATAAGTAGTTGGATATTAACAGATTTACACAGGATTTTGGCATCCAACAGGACTCAAAATTAAGTGATATACATACTGTTTTCATCTGAAACATCTTCTCCCTCAAATTCACATCCAGAGACAGCGTTTTTGTAGTACTGCTAGTACAAATATGAACGGTTGAAACATTTTTGAATCTATATTTTTGAACTTCCCCAGGCTTGAATGAGTTTAGGGAAAAGGGCACATGCTTTTTGGACAGTATTATTTCTCCACATTTGGCACAGCTCTTACATGAGACATTTCTAATCAGAGCATTTCCTGAGTGTTCAAGACATAGCAGAGGCTCACCTGGCTGACTGTCACCACTTAAGTGCAATATAATAACATATATTTACATATATCTCTAAATAGTGCTATTCACATCCTTATAGATGTAGAAATAAAAAAAGAGACATGTTCATGTCTCTCCCTCCCTCTGGAGTAACAAATGGCCTTATTGTTTCTTGCTTTGCTGACACTTCTGCCCCTCAGCTTCCGAGATGCCAGTCATGCTGTTCTTTTGCACAGATTAAAACCATTATGTTAAACTCAAAACAAATGCTTCACACTCAGCTTGAAATTTACTGCCTCTAAAAATCTCAGGAAACCTATGTGTCTAGAACTTTGCCTTGTTGCCTTTTTTTTTTTTTTACTAGCTATATTAGTTGGTTAGCTAAAAATTTTTACAGATCTTCCCAAGTTTTTTAAGCAAGTTTGAGAAATTTTATTGGATAGGTATTAGAAAAGAAATTGCTGTCTTTGCTACTGAGTTGAAGTAATGGGAAAAGAAGAACGACCATTAAGAAGAAAGAAATAAGAAAACACTGCAAGAAGTTCTGAGCATGTTGTTTTTGACATAAGGTTATGCATTAAATAACCTGATTTCTTTAAATTGTAGCTATCCTACCTTGTATTTTAATTTTTATTCCAAAACAGAGTTATTTAGCACTTTCTACAGAGTGTTTGGTACCATGTATAACTGCCAGCACTGACTGTGCTGCTGGAGTCAATTACATGCAGAGGCTGGAAGCTTTAATAAACTGGAAAGCAAAAGTTGGCCAGCTGGGATGCTTGGCTTATGGCTGGAAGTTGCTAAGAGGCACATGGCTGGTTAATGACATTAAGCTGTTCTCTGGATCTCACACACAGGTCAGCACACACAGGTAGGACACACCAGCCCTGATGTGGCTTGGACACCTGGGAGCCTCACACACACTGTCTCTACAGCCTGTGGCCCAAAACATGTTGTGATACAATCTGCTGTGGGCAAATAGAAGATTGATCAAAATTGCTTGGCTTTAGCTATCTGAGATGCGACTCAGGTACCTTTAGCTACCTGAGGTGTTACAGATACCTTTCTTACTACTCTGGTGGCTGCTGTAAACAATAAAACATGAAGCAATAAAACAATAAAAAATGAAGAGGATGTTCAAGGAACTAATCAAAGGACTAAAGTTACAGCACAGTTAGGGCATAATACAGCCCAGATTTTCAAAGGTCTGTAACTTCTGATTTCAGTACCTTTGTACTTTCAGTACTTTCTTGTGTCTGAAACATACAAAAATCCTTCAAGCTGGAGCCTAAACCTACCTGTGACCTAGGCAAACCCAAATATGTGTGCAACGTAAAGAGATTTGCATTAAAACCAAATTAAAGATTATTACAGGCAGGGAAGCAAGACAAATAAGCAACTACAACATATGTTAATATTTTATCGTTCAAACATACAACATGATACAGTGACATCAGGGATTGAAAGCATGTAAATCTATTATGGACCCTTAAATCATATTCACTGAGATAAGAGGAACATCCTCTCCAAGTTTCCTGACAACCAGTCAATACAAACACAAATAAATAATACAGAAGCCAACACAAAATGTGTAAAAAGTATCTACATAAAATTATTCTCTAGTAGAGTGACTGTTTTTTTCTGAAGATTTATGTGTCATCTTGGTAGCTGGATGTCCTGGTGGTTTAGAGGAGCCTCTAGCTGAAGCACTGGAATTCACACAAGTAACCCAAGAAACCTTCAGGATGGCATCTGCTCTCTCCTCAGTGTGTTCTGAACCCTGCTATCCACATTCACTGCAAGCAGGCCAATGTCTGACTCGGCAGGTTCTTATCTGAATTTGATATACCATAAATCACATCGTGGTGGAAAAACTGTGGAACTTTCTAGACCTGGCATTTCTGTCTATTTGCTATCCAGTGGCCAGGAAACAGCCATCTGAGGAACAGCTGTGTGGATGATGAAGCAATTGGTACTATGTGGTCAAGTTCTGTATGCAAGTATGCAGCCAGATTCTTGCTGCACCCTAGTTTTTAAGTTTGGCCCAAGTACTGGACTACTTATGAAAATGAGTTTACTTTTCCACTATGTTACCTGTTGCATCTTGTATCAAGTGAGCAATCTAAGATCCCTCCCACTTGGATTTATGTTTTCCCTTCCCAAAACATGATAATCAGTCACATAATTTCCATGGTCAGATGCTAGGATGGTTTTACAAACAAGCAATCTCTGTGGGTGATGTATGACAGGCATAGTAACATTTTTCTTTCTGAAATATGTGAACAGGAAGTATTATTCTCAGTTCAATTCTGGGGAATAAAGCTAAGAGGAAACAGCAATTAACTTCTTCTAGAAAAAGAAAAGAAAATGAAGGGTGAGGCTTTCTAGCAGCAGTATCAATTTTTGATACTAAAAGAAGCCAGTATATAGTATGCAAGGTTTTCCAGTCCCAAAAGTAGGATGAAGCTGCAGTTAGAAATTAGCTGAAGCCAAATTTATAGTCAGCTAAGGCAAACAGAGAATATGGATTCAGTTGATTAACTTAGTACACTAAAGCAAATTTGAACAAAAAGCCTGCAAAAGAAACAAACATGAGCTTGTTCCAGCTGCCTCCTCTGTCTGAAGATATAGGTCCTCTTTGTGCTGCTGGTGCAGATCTGAAGAAGAGAAAACAAACAGGATGTTCACAGCACAGAGCTGAGTTGGGATTCTTTTAAATATCAGGGGTTTGTTGCCAAGGGTGAAGTTTGTGACCCAAGTGCTAAGTTAGAAGTCTCTTTATATGAGCCTGCCAACAAATTCCCTTTGGCTGTCATATCTATAAACAGAATATCTTTGCAAAACCCTGGGAACTCTTCTTTCTACCTTTACACAAGAACCTTCTTGTCTCTCCACATCCACTTGCTGTCTCTGGCCTTATGCTTGTGACTTTATAGTGCTCTTCTAGACAGCCGTGCTCCTGGAGGACTGCATTTTCGCAGCCCTTGGTGCAACAGTATCCAGATCCACTTCTGTGTCTCCCTGACATTGCAATAATGCAAGTAACCCACGCCACCACTGACAGCTCGCTCCTGGCATCCTTCCTGCTGCCATCTGTAAGCGTTCCCTGCCATCTAGTGGGCATTTGTTACCCAGGTTTCTTCTAACGTCAGGGTGTCACCTTAACGAGCTGAAGTCCAAATTTGACTCAGCAGGAACATTGCTCAAGTCTGGAGAGGAGTTAAGGGACACCATTACCATGCAGGAAGCCGCAGGTACATTAAGCCCTTTCTAGGCCATCCTTCTGTCACCCTGACCCAGCTCTGTCCTTTGCTGTGCCAATGTAACAGGAGCTGTGTGACATTAAAAGTCACTTGTCCAACTCTGATGGCTCAGGCCATCATTCTCTGGAGGCTGGGAGGGCAGCTATCAGCCTTGTAATGGCAAACAGCCCTCGTGAAAGGGGGTGCATGAAACCCTGCATGCCTGTTCCACTGTTTATGTGGAAGTGTAAACACTGAGGGCATCTACTCTGCAAAGGAAACTTTTCCTAACAGATACCCATCCCAATCAGTGATACCCCTACTGACCAAACCATCAGTTGATGGACCATCACAGAACAAGGGTCCATCCACACAGAAAATGTACCAAGAAGATAATCATCACATCATTTATATGCATCTACTTAAAGCTCTTTCTGAAAAGGCAGCTAGTTTCTATGGAGGTGGTGTTATTTACTGCAGAGAATTGAGTGATTTTGGGAAGAATGTAAGTATTCATTGGCTTGTAGTATTTAAATTACTTAAATTTCAGGGAGAGGCAATGAGTTTTGCATTCAGATTGGGAAGCCCTATTGTGATTTGGGATAGATAAGAAATTAATCAAACTTATTACAGTGCCATGCATACAGGGTGGAATATAGTGCTCATGAAGGAAAGAAGCAAGGAAACTTTTCCTAAGGAGGATGAGAACAGCTGAGTTGCTCAGGAGTTACCCCAGGAGAGTGTGAGACTGGTGTTTCAAATACACAAGGGATTAGGTTACTTTGAGTACCAACATGGATGGAAAGGAAGGGGCGGCTGCTCCCCTGCTTACACACTGCAACTGCAGAACTGCATGCTCATCCCTTAGCTGAAAGGAAAAACACATTAATGGTTTCCAAAAACCTTCTCATCCAGCTTTCCTCAGCTGAGTAACACACCCACATCACAAAACTTTGAGGAAAATTATTTAAAGCTTGGGAGATGAGAAAAATCTTCTGTTAAGAGTTCAATACAATATTGTATTTTTCAAAGTCCTGTGCTTTTTCTTCCAGTTTGTTAATACTGTCACTATGTTCACAGCTATTATTTTGAAGGGGATAACTGTATTTTCATTTGACATGTGAACAAAAGCCTGACCGTTCAGCTGCAGAACAAGGAAACCTTATTTTAATCCACTGTGCAAGTGGCATTTTGTAACCAATCAAAGCCCTAACAGGACTGTTCTATGATCTACTGCCTAGAAGAAGTCTGGAGCTATCAGTGGTATCTCTAACCCCACCATTTTCATAACATTTATATGCTGGTGCTAGGATATAATTTGCATGTGAGAATACATGTTGCACGGCAAGATGAGTAAAAGTTTTCAGTGACCAGCAAGAACAGGGAATACTCACTTTCTCTGTAAGTGTGTACCAAAAACTGGACATATGTTACAGAAGGTGATGTCCACCTCCTTTTCAGGACTGCATGAAACACTACAGCCCCTCCCAGAGACAGGCAAGCTGGAGTTGCACCTCTGTGCTGCCATAACCAGGGACAGAAAATCAGGACTTTCATAGCAGAAGTTATCATTGCAAGATCACACAGGTATTAACAAACAAAAAATTTGCATGTGCTTTAATAGGAAAGAAAGGACAGTAAGAAATAAAGCATGGATTATCCATAAAAAGAATATAACTACAAAACAGTATTTATGGATCTATATATTCTACAACGTTCCAAACGTTGAGGAAGTTCTCATTCAGATGTTCAAGTACCTTATGTGTACCTATATATGCAACAGCATATAGATTAAGAAACACAGACCTGAAAACAGTAATCTTTACTGTAAATTCACTGAGATACATAAGAAATTAATGCTCCTCATATAATATAGATATTATAGATACAACAAACATGCATAAGTAGGGAGTTTGGGAGCCATGCTTACTAATTAAGAAGTTATGTCTTGCATGTAATCCGCATTCTTTGTAGATAATGCACTGGCCCAAGGTAAATACATTAAAATATAGAGATTAAGTTTCACACAAAATGGAAGATTAAAAGGAAACTTCCTCAAAATTTAGAACTGAAAATTCCAGTAGCTAGAGAAATGTCCTTTGGATCTATTCCCATTTGATCTATACTTTGATTTTTCATGAAATTATATTAATGAAAGCAACTTCAAATTTGTGATAGATTTTACATCCGAACAGTGATTTGTACAAACATCACATCATCAATGATACACAGTGTTACTGTGTGATCAGTGAGAACCCATTATCACCTAATTTTTAACAGCAGGTGCTCACAGACAGCTGTGCACAATTTGTGAATAGAAACTGCTAATTCAATCCACAGTAAGTAACAAATTCAAGACCACTGTGTATTGCATATGGGGAATATATAACAGGTGGTAGAGGTGGGATCTGTTGAACTGTTGACTTCTGCATAATTTATTCAGTTGTAATGACACTGAATAGGTTGAACTTCTTTTACTTACGATGCAAGGGCACATTTAGAGTCATCAAGATTATCCAGGCAGAGTAAGAACATTACAGCCCTGTGAAAATACCATTTTATTTAGCATCTTTCAGGCAGAAAACTGAGAAAAAAAAAATTTAAAAAATGAAACAAATTCGCAGTACTATCATGTTTAAATCTTTCCTTCATTAAATGTATCTTACAATCTACGGGAATGACTAGAGCTGTGAAACCTATTGTGAATAACTGGTAATTCTGCAGACATTCAGTAGTATTTTTAACTGTTGTTTAGATTTTAAATCCAAATACATGAGGCCGTCTTCTCTGCCTGACATTGAGTAAGTACAATATTCCACTCAATCATACAACAAGACATAGTGTTTTGCTCAATAAACAACCAAACAATGCCAAGTCTGAGAAATGTGACATCATCCCTCCAGCATATCATTCCCCCCTGAAGACACAACATCAAGACATGGCACTTCAGTATTGCACAGTAAGAATCAAAATAGATAAGGTACTTCTGCAAATACAGCATATTAATAAAAGGTTTTCACTTACTTGTAATTGTCAGTGCACGTGACATCATAACCAAGAGTTTTCAGCCTGGTTTCTAATGTCTTTACACTATTAGTTCCGCAGGAATCTCTGTGAGGAAGGATTAATATTATTGCAAATCTTTTGTTATATAATTTCTTTTCACTGAACTTGATAGAACTAGTAAAGTACATCCCCATTACTTTGCTTCTTCTGTATTCCATAACACCTCCAGAAGAATGGTGTACATTGCTCTTTATGCTCCATTTGCTTACATTACTGTTGTTTCAAAATTTATCCTTAGTTTAGAAGGTCTGGAAGATTAGCTTCAGCCAGTGTAGCATTTTCAGACTCTATTCACCAGTAATCCCACGTTTCATATTTGACTAGACAGAAAAAGACCTAAACAGTTTTGTAAAATAGTGTTTTGTTTGTAATATTCTTTGGCTACTATTTAGGTAGTGATAAAGTTGATGTTGTCTGTCTTTAAAGAATAAATTCCTTATAACAAATGAGAATTATTCTTGTTGTTAGAAGCTTGTTCTCTCTCTTGAATGTTGAATAATAGAAAAACAGAGAGAAAAAACCCAGAAACAATCCTAAACACACCTGTTTCTAGCACTGATTTTTTAATTTGTAGTCCAATTAGTATAAGAAAGTTTACAGAACCTACTGAGACCTCTAAACTTGCACCAACATAAATGCCAGTGCTACTTATCTGCTGGTCAGTAAATACCCATGACTGAAGAAATCATATGGAGACCAACAAAGTAATTGTAGAAAACAATGCATAAAAATATACAATTACACCCATTCATTCATTTACTGAAACATAAATTAACATTCAGTGCTTGTCTTAGGTTTTCTCTGTAAAAAGGGCAACTTTCGCAAAGATTAGCTGTTATGTTTTTTCCCTCCCAGAGGGTGTGATTCTTTGATTTTGGGAGACAGGCTGAGAAATGCTAATCTGAACTATGCTATGTTGACTCCACAGCATTGTGGTAAAATATACAAGAGACTATTCTGCTTGGACGGATCAGTTTTGTTATATTTGTTTTTACTTATTTGTTTGTTTGCTTTAATTAAATTGCCAGCAAAATTAGACACTTTTAAAGCCTACATTTTATTGCTGGACTAATTATTGAGAGAAAAAGAGCTACCTGTTGGTATTTGCCAACTTCTATAAATTTTCAAACAGTTAAGATAGGTGAAAATGAAAAGAATGCATATGGCAAGGTGAAAGAAATATCACTCATCAGCACTTAATCTGAAATTCAGATTGACTCTTAGTAAAACTGTTCATGCTCTATCTTCATTCAGGATCTGAGATCCACACACACATCTAACCAAGAGCTGGCTCCAGATCTAATATTAGAATTTATTTATATTTTCTCTAATTGCGGTATTTCTATTCTCTCTGGGAATGGCAGGTTGTATCTTCTGTGCTCATGAAAGCATCTAAAATACTTTGTTTTAAGTAGTATGCAAATATAGTCAGACAGAAAGATAAGGTGAAATTTTAAAGACAGGTCCAAAAGGGAGAAACTAGTTTTTTTTTTTAAGACATAACTTACATATCTGGTCCTTCAATATCATCCACAACCCAAATGACAATTTGTGAGATTTTGTCTTTCTGGAGATTAGGTATTTCATAATCTGCAAAAAAACTGATTCAAGAAAAAAAATTGAATTATGAAGAACATGAAAATAAAATAGTCCTTTTCCTCCTCTGTATTAATGAATTCACCTAAAAGTGAACAAGAATGAACTTTTAAAAATGCAAAAACATAACAAAAAGCATTTGATACTTCCTCGTAATATCTAATCTAACAAGACATGAAATCCAAAGGTTGATTTTAATGTCTCTAGATTGATTTTTTTGTGAGATGCTGGCATTTCAAAGGCATAGATTTCTAACCCTTTTAGCAAGATGTAGTGTAATGATTTCCAATATTTTAGAGTTTTTTTTCACTCAGAAAGCTTGTAAGGGCTGTGTCCTCACTGAATTCCTGGTCCAAGTCTGGGCCTAGGTCTCTCCTCTAATTTGCTCTTTGCCTATCATGTGTCTTCTTAAATGCCTATATCAGCACTACAGTGTCTCTCAGCCCTTTTAAATGTTCTGAGACCTCCACAGAGAAGAAGGGACTGTTAGTTGCCACTTCCTGGCTGGGACCAGCAGTGACAATGGGGGTCTGTCCTCCCTGTGCCTTCGGGCAAACTACCAGGGCTCTGCCATCTAAGCATGGGACATGTGTTGCTTGCCAGTGTCTGCTGGTTCATGAAGTCAGCAAATTATTTTAAATTTCAGGAGAAGTGGAACAGGAGGACAGGTACCAAGAGCTGCTTTCTCTGGTCCAGTCTGGTTACCAAGTTCACTTGTAGACCTGACAAAAGCTACACTCCTTGTAACAATACCCTCTGTTTGGACATGTCCCTGAAGAGAAACTTTTTAACACTCATCTTTTTGAAGACATACACATTTTGCCACAGTATACTGGCTGGCTCTAGGGCAGCTTTCAGAGCATTCACCGTGCTGCCACAGCAGTTTGTAAAATGCAGGAGTTGAAAGGATTGTTTCCATCCACTATGTATTAATACTCAGCAGACTTTGATGCAACAGGCCCTTTCAGCTACACTTCCCTTGCTTTGTGCAGCAGAAGACTCAAATAATTGGTTGACTTTTCTTTTTTATAGTCATCAGACTCTACACAGAAATAAATCAGTTCTCTTACCCTGGCTGTGGATAAGCTCCTCCCTCTGCAGAACCATTCAGCAAGACCTGTATCACCCCAGAGCTGTGCTGTGCATACTGCAACAGATAATAGTGCTTCTCAGATCTCACAGATTTGTCACGGAACTCGGTATTTTATTGCAAACAACAGTGACCAATAAAAGAATTTTACCATGAAGAAAATCAAAACTGGAAAAATAATACTAGACTAGCACCCTAGCAGGTCACTGCAATAAAAAGGACAGGAACCAAGAAGGCCATAGTTTAACTCAATGGTTTTTCTCAAGCTATTTTCTCACATTTATAAGTAGTTTCTTCAGCACAAGAACAAAGCATTTTGGCATTCTCTGTTAAGTTTTACATGTGAGTAAAGGGTTTTCAGCAAGGCTGTCAAATGTCACTTAGGACCTGTAATCAGTAGATAGCCAGTGTGCTTACTGTGCTTAGTATATGCTTTATATTAACAAAGCTAACAGAATTTTAACACATTATCTAGCTAAGGTGAATGTTAGGTTCTTCTTGCTAAAACACTGTAGCCAGTCTAAAACAGTGTATTTGTATCAGGGGAAATAATCCAGTGGTTACAGGTTTCAATCTGTTTTGAACTAGCAATGTTTTCCTGACCCACCCGGACACACTCCCACATGTATGAAGTCAGCAGTAATAAAATATTTACAGTGGCTGAGGCAATCCTCCAGAAAGATTCCACCGCATTGTTTTCACATTCCATCGTGGTAGGGCAGGATTCATAGTCCAGGCCTGTAGGAAGGCATGTGATTTGTGCTATTAGAGAGATGATAATGACTATAAAAAGTGACTTTAGAAAGCAACTAAATGTATTTGTGCATTAGTCACTGAACCCACAAGATCATTTGACATAGCACTGAAAGCTGTTGTATTTTTTCAATAATTTCCCATCCTTTGTAGTTTACACAAACAGTGACATTCTGAGGATTCAGTAACTTTGCTGAAATGGTTCTAACTCTGTTCCTGGGATGCAGGGAGCTCCAGGTTCAGAAGACTGAGAAAGAGGTTTATCCCCACTGCAGGACCAGTTAGATTTCCCTGTGTGCTCCCCTGACTGCAGTGTTAAATAGTCACACAATACAAGAGAGAACGAGACACTGAAGCTATCCCTGATTTTTCCTGGGGTAAGAGCAAATTTAATTTCTCCAGGACACAGCTGTTGGTTTCCATTATGGTTTTACAGATAAATGTTTAACATAGCACTCATTGTCTTACCAGGGCTGTCTGCCTGCCCACACCAGTTCAGAAAATCTGCAATGAAGCCAAATAGAGTATCACCCACAGACATGTAGCGACGTCCTCTGTCAGCAAAGCTATTGACCAGTAGCTGATTATTTTCCCAGAAAAGAGACTAGGGGAAAAAAAAAAACCATAGAGAAGAAATGGACCGACATTTGGGCATGGATACAATGAGACTATGGGGTATTGAAAACAGTTGAAAACATGTTTTGGTATTTCTTTCAAAATCAAG
The DNA here is from genome assembly GCA_013396995.1 of Dicaeum eximium. Classification (NCBI taxonomy): domain Eukaryota; kingdom Metazoa; phylum Chordata; class Aves; order Passeriformes; family Dicaeidae; genus Dicaeum; species Dicaeum eximium. Next base: position 8,474 of record VWZP01008431.1, on the reverse strand, counting down.
CTAATAACCAGAAATGTTAGTTATCTCTTTAAAGGAACAATTTTTTTTTTATTTTCCAGAGGTATAAATTCTGATCACAAATGACTTGAGAAACAGTACTAGTTTGATGAGAAGGGATATAGTCCTATTTTAAGTATAGTTAGGCATAGCTTTCCCTGCCTCAGCAGACAGATTTAGGAGAAGGAGAAAAAAGGAAGATATTTATAAGCCAGATATATGTTACCAGAAATCTCTCACGTTGCTGTGTTGACTTATGTGTGAAAAAAACCCATATGTCTAGATGTTATTTTGTGTTTGTGGAACTCCTCATGAATTAAGCTCTGTTGACAGTAGTATTTGTTGGTTTAGCTTGTATAATTTAGAAATGAGGAATAATTGTGCTAGAGGAAAAACTGCATTAAAACACAACTCATCTTTGGCACTTTCACAGTTCTTTGCAATTGCCAGCCTATCAAACCCTTCCTGTTTTCTGGCATAGAACAATGTCCTCTCTCATTTCTGCTTTTGCTTATTCAGTGTGTCAATGTTTAACATGTCACTGTCATGAGACTTTGCTGTAAGCAGCAAAAGCAAAAGGTGATAGCAGGCACAGAGCATTTGCAGTTGGAGCACCTAACTTGAAGAAACGTAGAAGTTCAGGGACTATGGCAGAGCTCCCAGCACAGCAGGAAAAATGGGGGATTGCTGCAGTATGAAAAGAGAGACATTGCTGAGAAGTTACTGCATAAAATAAATGGAGCCAAACACATGCAAACATGCTATCAAGTCTGAGTCTAGTTTATAAACTGCAGACCAGTCAAAAAGAATGACTCACAAATCACTTACAGAATGACTCGTCAGTTTTGAAATGTGTCACGTAAAATCTATCGTATGTCAGAGGGCAATTAACATAAAATATTATTACCTTGTTAGGTGGAATCGTGTGCAATGTGAGGTTGATAAATAATTCATAATCCTTAGGTAGAATGCTGCAAGGATCCTTGTTAATAAATGCATTTTTAAATGCCTCCCATATCTGTGAACAATTCTTCTCACTGTAATCATTGAAACAAACAAATAGCAAAATTGTTTCTTCAAAACTAAGCAAGAAAGATAGTGTTCTCAACTCCTTCAAATACCCCAATTAAAATCTGTATAAGGTTAAGGCAGAAAACTGAAGTCAGGGTGGTAAAAAACATGTAGCTCGGGAAGAGCATAGAGATCTTGTCTTCTGAGTCATAACTGCAGCAGATAAGGAAGAAGTAGCAAGAAAAATATTAGCATTTACAGTGTTGAATTAGAAACACATTATGATTCAACAAAAATCTTAGTAGGTACAGTATAGACAGTGAGTTTGCTATCCAACACTGTAGAAATACAGTAAAGAAAAAGATTTCTTTGAAATTTTCCATATTCAAAAAGCCATTTCAAATAAACCATAGCTAAATATCCAATGCTGCTGGAATGCAACATTACTCTTAAAATGTCAGATTCAAATGCAGGAAGGGTTGCTAGAAAGTTTTGATGGTAGAATAATGATTGTGACAAAGAGATGCTTTCTTACAGAAATCTCTGGTCATGCTTCCAACAACTATACAAAAATTCCCTATATACTGTAAGCAGATATGGATCTTGACCTGAAAATTTTCAGAGATGCAATATGATCCTTGATCAGTAGTTTCAAGGTTCAAACAGATTTACTTAAAAGGATTTGGACCCTATTTCTGATTTCAAGCTGTGATACTTTGGCTTCTGACAATTATTCTGACAGTATATACTTAGGTCTCATTTTGCTAAAGAGCTGTCTACTTGAAGCACTTATGAAGAACAAGCTTTCTGCTTCTGAGCTATGATCAACTGAACTTCCAACATCTTTCTTGACAGGTGCATCCATCAGTAATTTTCTGGTTAATTCACATATTGATTTTTTTTTTTTCCTCATCCAGGTTTGAACAGCTTGTAAATCAAAATGATTATTCTGCTCTGATGCTCAAAACTTCTTAGCTGGCAAAACCACTTTGTGAAACTACAGGGTGGGGAAGGACTGCAGTGCAGGACAATTCCTTCTAATCTTAGTAGACACTAATAAGTCAGATTAATTTCACACTATTTAGTTAAAAAATTATTTAGAAAGCTTCCATGATATACTACAAATAAACAAATATAGAGGAAAAGCATTACAGGAACATTTGTGTTATTTAGCATACTCCTGTTAGGAAATGTCAAATATGATCTTAATTCAAATTCCTCACTTCTACATGGCCGCAGCATTTTGTAAAATGCCTCTTTTGACTGTCATTTTGCATATTCTGTTTTAACACGTGGGAAGGTTTTTCTAATGTTCCTATAAACATCTTTATGTTTTAACTATGTTGCAGTGTAAAGACATGTTTTGCTAGCTTCCTTAAAGTTAGCAGAGTATTTTTAGAAAATTTGCACATAAATTCAGAAGCAAAACCTATCCAGGTGGTCTTTTATGTCTCTATAAAAGCTAGCCAGGGGGCAACTAAGAAACAGACAATGAACAGAAAGGGCTATTAATAATTAGAATATCTGTTTTGCACCTGTGCAATATGAAATTTTCATTTTGTTTGGATTACTTTATTTGCTTATAGACCTAAGGGAAAGAGAAAAAATCCCCACATTATATGAAATCAGTTGTGTAACTCTTCTTTTAATAATGACATTTTTGGTCTAAATTCAGGAAAGTAGTCCTAATGTCCTGTCTGGCTTCATGCTATCCTGAGCAAGAATACTTGGATGAACATGCTCAAACTTCTCAATTTTAAAATCATGTTGTGATAATGTAACCAGAATTCAGTAAATTGACCTATCTAGAGCCTACTGCAAGACCTACACAGGTTACCTACACAACTGTTAACTAAGTTAACATATTTTATATTATATATTATATTGTAGGAATGTAGAAATCTACACCTAAAGTTTACTTCCACCTTCCATTGTGACCCATTTATAAATTTGCCAAGCTTGAACTGTTCCACTGAAATTCATGCACTGTGTTATTTGCATTAGGATGATCTTTTTTTCCTTCATAAGAAACTTGAAAGAAAACACACTGATAAGTTAAGAGTGTTATTGTGCAGAAGTATATTGTTTTGCCTTTGTTAAAAGCAAAACAATTGTTTTAAGTCCTTTATCTTCCTCTTTTGCAACAGGAACTGAAAATGGGAAGTTGGGGAAATGAGGTGATATTTGCAATATTATCTAACCCTGTTTTAAGACAGCAATTCAATGCTACAGGAACCCACACAGGGCCCCTTTGTAAATACCTCTTCACACTTTTAGGACAACTTTTAAGTGGCAAAATAAAGGGCTGAACTCCAGGAGATTGTCCTTCTTATCTTCTTCCTTTTTATTGAAGTCCTTACAATGCAAGGAAGACAGAAAAGTGCTCATTTCAGCAAAGTGTGCTATTTACCTCCAGTTCTGTGTAATTAGCACAGCCCATAAAAGCTCAAAGATAATCCTGCTTGAGCAGTTAATTAGCACTTGATTTTTCAGGTGGATGAGCTAAACAGGTTCCCTCAGTACCACAGGATAGCTATAAAACCAGGTGTTCCCCTTCTCACATGACCTGACACAGGCATGCCAGGCAAAGCTGGTCTTCCCAGGAGTGCTGTCAGATTTGGTACTTCCAAAACACCATCCCTGTCATTTCTGTGTGTTGTTCTCCTTACAGAAAGTAAGGGGGGAAGGGGTGGGGTGGGCAAAAAAAGTGAAATAAAGAATTGAAGGATTAAAAATCTTGCCTCAATAACACTACTTTACTTAAAATATGGCATCCATCAAAGTTATTTTGTAGTTTCCAGACAGCTACAAGCATGTTGGCTTCAAAAGGATCACTTTCATATCTAGCCAGCATAACATCAGCATAACATTCTGATTAACAACCATTTTGTACAGAACATAAAAAACTAATCCAGAAACAAGCAAAACTTACCCAACAGCAGGGTTCATAAGTCTAATATAATCATAGCATCTTCCAATGACAATACTTTCCAGGTTTTGGGTAGTACCTTCACCTTTCCATTTCTTTCCCTGCACACCTGAGAAGCTGTTCATACACAGAACAGAGACAAGTAAAAGAGGAAAAAAAAGGCTCATCATCATGAATTCTTGTCAATCCAAATTCTTAAAAAAAAATAAAAAAAGGAGAGTTCAATGATACAATTTATATGGAAACCTGCAATCTGAACGTTTAATATTTTCAGTACTAGCTACAGCTCAGCACACAAGACAAAGGCAGAAAAAAAAACCTTGATGGAAACTATAACCTAACTATTTCCTGGAACGATTGCAGCACAGGGATACATCACTTCCTCGTGTCTGAACTATTCTCCACTTCAGAAAAACAAGAAACTTGTAAGGCCTCCTGGTGATAAGTGAGGAGAACTGCAGTATATTTCCGTAAAGGGAGGAAAAAAACCCTTACCACTTAAATACTTAGGATGCCTTTGGTTCACTTAATACTCATTGCTGTGCTACACTTTCCTAAACCATCAACAAATGCTTCCAAGAAAAAAAAAAACAAACCAAAACAAAACCAAAAAACCCTAAAATATGCAGTTACAGCAACGATAGTGTAAATATCCGAGTCCTCGAGTTATCTTGTATCACACATAGGGGTAACATTAGTCAGCTCTTTTTCCATCTCTCCCCTGGACAGTGACAGTGGCATTTTGGTGTGATGATATGTGCATCATGTCTCCGTGAAAAAAACCTGCCTTGCAGGCATGAATCAATCATAACGAGAAACATAAGGATTATGACACATCCTGTGCTGAACAAATGTCTGCAACTTCTGTTGTCATTCTCCTCCACATTCTTTTCCCTAAGAACTCTGTTAGAACATCAAAAAAACCCAATCAATCTAATATTCAGAATATTCTCTGGTACATACTGCCGCAAATACAATTGTTTTTTCCTTAAAAAAAAAAAAATTCAACCTCCAAGTATTTTTGCACTCACACCTCTGAGAAGTGTGCTGGTTCTCCTTTCTTTCTTTCTTTCTTTCTTTCTTTCTTTCTTTCTTTCTTTCTTTCTTTCTTTCTTTCTTTCTTTCTTTCTTTCTTTCTTTCTTTTTCTTTCTTTCTTTCTTTCTTTCTTTCTTTCTTTCTTTCTTTTTCTTTCTTTTTCTCTCTTTCTCTCTTTCTTTTCTTTCCTTCCTTCCTTCCTGCCTTCCTGCCTTCCTTCCTGCCTGCCTTCCTGCCTTCCTTCCTTCCTCAGTGAATATATAACTTTATTTTTTGTGTACTTATTTATGCAGTGTCACTCTTCTGTTGATGCACTGGTACTCAGCTGGTGGATTTTGCTGAGGGAAAATTGAGTAAATTCCTGATGATGGATTTCTACTATAAATGTGATAAAAGATAGCCAATTCATTCACTACCTGCAGCAGAGTCTTCAGGAAAGCCAGATTTACTCAGAAGTGGGCAAGCAATGTTGTGCTTGATATGGTGGAGACACAGGAAAATATGTACTTTGCTCTTGTTGCTTCTCTAATGCTTTTTCTTCCTATTTCTTTTCCTAACCTCTCTATGTCCATGCTGATAGGGCACCAGAACATTAATCAAATGGTTTCAAGCCAATACTTTGGATTCAGGATTAGAGAGTGCAATAGTCCATGGAAGTCATTGAACATTTTCTTTTATTATCAACTTTGCTGCAACCAAATTTTGCTCATAATTGTTCGTAATTTGTTCGTAATTTCAGGGTCTAACAGAAACCAGAAACATCACTGATGTGATCTTCTCTATAGAAATGTGCAGAAATTGTCACTGATTTTTGCATCAAGGCTAAAACTTTTGCTTAGAATATACTGTATAAGTTAAGAAGTCATAAAGACAGATACTGAGTGTTTCACCAAGTACACACTAGGTTAGGATGCAGCACCTTGGGGAAGAAGATGTGGGGTCCCTAACAGATAGACAACCTGTCATAACATCACAGAGGAATTGGATCCAAGAGTTGTTGGGATCCCCATTTCAACTCCTGTCAAGCTTCCTTTCCTCACAGGCAACTTCTAGAAACACAAGAGGCCTGAAGGGCCTCTGATCTGACTCAGCACAGCCATTTTAAATTTGTATTCCTAGTTTTGTTCTAAATAGTTCACATGAGGGCTAAATTAAGCACCTCCAGGGTTCCAGTGGTTTGATAGTTTTGAGAGTAAAACCTTACCTCTGGCCTGAACTTGTCTACTTTTAGTTTCCAGTCACTGAATCTCATTATATCTTTTTCTGTTACATTAATGAAGAATCTATCCTCAGAACCATCTCTCCATGTAAATTCTTGTAAAAAATTACCAAGTCTACCCTTAAACTAATCCATGAAAATTCGATATTTTAATCCCTTTATCAGGTAATTTCTCTTGTAGTATTGTAATTCACTGCCACAAACTGGCTGCCCGTCTTGCCTCTCAAGGTCTGGCAATTCATGGCGGATGCAGATCACTGTTCCTTGCTCTTTGTCCTTCTCTTCCAGAAGATGTTATTGCCTATGAAGAAAAGTCAGAAAATTGACAGCATGTGTGCTCTGGAGATACCGTAGTTCATAAACTGAATATTAACCCAAACAACCATGAAATTCAGCATATGTTTACATTCTGAACCGCAGAAGATGAGGAAGCAACATGTTCTCTCTTGTTATTTCTATCAGATGGGAGTGGTGAGTTCCAGCAGTAGGAGGTGTAACAGGTGGGAATGTTGATCCTCTGTTACTACTCAAGCATGAATTTCTGGCAGAACCACCTCAGTTCTGTATGACCACATGCTTTAGGCCTGGAAATAGGACCTCATATTCACAAGCTCCTCTGTAAGCAATGAACTTCAAACATTATTTCTTAAAGGGTTTGTGTCTTTAGTGCATCAGTCTACCTACAGCAGTAACACAAAGTCTCACCTGCTACCTTGTGTGCCTGGGCACACTCTCTGTGAAAGACATGCTCAAGCCCAAACCCAGAGCTCTGCTCACTAGCCAAGCAGTAAACACAACCGTGTGCTGGCCAGCCAGCTGCAGAGCACCTGTGCTTTGCTTTCCTTTCTTCCCTCCTGTGTGGCTGCTTTTTTTTCCCACCCTGAAGTTGTAAGAATTTAACCTTCCAAGGTTTGTACATATTTGCAAATACAGAGAAGTAGATCAGCATGTTCAAAAGTCCTTCGAGGAGGAAAGGATTAATGGAAAAGGAAACGCCCAACACTGCAATTGCTTAAGACTCATTTGCCTAGATAAAGAGATAAAGATTATTGTGCACTCAAATAACACTCATAACATGATCTCTTCTGCTTAGTTCACTATTTACTGCTTTTATCAGCATTTTATTCCCAACATTAGTATGTTGAGAAATAGGGGACTAAAAACTTTGCTGAAAATATTTCAATATGTTTACAATGCATTGCTTACACCTATGACCTCACTAGCTCTCATACATTTAATATCTGCAACATAGACTTTGTACAGTTTTCAGTCAGAAAGGCCTGCTGCATCTATTATGTGTTTGAGAATGTACTTTGGTGACATTTACTGAATATTGTGATGCTGGTTGACACTTTTACTAGACTGCCTGTTGGCTGACAGTTACAGCTTTTGTCAAATCTATGTGCAATCTCAACTTGGCCCAGTGTTCCTGTTTATTTTGAAATGTTGCACAAGCAGATCAGTATGACAGGCAGGTGTTCCTGGTCCATTTACCTGGGATGTTGAACAGACACACTTTATTTGTTTAGCTCAAATGTTGCAAAAGGTTGGGTGCAGATTCCCCGCTGCAGCATATACAAACAGCTTTCCTAGGACCTTTCTTGATGAGGTCACACCGCAAATCCAGTGTCCTGTTCTGTGCCCCTCAATTCAGGTAGGACACTGAGGTGCTGGAACATGTCCAGAGAAGGGCAGGAGAGCACAAGTCCTGTGAGGAGAGCTGAGGGAGCTGGGGGCGTTCAGCCTGGAGGAGACCCAAGGGGGACCTTACTGCTCTCCACAAACACCTGAGAGGAGGCTGTAGCCGGGGCGGGGGGGTCAGTCCTTTCTCCCAGGCAAATAGCAATAGGACAAGGAGACACACGCTTAAACTGCTCAGGGGAAGGCATAGGTTGGACATTAGGAAGAATTTTTTCACAGGAAGAATGACTAGCCATTGGAATGGGCTGCCTAGGGAGATGGCCAAGTCACCATCCCGGGAGGTGTTTAAGGGAAGACTGGAGGTGGCACTCAGAGCCACGGTCTGGTAGACAAGGTGTTCGGTCACGAAGTACATTCACCGAAGAACATTCTCGAGTAGACAAAGGTGTTCGGTCACGGGCTGGACTCCGTGACCCCAGAGGTCTTTTCCAACCTGACTGACTCTGTAAACGTTTTTTACATCCACGAGCTGCTACCTTGGCATTGCCAAGGCATGGGATCTCACGTCGTGCTGTACCGCAGCTCAGTGGAACGTACCCAGGGCCGTGGCTCCCATTAGGAGCGTATCCCACACCGGGAAT
>VWZP01008430.1:192550-222405 GCA_013396995.1 Dicaeum eximium | reverse complement strand
GAGGAGGAGGGGACACGGCGGGGTTCCCTGAGCGCTGGGGAGTCCCCTGGGGGGGCACGGGGCTTATCGGCATTGCGGGAGAGACCACAGCATCAATCGGGATGGGAAACATCTCATGGGCCAATATTAGAATGTTTATATTATTTATTAAAATGACTCCATTGCTCAGAAGGATTTGGGCTATTTCTGCCCAGGTACAGAGCTGGCATCTTGCTTCTCCAAGCTCCATACCCAAACTCTGCTAGAATGCCAGAAAATGTTTACAGAGTCAGAGAGAGAGCAATTCTTTATATCATAGGTTGAGAAAAGCAAACCACATCTCCCATATCAGGAGACAGGTAAAGGAATGCATTTTGTCCTTGAAACACACACACAGGGATTTGAAATCTGCAGAGAAAAAAGAGCTTTCCCGTGGAAGAAAAACTCAGCAAGTTTGCATCCAAGAAACTTCTAAAATGTCCAGTGACACCCCCCAGTCACAATGATGCCAATGAAAGCTGGGCTGGGAAGCTTTGAAGCTTTCATACCATCACCTTTCCTGACAGGCTGACAGTGTCCCTGTGGAGTCACCACCCCGTGACTCCCTGGGGACTGAGAGCAAGGCTGGAATTTCTTCTGTCCTTTCTCAGGGTTCACAGGGAAGATGCACACATGGCTGGTCTCATGCTGACTCTAATGAGGGTTCAAAGCACGTTGTTCCTCTTCTCATCCTGCTGGTTAGGGGAAGGAAATATCTGGAAAGACCTCTTGCTTCAAGTATTACTCCAGAGGTTTCTATTTGGCTCTTCCCCGCTCCACAAGAGCTTTGCTTCCCCTCCAGAACCTCAGGCAGAGAGATAAATCAGTAATTAAAATGTGTTTGCACCACCCCTTTATCACAGCTCCAAGAGAGGAGCCAGCAAGGAATTAACTAACAAGAAATTAGCTAATAAGGTAAATTTCTGCTTCTAAGTTCCAGCCACATCAGCACAGGTCTCCAGCAGACAGGAAAACCATCCTCTTCCTCCTCACCCCAACCAACCAGGCTGCAATCCCTAGAGCCAAAGCTCCCCTCCTGAGCTTGGAGAGCCCAGAAATGCAAATAAATACACAACTTGAAGAAGTTTCCAGTAAAAATTACGCATTTAATGTGCCAAGCACAGCCTTAGAAGGCTCCAGGTGCTGTGGTGCTGTGTTATTAGTTTAATGAGCATGCCCTAATTAGTCCCAGCCCCCAAATTCTCCATCAGCTGCCTTGCAGAGACATGGCTCAGCTCACCTGCCAAGGAGCTCTCTTAAACTGAGGGGATCTGAGACATCTGGGATCAAGAGGAAGCTCCATATCTGAGCCTCCCCTCTCCTCAGGAGGTTGCCAAGAGCAGGCAAGAGCAGCTGGAAAGCCCTGGAGCACGGGGAGATTATTTTAAACATCACCACATGCAAGTGAATAGGTCCTTGAGCATGCAGCAGCCAGCTGGTGCCAGGCAGGACCCATCTGCCTCAGCTGATCCAGATCAGAACCTCCATCAGCTCTCAGCAAGCCTTTACACAGCCCAGCTGTGCCCCAAAAACACCAGCAGGTGCCCACAGGGCTGGTGTGACTCTGGGGAGAAGGGAAGATCAAGCATCTCATTATGTCCCTGCTCATCAGCAGCCTGTCCCACCCCAGTGCTGCTCAACGTTTTAATTAAGTTCAGAGCAGCTGTCATTAATTGAATTCTGGCTCTCAACGACCACAGCAATGTGCAACAGCTTTTTTTTATCTTTTATTTCTGAACCAAGCCCACCGTGGGCCCAAGGATGATCAGCTCAGGGCCAGAGGGGAGCGAGCCACGGGGGGAACAAACCCAGCTCAGGGAGTTGTGGGGCTGTGCAGGGACAGACAGCTGATCCCAAACAACACCTGAGGACAGGGATGGCTCTGGGGGGTGAAGACAAGGCTGCAGCAGAGGGCAGGACCTGTCCTGCTGCCCTCACAGCCCAGCCACTGCAGGCACAGAGGGCTCCAGGGAACCCCACGCTCCATTTTTCCACGGGGCAGAACAACAAGAGATTTTTCATGTTGGTCCTTCCCAGGGCTGCAGGACTCTCAGTCAGTTTGTAAAACCTTCAGTGCTTGCCTGCTTTTGTGCAGCTCTCTTGAACCTGGTGACATTTGCTGCTCCATGCCATCAGAGTCCCTGTGTGGCTGTCCCCAGGCTTGGTTCCAACACATGCCCCTTTCCAAGGTCCAGCTCCACCTGGATCCCTGTTGGCTGTAAGGAGGAACAGAGCAAAGCTTATCCTCACACTGTTGGACTCTACATCACTCCGTCTCCTGTCTCAGAGCCAAAAATCCCAGTTACATCCCCCTGAGGAGTCCCTGCTGCTGGTGCCCCTGTTTTAACTGGGTCTGCTGAATGCAGAGATACAAATAGACAATGCAATTTAGCAAAGAAAGGACATCTTGCTCTGAGACATCCCCAGACACACCATTATTTAGCACATCCAGGATCCCTTTCGCTGCCTAGCACACCAGCATACCCAAATTTGTTTGAATGAAGCAGCAGAGCAGGCTCAGAGCCAGGAGGCTCAAGCTGAAGTCACCTCTGAAGGTGTCAGAGCCATTTGCACAGGACCCTCACTGCCCACACACCATCAGAAGAGTGAAACCAACACCAGGAACACTGGATTGGGAGCGGTGCCACTCATTTCTCCTGCCTGTAAATCCCAGCCCAGGCTGGCTCCTGCCCCACTCCCACAGAGCCAGGGCCCATCCCACAGCTGCTCCTGCATTCCCAAGGGATGGCTGAGCAGCCTCACCTGCCGGGGTGACTTTGCCAGGGAAGCAGAACGTTGTGTGGTTGGTTTTTCCCAGCTGGATTCTTTGCTCTCCAGCAGCACCCGGGTGCTGGGCACGAAACTCCAGGAGCGGCCCAGGGCTGGCTTCAGTGGGCCAGTGCTGCTGTCCCTTGTCACCTGGTTGGTCACCTGCAGCACAAACAGACTTACCAGTGCCCAGGATAAGCAGTGCCACTCGCTGCAGTGAACACTGGAGGTCACCAGGAAATCCTGGCCAGGCTGCTGCTTCTAGGAAGGTTTTTCCTTCTCCATCCTGAGCCCTCCTTAAGCTCCTCTGCCATCCCCTCTGAACACAGCCCAAGCAACTCCCCAGGGCAGTACTCAGGGACTCACTGATATCTGCAAGCTGCATCATTCCTGGTGCACCACAAAGGTTAACCTGGTGCTTCCAAGCGTCCTCCCAGACACACTGTCCTTGTCACTTTATCAGAATGAAAGGCAGGACTGTCTCGACACCTTCCAGGCTCAGCAGACCACCACCTTCTGTGTGGCCTTTCCTGTTCAGACACATTAATTGTGGTCCCACCCACCCGTCTGGTGCACTGGCAAATGCAATTGCTTGGCCAAGAGCTGGGGCAGGCCAGAGCAGGGCCCTTTCCAGCTCCTGTGGGATGATGCAATGCCCTGCAGCTCCTGCAAGGTGACCAAGAGGTTACCCAGGAAGCTGGCCAGCCCCTTAAATGATTGGTGTTATATCAAACATAAACACAAGCAGCCTTTCTGCCTGTACTTAACTCTGCCTTGCTCAATCCAGTGAATGGCTGAGGACAGCAAGAGCAGGAGGCAGTACATCAGCCCAGGACCTGCCCCATGCTTGGAACAAGACATCTGCAGGCTGCAGAGATCTAAGGGAGCAGGGCACTGGGGGGTTCATCCTTTGGCTCCCTCTCCCACAGGCTCCAGAGCCTCCCCACAGCTCCTCACCACACACCAAGGACAAAGCACAGCAACACTCACCACGACAGCAAGGCTGAACTCCCTGGCCAGGGTCTTCAGCTCCCTGGAGAGCTGCATCATGAGGGCCAAACCTGGAGCAGGACAAAGCATTTGGCTGTCTGGGGATCAGCCCCCAAAGTCCATCATGGAACAGCTGACATCTGGATTTGCATCAGCACTGGATTCAGTGCCAGCACTCATGTTCATGGACACCTTCACTGGACCACTCCCCATCCTTTCCTATCTTAGAAGGCCCAAGGTCAAAAAATCCCACAAAAGCACCAGGAGCTCCAGACAAAGCTGGCCAGGTTGATTTAGCAGGCACAGGACCCATCTCTCCAGATCAGAGCTTCATTTCCTACAGCCCACAGCTGTGAGGTGACCTCCTGTGATAGCACTGGCTGCCACCCAGCCGTGCAAGACCCTCTGGAAGGTGTTTGAGGGGGCTCCCTGGCATCCTCACTTCTGATTTATGGAAGAGCCTCAGAGGAGCTCTGCAAACTGTGCCATGATGTTTTTCTGACACTGTAAGAAAAGTTTTAATTTATGGGCAAAGAGTCCAGTGCCCCCCGGATGGGTTTCAGACCACTGCCATGAGTGTGCACGGCCACAGCCAGCTGGAGTGTTTGCTGCTAACACTGCAAACAGACTGCCCTTCCGCCCAGTCCCAAAGGAAAAAGTGGGAGCAGTCACATCCACACCAGTCCTGCCCCAGTCCCCATTCCAAGCACAGCACACATGGGTGGGAGAGGCCCTTGAGGACGAGCAGAGAGCTCTGCAGCCTGCTGGCACACACAGTGACTCAGCTCACCCTCTGCCTGCCTGCCACCCAGCAGAGGGTAAATCACAGCCGACACCGAGTCCAGCACCACCACCTTGAGAGGTCTCACGGAGCTGACCACCTGCAACGAGGAGTCACAAATCCAGCAGCTCTGGAGGCTGTCAGCTGCACAGAGGCTCCAAAATCCCCAGGATGAGGCAACCTGGAGTCACTTGTCAGGCACACAAGCCCTGCTGCCCTCCCTGCAGCTCTGGGGAAGGCAGAGGGGCCCAGAGCTGGCTCCTACCTGCTGGGAGAGGCGATCCCGCAGCTCCTGCAAGGCACGCAGCAGCTCATAGGTGTTGAACACACGGACCACCTGGACCCGCTGCAGAGCCTCCAGCTGCAGCACAAAACACAGCCTCAGCCTCCCCAGGACTTGGCCTATTCCTCCTGCCCCAGCTGCCACCAGCTCTCTGCACTCACACCATGTCACAGAGCCAGGGACCCTTCCACATTTGCCTCCACCCCGTTAACACCACTGCCCCCATTGCCCCCATGGAAAAGCAACATGGATTGAGCTCAGAGAGCAAAGTCCTGCAAGTCCAGTAAGTCCCTCCCTTCTCCCAAGAAAAACAACAAAGAACAGTGTCTGTCCTGAGCGTGGCACCCACCATGGAAGGAAGGGTTTGGACTCAGAAAAGCCCACAAGGACAAAGAGCTGGAAAGACAAACCATCTCTGGGGTTTCTTGCAGGCAAGAGCAAAGTGAGCTTCAGAGCAAGCAGAGGGACCAGCTCCAGGGGAACTTGCCTGCTCTTCCTCATCCTCTGTCTGGGCTTGGAGCATCTGGTAGAGACGGGAGGCACTGAAACCCCCCGTGGAGTCAAGAAACAGGACGTGCTGCTTGAGGCCCAGGGACACACTGGCTGCAATGCCCAGGCACACCTGGGGGAGCAGGGACACGGTGTCAGCCAGCCCTCACAGGTCTCTCTGCCCCACGTGCCTGATGGCACCATCTTCACCCTACCTGTCCCCTCCCCTGTGCTCCACCCCACTCACCTGCGTCTTCCCACTGCCCGGTGCTCCCATGATCTCCGTCACTTCCCCCGTGTACAGCCCCGAGTCCAGCAGCTGGTCCAGGCTTTGGGATGGACACAAGGTGGGATCATTATCAGCACCCCTTCAGCCAGACTGGCAGGGGCACAGGGAGGCAGCAGCCCCAGATATTTGCCCTTAAAGTCCCCTCCCCAAATGCACACAAGTGCATGGGGATGGTTTGGAGAGTGAAACTCAAAGCTTGTGCTGGCAACCACAGCCTTGTGCAGCAAAGCCAGCCCCAGGCAGAGCTGGTGGGTGGGTGAGGTCCCCACCTTGGGCTGCCAGTGGGCAGGATGGCAGTGGAGCTTTTGAGCTCCTCGTAGAGATCTGCTCCGTTGGCAGGGAAGGCAGAGAACTGGGCCAGGAGCACACGTCTGACTGCCACCAGCGCCTGGGGGCACAGAGATGGCTGGAAATGGCACTGATCAACGGCCAGCAACTGCTGCAGAAGGGCCCCCCAGACAAGCCCATCCTTGTCCATGAGCCAAACAGCTCTGAGCTTCCTGGTTAATGTACCAGGAGTTAGGAGTAATCCCTTCTACCTTGTAAGACAGGGAACACTTTTGGGCAACATCCTCCAGGTCTGAAGACACAAAGTCCACCACTGCAAATAACATGAGGGACAAGAGGTTGGAAGCCAGACATGGTCAGACCACAAACACCAGAAGACAACCAGCTTAGACAAAACCTGCACCAACAAGGAAAGTGGCTGTGCTGTCTGTCAACACTGTGAGTGGAGGAGTTTGTCCTCTGAGATGGCCCCATCACTCATCACAGAACAAATTGTTTCTTGCAAAACAGAGCAGAGAGAGAAACTGGTAAATACTTTCCCTGTTTTGCTCAAGAGCTGCTCAGCACTTTTTCCTTCCCCTCTAAGGGCAGGAGATGCAGCATTCCAGGAAGTTGGGCATTTTTCAGAGGGAAAACTTCACAAACCTTCCTGAAATACCATAAAAAAGCCAGAATGGATCAACCCTCAGTGAACCTCTGCAGGGATCTCTTACCATGTCCTTACACTCTCCTGCTCCTTTGGAAAAGTCCTTACTCACTGTATCCACCCAGGAGGACCCAGAAGACATCCATCAAGAAGAACACAGAAGGATATTCCCCCACCACCACCCTCCCAGGATGTGGGATGACACAGGTCCTCCAAACGCACAGGGGATGATGTTCCCCAGCCCGAGCCCCCGATGCCACCCCCGTTACCCGTCCTGATGCCACTGGCCCTGAGCAGCTGGATCATGTCCTCAGTGAGACCAGGGCAGAGCCCAGCCCGCAGGACCACCATCTCCACAGGGAGGGCGAGGAGCAGAGACCTGCGGAGGAGACGGGAGAGTGGAATTCAGAGAATCATTACGGCTGGAAAACACATCCTGGATCATCAACTCCAACCCTCAACCCTGCCCTGAGCCACGGGCGGCGCCTGCAATGAAACCGGGGAGAAACCACCCAAGCTGCGTTTGGGATGGGTAAAATTCCTCCCCAAAATCCTGCACGGGGGCATCGCTGCGGCGGGGATGGGGAGCACAGCGAGCGGGGGGGTTCCCTCCCGGGACAAGGGGATCCCCCCATCCCGAGCCATCTCCAGCAGAGCCCCGCGATGCTCACCCACGGCCGCGCTCCCCGCAGCCCTGCCCGCCGCTTTCCTGCTTCCTGCCGCCGGCGGAAGCGCCGGGACCAGGAGCGGCCCCGCTTCCCCTCGAGAGCAATGATAGAATTGTCTTTACAAACAAACTGTGGGGCTGCCGGTAGACAGAATTAGTACTGAGAGATAAAAGAAATAATGGGAAGGATTTTACTGATTGATGAATGGGAAAAGATATTTGCTTTTATAAACAAACTGTAGGTTTTGTTGATAAATGAAATTGGATGTTGGAAGATGAAAGGAACAATGGGGAAAAACTCTAAAAATTCCATGAGAATTTAAAAATTAAAAAGTGGGGTTATACATTATAGGGGATCAGGCGTTCTGGGAAGTCTGTACCTCTCAAGTACCTCAGCCAGTGGGGAAAGAGAGAAAAGAAATGCGGCTGGAAAATTGGGATAAAAAGGAGGCTGCGCCCTCCAAAAATTGGAGAGACCCCAGGGGAATGCCCCATGGCCTCTCCCTTTATTCGAATAAAGTAAAAGGAACTTCTCTGTCTCCTTTTTGGACATAAACCTCTGATGTTTGTAGATTAATTTTCCTTACACCCTTCTCCAGCCAGGATCTGCCAGGCGCTGCGGTCCCTTCTGTTGTTTTAAAAAGGTTCTGGTGCCTGGAAAGGTGTTTGTTTCTCTGGGGCTTGCGTTGGGTGCTGAATGAGGCTCCGTGACTCCAGTATCAGAAGGCTGATATGATTTATTAGAATGACTCCATTATTCAGAAGGTTTTAGGGCTAAGGTGCCCACGTTCAGAGTTACAGGTTTCCTCCACCCTGGTCAGAGCAAGACTCCCCAGTGCTTACAAAGTCAGAGAGATTACAACCTCTACATCATTGGCTAGAAAGAGAAAACCACGTCTCCTGTATCAGGAGACAGAGCAAAGGAATGCATCTGTTATCCTTGAATCCACACACAGACACAGGTTTGTTTTTACAGAAATCTGCAGAGAAGTCAGCTTTCCCATGGAAGGAAAAATCTCCAGCAAGTTTCCATCTAAGAAACTTATGAAATGGCTGTGACACCCTTCCCAGCCCAGCCATGCCAGGATCTGTCACACTCCCCGTGTTTGTCCAGCCTCACCAGCCAGTGCTGCCTGTTATAAGCTGGGAGAGAAAACTCCACACACCAATTAAAAATTTGAGTCATTTATTCATTAATTAGCAAGCGGCAACTATGCAAAACAGCGCTGGGTGGCTGGGGAGTCCTCGCTCACCAAAACAGCGCGCAATTTTTTTTTTTTTTTTTTCATTCTTTAGTCTTTTATACAGTCTATTTTGTGCGGTTTCTGGTGTATTTTGCGCAGGCGCTCCTCCGTTGCTAAGGGATCTTTTTTCTCTTTCGGGTGGTCACCTTGAAAGACCACTGATACCCAATCTACATTTTAACATTGTATATATTAGAAGGACATAAATGTTTCTCTGAGTTCCCAGGGTTTACTTTGCNACACAGACACAGGTTTGTTTTTACAGAAATCTGCAGAGAAGTCAGCTTTCCCATGGAAGGAAAAATCTCCAGCAAGTTTCCATCTAAGAAACTTATGAAATGGCTGTGACACCCTTCCCAGCCCAGCCATGCCAGGATCTGTCACACTCCCCGTGTTTGTCCAGCCTCACCAGCCAGTGCTGCCTGTTATAAGCTGGGAGAGAAAACTCCACACACCAATTAAAAATTTGAGTCATTTATTCATTAATTAGCAAGCGGCAACTATGCAAAACAGCGCTGGGTGGCTGGGGAGTCCTCGCTCACCAAAACAGCGCGCAATTTTTTTTTTTTTTTTTTCATTCTTTAGTCTTTTATACAGTCTATTTTGTGCGGTTTCTGGTGTATTTTGCGCAGGCGCTCCTCCGTTGCTAAGGGATCTTTTTTCTCTTTCGGGTGGTCACCTTGAAAGACCACTGATACCCAATCTACATTTTAACATTGTATATATTAGAAGGACATAAATGTTTCTCTGAGTTCCCAGGGTTTACTTTGCTGGATATGCAGTTTGCAAGCTATGCTCTCCTGCTATCTGCTAAGCTTCAAAACTGCTTGCACTTCTGCTCTCTGCTAAGTTTTAAACTGCTTACCCCCCCTTATTCTTTCTGATTTGATTAATAAACAATTTAGGATTTATTACACTGCCAGCTGGGAAATGAATGCGCACCAAAGGCTCGGGGGATTTGCTGCCCTACAGGTGTTGGGAGCTATGTGTCCCTTCCAGACTGCCTCGGAGGCTTGGATTTCTCCTGGGAAAGCTATTTTTTTTTAGGGTGTTTGTTATTGTTATGTCGCTATCGAGCCAGGTGCGAGAAAGAAGGACTCCAGTCTCAGAAGGCTTCAGTGCTTAAAGGGAAATTTATTATGAACTCTTATTTACTCTTAATTACTTTTATAACATGCTTCGCTAAGTGAATTATGATTGGATAGAAAAGAACTACAAAAGAACTTCTCTCACCTAATTGGTGAATAGGGAACATCATTCCCTGAAGGACAAACTATTACAAACAGTAGCTAGCTATTATAAACAGCGGCTACAGAAAGACATGACAGCAGTCTAGAATTCTGAGTTTTCTAGTCTAGAATTCTGAGTTTTCCCAAACAATCTCTCTATCCTTCTTCGACTGAACTGAGCATATCCACATTGTTATGTTTTTCTTTCCAGCCAGGGCCTGAAGAGGGCTCTGGGCGCTCGCTGCTGAGCCTGCCCTGAGCTCTCAGCTCAGCCTTGGGCAGCAGCAGCAGCAGCACCCTTGGATTTTGTAACTCAGATTACCTGCAGTGCTGCCGCTTGTGACAATGAACTTTATTCTGGCTGATGTGAAAAAGGCAGTGCTATAGCCCACAGGTAGTGATGTTTCAGCCAGCTGAGCCTTGCCCAGTGCCTAAAACCACGTTGGAAGGAGTTTCTGGTGTGTTAATCCAAATGAATGCTGGAAAAACTGCTGCACTGAGTCTACCCAAGGCAAGGATGGCATTTGCACTTTGCACAAGTGTTGTCCTTGTGCCTTGGACCTGTTCTCCAACAGGTCTAGATGTGGAAGCTGCTCCTGATGGAGCTGCCTGCAGCTGTGGTGTTGATGATTTGCTGTGAAGGGATTTATAAATTAATTTGGATTTGCCTCCTGCCTGGATACCAGGGACCAGGCAGTGCTGCTGGTGGTGGGTGAATACAACAGGAGGCCTGGACAGGGAAGTTCTGTGCTAATTCTTGCTGCATTAGAGCCACAAGCCACAACACAGATCACACAATTGAAGACAATATTTTTGCTCCTGGCAGTGCCTTGGTTAGCCCATGTCATCAGTCATTTACCCATCCTGCCAGTCCCTGCTTTGCTTTATGACTGAGATGTTGGTAGGTACACTGGGGAATGCAAGGCCTGTGTTTGGGGGAGATGAATCAAAAAGCAGAATTCCTGACTGTGACTGCTGGGGAACAGAGTGGGTTGAAAGGCTCAGTTCTCTTGCAGCTCAGTGCTGCTCTGTCTCCTGGTGTCACTCAGATTGAGCCACTCACCACAGCACTTCCAGCACGTTCCAGCCCAGACCTCTGTGTTAGCCCACGTCAGTGTGGGGCGGGTGGCAGCGCCAGGCTGGGGTGGGATTTCCAGTGGGATGGGCTCCCAAAGGCCCTTCAAGGAGGAGAGGCAGCGCTGGGTGTCAGTCAGCTTTCCATGCCAGGGAATTCTGGAAGGTGCTGGGCACTGCTGCAGCTGCTGGCCTGGGGCCACTTGTCCCCGAGGCTCAGCTGTCTCATGCTTCCCGAAATAGAAAGGGAAAAGGGTCTGAGCACTGTGACAGGGGTCAGCCATCCCAGCCCTGGGCTTTTTTGGCATGAACCTCCCCCTTCCTGCTCCCCACACCCTTTGCAGCTCTGCAGGCAGAGGGGAGCTGGGATTTGCCCTGCCAGGTGGGAGAAGATTCCCTCTTGCTGCAGAGGGGTGGTGTCTGCCTCCAGCCAGGTGCCCCCCTGAGCTGGCCCCGGCTCCCAGCCCTCCCCAGGCGTATAAAGCACAAGGGGACAAGGAGGGGACAGGCTGTGGTGACAGGTGACACTGACAGGCAGCAGGAGCTGCCAGGTCCTGCCCAAACTTGGAGTGGGAAGTGAGCTCTTTCCTGAGCCATACGGACTCTCCGTAGTGCTGGCAGATTTCTTTAATTCCTTTTCTTGTAGTTGTTTTGTTTTTTTTTTTTTTTTTAATTGACTTCTAAGGATCTACATTGGTGGAAAAAGCTTCTGAGAAGCCACAGCCTTGAAGTGCAATTTAGGTCTTCATTTTTAAAATTCTTCAGCCTGGTAAGGTACTTTTATTAATGTGTGTTAATTGTATGTCAGTCTCATGGTGGAATTCAGCTTTGGGGGAGTAGGCAGGCGACCCAGGCAGTTGAAAATGGGACACAAATTGATGTTTCTCCTTCAAGCTCTCCAGATGGAGGATCCCATCCAGCTGAAAGAGGAGGGCAATAAATATTTTCAGGCCAGTGACTACGAGAAAGCCCTTCAAAGCTACACTCAAGCCATAAAGCTCAACAAGGACAAGGCGCTGCAGGCAGTGCTGTACAGGAACAGGGCAGCCTGTTTCCTCAAAAAGGTGAGAAAAACTCCCCTCACCTGGGCAGTGCTGAAGGGGAAAAGAGCTGGAGGGCAGCCAAGGGCACTCACTGGCTGTGGACTGGGTGGTTTGTCCATTTATTGAATAGGCTGTTTCCAGCTGGTCTGAAATGAAATGTTCTGGGCTTGTGCTGGAGCTTCACTGGGAAGTTGGAGCAGAGAGGTCCCAATGTCCATCAGCAATGGGGATATGCCCTGCTATTCTATGGCTAACTTTGTTTTGTTTGCTCTCCTTTCTGGTTTAACAGGAGGAATATGCCAAGGCAGCCTCGGATGCATCTAGAGGTAAGGAGGGGACTGCATATGAGGAGAGCTGGATACACTTGCTCAGCCTGCTCTCTCTGCTTTTGGGACACTGTGACCTTATTCCTTGATGTCCACTAACACCCAAGTGCTGAGGCCACAAGGGAATTCCTGGAAGTTCAAGTGATGCTCCAATTTGTGCTGGTGCAATCAGTGCTAATCAGGCACTGATTGATGCTAATAACAAAGCAAATCACAGTTTGCACAGGCCATTTCCAAGCAGCAAGCCCTGATTCCTGGTGTTTTGGGTCCTTTTCCCAGCTATTGACATCAATGCTTCGGATATCAAAGCCTTGTACCGGCGCAGCCAAGCCCTGGAAAAACTGGGGAAGTTGGACCAAGCTTTCAAAGATGCTCAGAAATGTGCCACCCTTGAGCCCCGCAACAAAAACTTCCAGGAGACCCTGAGGAGACTGGGGGCCAACATCCAGGAGAAGGTAAATGCCAGGGAAACTGTCCTGGATTCACAGACCAGGGGTAGGAAATCCTTGCTCTGGGTTGCATCAATGGATTTTTGGTCATATTGGAAACTCGTGGTAATATAGGGGGATAAATTGGAACCATTGATTGGAAGTTCATACTTGATGTGTGTAAATCTGAGGGTTGGGTTGAATGGTTAAATTTAAAAGTGTGGTGGCTCCCTCCTGAGGCTGGCCTGGTCCGGAGTGTCTTGGAAAGGCCTTGGCAAGGGTCTGGACCAGCTTTGGGCTGGTCTGGCAGCTGGCACATTGCTACAGTTACCTTTACAGGAGTGCTGTGAAGAAATCCTCGCACCACTACCTACTGTGGAGTCTCAGAAATTGAGGTTTAGGGCTGGCTCTGCCTGTGCCCATGAGATGGGTGATGGATGCTGATTGCTGAGAAATTCTATCTCCTGTTATTCAGCTTAAATTGCCTGTGGTTTGAGGGGAGGGAGTATTCTTGAAGCAAAAAGAGAAAGTTGCAGCTTGATTTTCTCCTCCTGATGCTCTGTGCTCTCTCTCTCTCGGCACAGCTGCGCATTCAGTTCTCCACAGACTCCAGGGTGCAGAAGATGTTTGAGATCCTGCTGGATGAGAACAGTGACAAAGAAAAGCGAGAAAAGGTGAGAACAGCTGTGGACTTGGCAAAAGAGCTGTTTGGTGTCAGAGCCTGCTCCAGGGAGCAGAACCCTGCGTTCCCTTCTCCACCTCCCCTGGATGGAGGATGAGGGAAGGAGCTGGAAGGTGAACTGCACTCAGAGAGAGGGAAAATCACCCCTGTGCCGAGGGAAGGTGGCCCAACCTCCCAAAATACCAAAGGTGGGATCAGCCTGGACTTCTTCTCAGGACCATCTCTGCCACCCTCCAGATGTTCCCTCCAAGCAGTGACCCACTATTCTTGGGCAGAGCGGAGCTGATCCCTAAATTCACCTGGATAAACTGTCTGGTGGGGTCTGAGCTGATCTGCTGCATCTGCCAGGAGATGGTTCCCAGCAGGATCTCCCAGAGCTGCACAGAGATGTTCTGGAGGCTGGGCTGTGTCACTGACCCCTGGTTCTTCTGCCTCCCACCTAGGCTGCAAACAACCTCATAGTCCTGGGGCGGGAGGAAGCAGGTGCTGAGAGGATTTTCCAGAATAATGGGGTCAACTTGCTGCTGCAGCTGATAGAAACCAAAAATCCTGAGCTGATCCTGGCAGCCGTGAGGACACTTTCAGGAATGTGCACAGGACATAAGGCTCGGGTAAGGACAGAGTGCTTGGACCTTCACTGCCTTTTGCACCTGGGGAGGGGGAAATTGAAATAGTTTCTGTTATTTGTGAGCAGTGGGAGAAGAATAAAACTCTGACTTGTGCTGATTCAGGATTCACTGAGGAAAATCGTTTATTTGTCTCAGCTGAGCCTCGAGGACACAGGGAGGAAAGGGCTTTGCTAACACTGTCCTGCTCTCTCTTTCCTGGGGCCAGGCCACTGCCATTCTCCATTACCTGGGCATCGACAGCATTTGCATGTGGATGTCAGTGGACAATGAAGAAATCTCCCTGGCTGTCTGCAACCTCCTGCAGACCATCACCGACTGCCTGCTGGGCCAGGGGAAGGAGGAGCACCATGGCAAGGAGGAGGCTCTAGTGCTAGGTAACAGCACACCACCTGCTCTTCATTCCCTCTGCCTGCAGGAGGAGTGGGCCCAGGTCTGCTCCTGGGATTCCACTTTATTCCTTGTTCTTTGCTGAAGTGGAAACTTCACCCTTCAGCTGTACAGGAGGACAGCCTGCACACAGCTCTTATCCTCTGTTCCAGGCACACAATGGCTTTGAATGGTTTTGACTGAGCTCACCTGCTTTCAGAGGTAACTTCTTGTAACTGGCTGCTACTGTTTTGCTTCTGTGTAGACACTCAGAAGGATTTGAGGATGATCACCATGCGTTTGCTGGATATGCTGGTCAGTAAGAAAGTGTCTGGGCAAGGGCGAGACCGAGCCCTCAACCTCCTCAACAAGAACATACCAAGGAAGGACCTGAAAGACCATGACAACAGCAGGAGCATCTTTGTCATCGACAATGGTGAGTCCTTGCCTGCCATCCTATTCTGATTTGGGAGATGTGGAGCTGTGTGTTCTTGCCTGAATACCTTTAGAACCAGTCCTTCCTGTAAAATAAATATTCTCTGGCTTTTATTTCATGCATACAAACCTGGAGCAAAGTTAGACTTACTAGCAGGAAACAGCACTAAGAGAAAGTTAACTGTGTATGAGAACAAGAATTTTTGAGTTTCTAAAGGACTGCCTAATATCTTTGGTTAGTTTTCTCCAATGTATTTGCTAATGTTAGGGGGAATTGGCTTGGATAAATTGTCTATTTTAGACAGGATGAGATGAGCACCTGCTGAGCTTGGTGGACCCATAAACTGATCAATTCTAAAAGTGGAAGAGGGTGAGGAATATGTGTGCCATGTGTTTTTATAGTCATTCCAATGCATATGTGTGTTATTATTTTGATGGAAGTTATTTAATAATAATTCAGCAAAAGGAGAGTTAAGTCATCATCAAGTATCACTTGGAAGTGGCTGGGTTTTCCTCAGTCAGAGCCTCCAGCCTTGGAGGTCAGTAGGTTTAATATCTCCTGACAAAAATAACAGACCCAGCCAGGGGCCTAATGCAGTTCTGCTTATCTCACTCTGAGAACAGGAAAAAAGCCTGATGCTGCAAACCTTTAATCTCACCAGCAGAAGCTACTCCCCAGTAAATATCTGTGTCTTTTTTGCTTAAGACTTGCGTGATTAGGCTGCAAAATAATTGAAAACCATCCAAGATGGCTATTCCACAGCAAAAAAGTAGCAAATGGTATCTTGAATTTCGCACAGACCCTCTCCCCCTCTGACAGCCATATCCCTCCATCGTTTCCAGGCTTAAAAAAGATACTGAAAGTGGTGGGCCAGATTCCTGAGATGCCTGACTGCCTACCACTGACAGAGAACACCCAGCTGACTGCCTCTGTCCTCCTAAACAAGCTCTACGATGACCTGCGCTGCGACCCGGAGCGGGACAACTACCGGCTGATCTGCGAGGAGTACATCAAGTGAGTCAGGGCTGAGCTGGCCCAGAGGGCAGGAGCAGGCATTCTTGAGGGTGAGGTCAGGCACTTGAAGTCCACTTATGTTCAAAACTGGGGCTCTGGGATTATGACTTGCTTGAGATCCTGCTGGATCACAGCTTTGCAGGAATCTGCACTCCCAAATATCCAATGTGATTCAGCAGCACAGCTGAGGGAGGACATTCCCTCCCCACTACTGTTTTATACCCTACTCCCTCTATCCCATGCAGGAGCAAAATCGACCCACAAGACATGGATAAGACACTCCACGCCGTCCAGATTGTGTCTGGAGTTCTGCAAGGGCCCTTTGACTTGGGCAACAAGCTGCTGGGCATGAAGGGAGTGATGGAGATGATGGTTGCCCTATGTGGGTCCGAGAGGGAGATTGACCAGCTGGTGGCTGTGGAAGCCCTCATCCACGCTTCCACCAAGCTGAGCCGAGCCACCTTCATCATCACCAATGGGGTGACGCTCCTGAAGGAGATCTACAAGAAGACCAAGAATGAGAAGATCAAAATCCGAGCTCTGGTGGTAAGGATGCAGCCCTGCCTTTGTTGCCTGCCACACTCGGCAGCTTAATCCTTGGGAGAGGAGGAAGGTTCTGGGGATGAGAGATGGGCTTAGCCTGTTTTGGGGCAGCAACACAAGGGGATTAATGAGCCTTTCTCACTGGTATGTCCTTTTTATCCTCCTCAGGGTCTCTGCAAGCTGGGCTCGGCAGGAGGCACAGACTACGGCCTGCGGCAGTTTGCTGAGGGCTCCACTGAGAAGTTAGCCAAGCAGTGCCGAAAGTGAGTGACTTCCCTTCTTCCTCCAGTTATCCCAATCTTTGCAAAGCACCATATGTTCCTCTCCCATGAGATCCTGCCCACGTGTTGCCTTCATTTCCTGTTCTGCCTGCCAGCTGACAGTGCCCCCAGAGCCATTGCACTGGGACAGGGAGTCCTCTGTGCCTGAAGCAGCCAGGTGTTCCTCCTACCTCCATATCCAGAGGAACCTTCTCCCTCCCTCACTGCTCATGGGAGACACCAGACCTGGTGCCTCCCTCTTGGCCAGAGTGGCACAGCCTAATTAATGCTTGCCTTGAAAATGCATAAGACCCTTCTGAAGGTGAATTTGCCAGGTGGAGTAACCAAGGAAGTGGGATCAAGTTAGGAAGTGATTGAATGGGTGCATCATTCCTGCAGGCATCTGGTGTTTTGTGGGATGGAAAAGGCCAAGCAGTGCTGAGTAGCTGTCCTGGTCTGTCATTCCCTGCAGCATGTAGATCCCTCAAGTTGGGCCATGGGGAGGAAGGTCATATCTCAAGGGGAAGCACCCCCGTCTGAGGAGCTGCAGCAGAACCTGAGAACATATTTGGGCCTGAATCAGCCTCAGTATCTGTTTTTCCACTCTCTTTTTCCAGATTAGTTAGTTCTGGCTCCCGAGATAGAAATGTGGTTTTGTCTCTTCCAGGTGGTTGTGCAACACCAGCATTGATGCCCGCACCAGGAAATGGGCTGTGGAAGGGCTCTCGTACCTCACCCTCGATGCAGATGTGAAAGATGACTTCGTTGAAGATGAGCCAGCCCTGAAAGCTATGTTTGATTTAGCCAAGGTCTATCTCCTTTCCTCGTTCCCTCGTTCCTCTGGTAGCATCTCCCAGCTCTCCAGCCCTACACTGTGCCCCAGTCAGAAGGAGCTGTGACGCCAGCCCCTCACCTCTGGTTCAGCAGAACTTCAGTTCTGCCTGTGCCCCAGAGACATCTCAGGGCTGCTACCATCCTGCTCTTCTCCCTAGGCTGAGGGAGGTTGCTCCTACCTTCACTGTCAGCAACTGCATGAAAACCAAAGGCCACCAAGGTGTTGACAGCACCTGATGATGTCCAACACCTTGTTTGACCATGAAAACCTTCATGGGCTATAAAGTGGGGGATAAAGCTAAGAACATTTCCATTAGTGCAAAACACCATCATGGCAGTCCAAAGGGACCTGTTTCCCTGCTGTGCCCTCCTCATCCTCACAAAAGCTTTATTTTGCTGTGCAGGCAAGCGACAAGACAATCTTGTATTCCGTGGCTTCTGCGCTGGTGAACTGTACCAACAGCTATGATACCAAGGAGCTGGTCCCAGAGCTGGTGCAGCTGGCAAAATTCTCCAAGCAGCACGTGCCTGAGGAGCATCCAAAGGTGGGTTGTGTCCAGCTGCAGGTGCTCTTCAGAAAGACTTTCTTTGGTGTATCCATTGTCACAGACTTCAGGTCTCCTGTCTCCAGACTGAAGTTGCTCTGCTCTCCAGCCAGGCTGGGCTGTGAGGTGGCTGGATGGCAGAATGGCAGCTGCTAAGGGCTGATCCTTTCCCAATGATTCCTCCTCAGGACAAGAAGGATTTTGTGGTGAAGCGGGTGAAGCGGTTGCTGAAGGCTGGGGTTGTCTCTGCCTTGGCCTGCATGGTGAAGGCTGACAGTGCCATTTTGACAGACCAGAGCAAGGAGCTCATTGCCAGGTACCTTCACTGCAGTCCTGGGAGCTGGGAGTGCTGGGCAGCCCCTGTGCCGTGGGGTGGGGCATTCTGCCTGTCGGGGAGCGTGTGAAGCAAAGATTTGAAACCAAAGTTT
Organism: Dicaeum eximium; assembly: GCA_013396995.1. Lineage (NCBI taxonomy): Eukaryota > Metazoa > Chordata > Aves > Passeriformes > Dicaeidae > Dicaeum > Dicaeum eximium. The sequence goes on along the minus strand of VWZP01008430.1, from coordinate 204,104 downwards.
TAGTTCAGCAGTGTAACAAAAATCCACGTTCTGACCTTAAAGCTGCCTCGCTGGAATGCATTTTTGAGTTCTCTGTATTGGTTCTGGCTGGAATAGAGTTCATTTTACAAACCTGGAAACTTCTTACTCTGACATTTGTTGCTTCCTCATAGAGAGCTGTGTGCACGGGGTTAAGCACCTGGAATTTTCCTGGTGGCTCTGGCACTCCTGCAAAACCTCAGCCCCGTTCCATGAGGGCTGTTGGCTGTTGCTGTCCCGTGTGGCTGTTTTACTGAGTGTTCTGTGCCCCTGCAGGGTGTTCCTTGCCTTGTGTGAAGACCCCAAGGACCGCGGGACCATTGTCGCTCAGGGTGGTGGGAAGGTAATTACTTTTATGTTCGCAGTTCCTGATGTGCTGTTAATGTCTGCTGGGAGCCTGGGGTGTGTCTCCGGCGAGGGACAGTGACAGAAGAGCACAGGTTGTCCCCCCTGGGGCCATACTGACATTGCAGTTCCATCTCTGGATGTGATGTTCTTGGAGTGACTGTGTGAGCTACAAGCTCCTATTTGAGAACAAAAGCAAGACATCACAGAGGGCTATGCGATATTTTAAACTTGTTTTAGTCTGTTAAGTCAACCCTGTAAATCTTCTCCGAACACTGAATGCTTTTTCCTGTGTGTTTCCAGGCCCTGATACCTCTGGCTGTGGAAGGCACAGACGTTGGCAAGATAAAGGCTTCTCATGCTCTGGCAAAAATCGCTGCCATCTCCAATCCAGACATTGCATTCCCAGGGGAGAGGGTAAGCTTGAAAATAAGAATAATAATAAAAACAAAAGCACTGGTGCTTCCTTTAGCAAATGAAAATTGCTAATACAGGCCTTCCCTTCCAGGTGTACGAGGTGGTGAGGCCCCTTGTCAGCCTGCTGAACACAGAGAGAGATGGCCTCCAGAACTATGAGGCTCTGTTAGGTCTCACAAACTTTTCAGGAAGAAGTGATAAGCTTAGGTGAGCTTTACTGCTTTTTAACCTTCCTTCTTCCCCAGGAGAAAATGTGAGTTACTTGTTGGACTATGAAGACTGGTCAGTTCGAGCTACCTTTGGCAGAGCTACGAAGGTCTCAGAGCTGAAAGATTAATGAAATAGGAAAATATTTTCCTCTAGAAACAGCAAAGACATGCATTAGACATGGAATTTGCATTAGACAGGGAATTTTATTCATCTGCATTAGACAGGGAATGAACCACATTGTGAGCTCCAGTGCTGCAGACACTGATTTGTTTCAAGGCCTTCCCTGCAGTTAGTATTTGATAAGTTGATTACTGCTTGACCTATAATGTGGGTTTTTTACTGCTCTTTGCCACAGGTTGAAGATAATCAAAGAGAAGGCCCTGCCAGATATCGAAAACTACATGTTTGAGAACCACGACCAACTTCGCCAGGCAGCCACAGAGTGCATGTGCAACTTGGTGGTCAACAAGGAGGTAACCCCAGGGCATGTCCAGCCTGACTGCGGGCACCTGGCCCTGCGAGGAGCTGTCCCTAACTGTGCCACCTCTGAGTGTTGGGATCCAGGGCACACAGAATGTCTCTCTGCCTGTTTTAAGAAATTCTGACCCTTAGCAGAACACTGCTTTTAACCTTCGTTCCTGGGAAAAAATTGCCAAAACTTTGGGATGGGTTAGAGCACACAGGATTTTAATATGTAGTAGTGGTAGCTTTTCACAGAGTGCATCACAGAGTGAAGAATTCAGGGTTTTAGGATTTTAATGAGAGTGAATAGGACACAAGATAGAGGATTTTGGGTGTTGTCCCTTCTTCCTTATTGTCCCTTTTCAGCTCCATTTTCTGTAGTACTGGTGGTAGAAAACTATTGGTTAGTGTGAGTAGTAATGTGGAAGTAACGTGTATAGATTAGTAGGAGTTATTGGTAGAAAAGTAGAAAGAAAGTACATATTAGAATGTAATTGGGTAAAACAGCTTTAAAAGACCTTGATTTTGGGTGCTCAGGGTCCATTTTGTGCCTCGCTTCTCACACGCTAAGTCTGGTGCAGATGGTGTGCTGAACTTAACATAAGATAAGAATAAACAAAACCCTGAAGACCAAGAGAAAGAGAGTCCTGCACATTCTTCACCCCTGGAAAAGAACTCAGCAGGGGAACCCCCTCCAAAGGGCCCAGGGGGTTGGGTTCCCATCGTTGTTGGGACCAAAAAACCAACATCTGGGTATCTCTGGGGTTTTTTTTAGGTTCAAGAGCGGTTTGTGGCTGATGGCAACGACCGGCTGAAGTTGGTGGTGTTGCTGTGTGGTGAGGATGATGAGAAGGTTCAGGTTGCAGCAGCAGGAGCCCTGGCCATGCTCACGGCAGCACAAAAGAAACTCTGCTCGAAGATGACTCAAGTGGTGAGACCATAACTCTGGCTGTGGGCAGTGTGGGTGTGCCCTGCAAGGGTCCTGGCTCAGACATGAAGTAGTCTCTCCAAAGGAATGTGCAATTTACCCCCTCAGTACTGAGGAACCTAGAGCAGCTGGGTGTGCATGCTTTTAGGCCATTTTGATAAATAACCCGAAATCCAAACCTTGTTCCACCCACAAATGAGAAGAGCTTGATCGATAACTGTCAGGAAAATTAATCCACAAACATCAGAGGTTTATGTCCAAAAAGGAGACAGAGGAGTCCTGGAACTTTATTTGAATCAAGGGAGAGGTCATGGGGCATTCCCCTGAGGTCTCTCCAATTTTTGGAGGACACAGCCTCCTTTTTATCCCAATTTCCCAGCCACATTTCCCTCTCTCTTTCCCCATTACCTGAGGTACTTGAGAGGTACAGACTGATACCTGAGATTCCCCTCTAATGTATAACCCTCCCTTTTAATTTTTAATTCTTATGGAATTTTAGGGTTTTTCCCCATTGCTTCTTTCATCTTTCAATATCCAATTTAATTTCTCAGCAAACCCACAGTTTGTTTGTAAAGGCAAATATCTTTTCCCACTCATCAATCAGTGGAATCCCTCCCATTGTTTCTTTTATCTCTCAGTGCTAGTTTGGTCTACCAGCAGACCCACAGCTGGTTTGTAAAGACAAATCCCTCATTCCTCTCAATAACCTACTGAGCTTTAGAGATCCCAAAGGATGTCCCTTCCCTGCACAGATCTGTAGACCCTGAGAACCCAGATCCTGCATGGCTGAGTATCTGAAGAGCTGTGGTTGAGAACTCCTGAACCATATTTTGTTGCACACCTGATTGGACACTGGAGCTCGTTAAGATAAAAATGATTAATCAAGCCAAAAGAGAAGTTCAAGAAGGTTGGGGTGGGGGAATGTCCTGGTCATCTCAGCTGTGTTCAAGACTCTGGTCAGATTATTTTCACTCAGATTATGCAGCAGCCTGAATATGAAACATGTTCCATGTTGTTCCAGTGCTGTGAAAGATTCTGACTTAGGTGTAAGAAAAATTGGGTTAAAATGTTTGAAGCCAGGTTTCCTTAGTTAAAAAATGAAATGACCATAAGTGAAATGAGTATTGCTCTTGCCTCTGCTGAAGGAAGCAAAAGTCATGTTCTTGGTTGAGATATTCTTCAGATCAGTACTAATGATCTCTCTTTTCCCTTCCAGACCACCCAGTGGCTTGAAATCCTGCAGAGGCTCTGCTTGCACGACAACATGGAGGTCCAGCACCGAGGGCTGGTCATTGCTTTCAACTTGATCAGCGCTGACAAAGAGCTGGCCAAGAAGCTGGTGGAGTCTGAGCTCCTGGAGATCCTGACCTACATTGGGAAGCAGGAGGATCACCCCAAGAAGCAGCACATCATTTGTGTGGCCCGTGATTGCCTCACCAAGTGCATGGATTATGAGCTGATCAAGCCTCTCTCTCAGGCGTGAGGGAATGAAAAGCACCGAAAAAAGGCTGAGCGTGGGGGGAAAAAACGGAGAAATGTGGAAAAGCGAGAGCTATGAGGAGCAGCTAGTGCCATTGTCAAGGCACTGAATAGTTTGGGGACAGCTTTGGAGGATCGTAAGCTGTATGAGGAAAAGGAGGGAATTTGCCTGGGAAATTTGGGAAGTGTCCATCTGAGTAATTCCCAGATGGTGTAAATCCTTTCTCTGCCCCCATTCTGCTGATAACGATGAAAGCTTCAAGGCCCAGCTGTAAAAAGAGTTGGTTGTGTTGGAGATGTGTCAGGAGGCTGTTGGAGGGAAACTCAACAAAGCTGAAATGGGTTCTGCATCCAGCTCCAGCTCCTGGTACTTCTGGAATTCCCAGAAATGGTGGAATGGGGAGGTTTAAGTGCCTTCTATTCTCTAGTCAGAAAATAGGATTTTAGCTGTGTGCTTTTTTTGATTCATTTATTGGAAGTTGTGTGCCAAAGTGTAAGGATGGTGGATGAACTCTTAATAAATTCACTACTTTGTTCCATGTGGAATTCCTGTTCTGATTTTATTAAGCAAAAGGAGAATTTAAAGCAAGTCTTGCATCACACGTGGAAAAATGGAGTCATTGGTAACACAGGTTGAATTTTCACTCCTTGCAAACCATCCAGTGCTCCCAAATGCAGCAGAGTCACCACAAAGGTGTCACACCAAGGCACAGGGAATGTTGAAAATATCCCATTTATCAAAAAAGCAGAATGAGAAGCAACTCACCAGTCATCATCACATTAAACTTCATTAGATAAATATTTTCATTCAAGCACAAATTCTTAATGCAGGCTGTGAACAACACAAAAATCACAGACTGTTGCTTTAGTTCCTGGGGAAAACTCCCTAAGCATGTAATAAATATAATCCTACTCAACAATGATTTAAATATTAGTTCAAACACATTAAAATATTTCTCATCATAATTAATATTAGTGATGCTCACAATAGGCATAGCAGGATGAAATGTTGAGGTTTGGGGTTATGAAAGGAGCCATGAGGATAGTATTTTCTTGCATGTTAAGGAAAAAAAAGAAATGAAAGTGCCTCTAGCATCCTGAATTTGGAAAGGATTGAAAATTTTAAGCTAATATGTTTGATAACCTAAATGCAAATTTATTTGGAGGGTGATTCCAGCTGTATAACGTTCAGTTAAATTGCTGGTGCTTTATAATCAAGAGCAGGGGGATATCAGGTTTGTTTCCTACCAGCCTCCAATTTTTGGATACCCACTTTTAGGGCTTTTGAATCTGACTTTCGAAGGTACTTTACATTAGCTCTATACAGGTTTACATAACCAGCATCTCTGACACCAATACAAAATGCCATTGGTGTTAAAAAAGGGCAAAGTTGCCCTTCTCCCACTAAAGCTTCTCTTTGGAGCAACTGGGTTCTACTAACTGACCGTTGCTGAAGTTGAGTGGGGAAATAACTTCTGTAAAAGCGATTTATTGGCATTTCTTTTAGCCAAACACGGACAGAACACCCGTTTTACACTAACACGGACCACCCGCTCCCTCAGCCCCCTCAGGCTTCCTCAGGGCGGGAAACGCTCGCACCGCCCCCGGCTCCTGTAACGCGCCTTCCTATTGGCTCCCGCCGGCCCCTCTGGCAGAGCCGCGCGTTGTTATTGGTTGTTACCAGCGGAGGGGTGGGGCAAAGGGGCGGCTCCGCCCTGGCGCGGCCGGGCCTGCGGGAGCGGAGCGGCGTGAGGGGTACGGGACATGGGGCACGGGGCAGCGGGGCTGGCAGAGGGGTGCACGGGATATGGGACCGCGGTGGGGCACCTGAGGGCTCGCAGTGTGTGGGAACGGGGACAGGGAGGGTGAGGGGACGCGGAAGCGGCTCTGGGGGCTGGTTGAGGAGCGTGAACCTGGCCGAGCTGTAGGGCATGTGGGGTTTGCTGGGATGTGGGGAGGGTATGTGGGAGCTCAGGAGTTGTGGGGCCGGCACGGGCAGAGGAACTGGGGACTGAAGAGCTGCAGGGACTTGGTGGGGGTGTGCAAGGACGGAGATGGGAAGAGAGTGGGAGGGGAGGGATCCAAACAGGCTTCTGGAGCCTTGGAGAGACGCTGACTGCAGCAGCGTTTATGGGTATGACATGTTTTCTTCCCCTTGGGTTTGCCTGGTCTCCTGACCTTGGAATGCCAGTCTGTGACCCGTCTTGTGCAGCTTCTGCTCGGCTGTGGAAGGGCTGTCACCTCCGTCCCTGTGCTCCCCTGCTCCACGTGCTTCAATCTCCCAGGCCCTGGGTTGGGAGCAAGCTCCTTATTGAAGGCAAACAGATTTGCCCAGAAGCAATGATGAGCGAAGTATAGTCTGAACTGGTATTGCCGGGACTCCGTGTCTCTGCTCTGACCAGGACATGATCACTTAATCTTCTCTCTGAGCTACTTTAGGCTAAGCTCGTTCTGCAGGCAACAGCTTTGCTGTTCTTGAAACTTTGATGCACCCTAAAAAAATACTAAGAATTTTTAGCGATTTCTTTCAACTACAGAAAAACAAAGCCTTGATGTGAAAAGTAACCCAAATACTTGTTGCTGCAGCATTGTGTGAGCTTGCAATGAGGGGGAGGGAGATGTGGGTTTTCTCCTGCGTGTGCTGTGGATCACTAAATGCCAGATACTCTGCCACTGCGCCTCCTCTCTAAGTGCAATGCAGACTCTGAGCTGTCTGTCCTATAGAAGCTCATTAGCAGTTAATTCAGCTGTATTCTCACTTAGTGCTTGCCAGCAGGGAGGCAGGAATATTTTTGGAATACTCTCGATAAAGTGCAACCTCTTTGGGGTTGAGGGAAGGGCCCAGGAAAAGAGATGGGGCTATTCTCTAATTAAGTTTTTTTGTTCTTTTCCAGGTCCTGATGACATCTTTATCTTGATTTCTCTCTTCCTGTGGAGAAGGAATTATCTATGGGGAATATATACCTAGGAGTATGTTTTTGTGTTTTTCCCTTAACAGGAGAAGCAACTTCGTTTCTGTTAAGGAAGTAGCAAAAACTCAGTTGCTTCATGCTCTAATTTTTGAATACTGCCTAGATGAGCTGTGAACGTGCCTTAGGTTCACTAAAGAATTGTTAAAAGACTTGCAAAGTCAAGTCCTGGCAGTGGGATACTGAACAACTCCAGTGCTGCTGTGAATGTTGATGAAATTGTATTGAGCAACACCAAAGCATCCTGAGGGCATATGTGGAACATGACTCTATAGAAATCACAAATTATTATGTAAGTCCAAAGGTTGGTTTAATAAAGTTGGTGCTCCCTGAAGAAACTTCTCTTGTCAATCTTTAGCCCATCATGGTTTTAAAAACACAATTAAAAAGCAGATAAATGGGAATTTTTCTGTATCCCCAATTGGTTTTGTAGCTTTGTTTTTAGAGCAAAAAACCTGACAAATGACTGTTTATTTGGCTGCTAAGGACAGGAGGTTTCCAAGGAGTCAAATCCGAGTTGGCATCCTGCAGCCATCTCCAGGATCACCCAAAATCTGCCAGGTAACTGCTGAGCCTGTCCCCATGGTGGGTTTGATGCTTGTTACTCAGCTAAGCTTTGAAGGGCAGTTTATTGTGTAAAAGAGTAATTAAACAGCTGCTCAGAACTGGGATGTGGGTGGTTCTGTGCAGGTCTTGGAGTCGGCCAAATCCAAGTTTGGCAGGGACAGGGGGTTGTGCAGGAGTGGAAAGCAGCCAGGGCCTGGCAGGTGGGCATTTGGGGGAAGAAGAGGGATTAATCCTGGGAGAAGGAGCTGGAGAGGCCCTGGAGCAGTGTGGGATCAGACAGCTGTTGTGTGTAAGTGAATCCTGCATTAGAGGGAGGATGAACCTCCCCAAGAGCCCTGCAGTGCTGGGGGGGTGAGTATCCCACACCTGCCCAGCTTCTCCCTGAGCAGCAAATAACTTGGAAAGTATAGGAAGGATAAAAGGAAAATAAACCCATCCTGAAAAGGAATCATCAGTCAAATGCTTATTTAAATGAGCTGTTGCACTGGAGTCACCAGGACATTTATGAAAAGTAAAAAGTGATTTGGAACCTGAGAAAATCTCACACCTCGATGTGATTTGTCTTCCAGTAAGAGGTGTGTGTTCTTACTGGCTCTAAAGGAAGAGAGGTACCTTCAGGGATCCCATAGCTACTGGAGAAGAGAGAAATGAGGCAGTTTTTATTATTATTCCATAGTGGCACAGGTGGAAGGGTCAGGGAGGTGTACAGACATAATAAAACATCAGGAACAAGTCTCGTTTATGAGGTGTTGGGGAAGATTCAAATTACTGCATTTTCCCACATTCAATAACATTACTCTCTTGCTTACAGGTGAAGGAGGATATTGGAGATTCTTATCTTCTGAAGCAGAGCTAAAGTGGAGGGAAAATGAGATGCCTGGTTCAGTGGATTAAATGTTAGAAGATATCTCTTAATCTGGAAAGACCAGAGGGGTCCTGTACTTGGTGCAGCAAACTTTGCTCTTGTATTCTGTCAGAGCACTGTCACCGTGCTATCTGGAGCACTGCTGCTCCCTAGAGTCAGGAAAACCACCTTCCATCCTGAAAAATCAGCTGTCAAGCAAGAGCCAGCCATGTCACACAGGTTTCCTTTCCTCCTGTGTTCAGTGGAAGGATGTTTTGTTCTGATATGAATGTGCTACATGGCTGGGGCTGGAATAATTGCAATGTAATGCTCAGACATTAAAGATTGTCAGCCTACAAAGTGCTAATCTTCCATCCACTGCCATCACATGGAAAGATGAAAGCAGCTTTAGTCTTGTCTCTCTTAGGTAAATAGAGCCCCCAGAGGAGCAAACTGTTTTTCCAATAACCAGAAAATAATTAAATTAGGTTCTCAATCAAGAAAGAATTTTGCTTTATAAAAGCAGATAATAATGAATGCAAAGACTTATTTAACAATAAACCACTCTCATCAGTTGGGAGTTTGTTTAAATCTCGTTTGTCATTTTCTCTCTTGTGCAGAAAATGTCACGTTCCTCTTGTCCATCTTGTTCCTATGAAGAGTCAAAAGTCTTAATTTAGAACAGTTGATGGAAATTAGAAGGGTGATGTTCTCAATTCCAAGGTGAAGAGCCTGAAAATGCAGGAGGCTGAAGAGCAGAGGTTTAAACCTGTCTCCACCGCTGACAAAGCCAGAGCTCACCCTGAGCAGCACGAGGGCCTAGGAAGCTGCCCAGGAAAGGAAAACCTGCCTAGAGAATTTCCCTACCTCTTTAATTTGCTGGCTCATGCCCTCAGGCAGCACCAGTGCTGGTCTTTGATCCTCACATCTGCTTTCCTCTTATCCAAATCAATGTTTCCTCCTTTTCAGCTGGTCTTTTAAGGCATTTCTGTGCTGGCTGACAGGCTGGGGCTGATCCCTCTGCAACTGCCAGGATGTTTGAACAGCTTATCAACAAAGGCCAGAGCCTTGCCAGAATGCAAAGACAGCTGATGAACCACGAGTTCAAAGGCGCTGCAGAGCTCACTGAGGAGCTGCGGTGTTCTGAAGCCTTCCATGGGATGTAGAAAGAGGTGCTGGGGGCTCCTGGGAGCCTTTCAGCTCTCGGGGGAGTAGAGTTTGACCAGGTGCTGCAGCTCTGTGGGGTAGCCCGTGAGTGGGCAGCGCTGGTGAGCCTTGACGTGGCTGTAGGCGCAGCGGTAGCAGAAGACGAAGCCGGAGGTGGCCAGGGCCGTGGCGTTGACGCGCACCTTGCGGCACAGAGGGCACACACTCTTCAGCCTGGGCAGCGGGGCTGGGCTGGGCTCCTGCTCCAGGTGCACCGGGGGTTGCGGCGTGGGGAGGGCTGTCAGGGACTTGATGGTCTCCTGGTTTTCCGAGGAGTACCACCAGTCCAGGAACTGCAGGAAGAAGACGCTGACGGACAGGCCGGTGGACAGGGAGAAGGCAATGCCGCTCAGAGCCTTCCTCAGCGCCGACTGCACTCGTGAGGTGAAGCTGCAGCAGAGAGAAGCAGAGAAAGATTTAGCACATTTATCCACCTAGAAACCATGGGGATAAGCACCTGGGGAGTGACTGCTTCACACACCTCCTTAATACTAAATTGGTTGCTCAGCGTGTCCCATGTTTGCACTTACTAGGATGTTTCAGATCCTTTTTTTTTTATTTTAAGGAAGATCCAAATCCTGGTTTTTTTTTTTTTCAGAAGTCTAAATCAGAAGAATTTGGATGAATGGATCCTGGACCACAGAGTGTTTCACTCCTGGATCACCATTTCCCAGGGTATTGAGTGTGGCCATGACTAGCTGCTGCTTAGGAAAATCAAAGAAATAAGTTTCAATCCTTTCAGCAACATTGCTGCAACTGCTGCCCCTCCTTTGCTGGAAAAGTGCAGAACCAGATAAAAGGCTTGCATGCCTAAAAGCACCCCCAAACTCTGAAATTTTATTACCACAAAATCACTTCAAGCTAATCCCTGCTACTGGTTTCCTTATTTTCACTCACAATACAACCTTTTGGAGCACACTTTGTCAGAGCAAACTTTCATCTTGAATTTTTGAAGAACAAGGCACTTTTACTTGCAGCATCACCTCTAAATTTACACATCCACAGAACCCCCTGGAAAGCAACAGCTGAGCCAGGTTCTGCCATTACCTGTGTGTTTGATTGGAGGTGGTTTCAGCCCATTTCTTCTCCAGGGCCTGGATATCCTCTGCAGTCAGTCTGACCAGGCGGACACCAGCCAGCTTCAGCATGGGGGAATGGTGCTCAGCCTTGCCCAAGATGTAGCACAGCTGCTGAATAAGAAACCAGCCCTCCCAGGTCATGTTTACGTAGGGGTAGGCAGCTAGAAAGGCTCTGTAGAAGCGCTTCCAGGACGACGAGGGCGGGTGGATGGAGTACTCATCCTCTTCCCTCAGGCTGGACACCAGTTTTTCCAGTTTTCCTTTCAGGTAAGGAACAAGAACCAGCAGGAGCAGAGATTTCCAGTGCTGCCTCTTTGGCAGGCCAGCTGTGGCCAGAGGTTGCCGTCTCCCATCTCCCATGGGGATCCTCTTCAAGCTGTAGAAGTTCTCAGAGAAGGACGCGCTGCACCTGCCCAGGTAGTGCTGCTGGAGCAGCACATCCAGAAGGACGTAGATCTCATCAAACCAGTGCCACAGGAAACCGTAGCGGGCAGGATTAGACTCAGCAAGCACCTGTTGCCAAAGAGACATGAAACAGCAGGAATTAGAGTGATTTGGGTTGGAAGGAGCATTAGAGATCATCTGGCTCCAGCCCCTGCCATGGCAGGGACACCTTTCACCATGCCAGGCTGCTCCAAGCCCCGTCCAGCCTGGATTTGAACTCTCAGGGATGGGGCAGCCACAGCTCCTCTGGGCAGCCTGTGCCAGGGCCTCCCCGCCCGCACAGGGAACTACCTGAAAGCGGTGTAAAGTGCTAAATTATAAACGACAGCAGCTATAAACGACGCCTCTAATTCTCAGCACAAGCCAGGTGGCTCACAACTGTCCCGCTGCCTGTGAGTGCGGCCGGAGTTACACGCCGGCCCCCCTCCTCTCCCTTGTCCGCGGCCCGCCTCGCCCTCACCTTGACCAGGTGCTGCAGGGCGGGTTTCACGGCGGCCATCAGGCTGTCCTGGGCCACCGCCTCGAACACGGACGGCCGGTCCGCGCCCGCCGGGGCTGCCGTGAGGTGCGCGCCCACCTCCACCAT
>VWZP01008430.1:98258-190239 GCA_013396995.1 Dicaeum eximium | reverse complement strand
TGAGATTTTTTTGCTGGAAAAATTGCACTCATTGTGGCTCGTGTGGTTTTCTCAACCCAGCCTCTGTTTTGGAAGGAGGTTAAACCTCCTCTGCACGAGGAATGTGTTTCCAGAGCTGTCTCCAGGCTTGGCAGGAGCAGAAAGGGAGAGAAATCAAACCAAACCCATTAATTCAGCATAATTGGATGAGGTGCAAACCAGGCAGGCAGCAGTTCCAGGAAACTGGGAAAAGCAACAGGTTGTTCCTCATCCAGATGTTTGGCAATTGGACAGGATGACCCCATGAGGAAGGGGTGGAAATTGGGGCATTACCCCTCAGCAGCTGCTGGGAATTCAACTGCTGGGCTGTTAAACTGCTCCAGGTGGGTGGGGGAGAATGGAATAGTGATGGCACTGGGGTTGGTGAAGGGATGAGGGAGGAAAGGGTTAAGGAACAACTCTGATTGCACTGCTGGGCAGTCCTGGAGTTCAGAGCTGTGCTGGTCCTTTTGTTGCTGAGCCAGCAAGACCTGCAGGGTTTAGAGGCAAGACAGGCAGCATTTAGGGAACAGATGATTTACTGCTTTGCTGGCAGCCTTTAAGGTCATGGAAGGATGTGTAAGAAAAAGAATTGGGGCAAAAAAAATAGAAATAGGAGGAAAGAAATGATAAAATCCTTTTTGAGATGGTTTTAGGGTCATAGTTCCTAGCATTGATGCAGACTTTTATCAAAAGCAGTAAAAGTGCCCACTCCTCTGCTTGTTCTGAAAATTGTTTTATATTTGTCACAGAGCTAGCAATTTTAAGAATAAAATGATGGACATCCACATATGTTTGGGCCATCCCTGTATTCCAAGGCATTAATTTAGTTCTGTGGAGCAGGAGAAGTGCAGGTGAGACCACTCTCATGGCTCTGCTGAGCACTTGCTGCTCCAACAGCATTTTTCCATCCTGTCCATNTCCATAAAAAAAAAAAAAAAAAAAGCAGAGCAGCACTGAGATAATGAGCTTTGTGTGTGTGTCTCAGAGGTGGGATGTCAGATCTTGGCAGAGAAATATTTCAATTTCAAGCTTGAGGGAACTGAAAAGTAATGGCTCTTCTTTTCAAAAAAAAACCACTGTTTTGCATCTGCTGAGAACAAAAGGAGGGAAGGGAATGAAAGGCCTGGGGGTGGTGTTGCAAGTGGGGTTAATTGTGCCTTCCATCAAGATGCAGCACAGGCAGGTATCGTTAGGGGGAGATGACAGCTTCCTTTGTCTGAAACGTGGACTTCTCACTGCCAGGCGAGCCACTGGTTGTGCTTTTCCTTGGAAAATGAATCTCTGTACCCAGGAAAGAGCTGCAGAGCATACCAGCAGCTGCTGGTTAGAAGGAGTTCAAAAAATGCCTTTTGCCTGCTGAGCCTGAGGATTTAGGAAGCTGGGCTGAGCACCACTGTTGTGGTTTTTACCAAGCCCTTTAAATCCCTGGCTTTGCCAAATAATACCAGCAGCAGGTGCAGGATGAAGATTGGGGAACTCAGTGTGCCTGTGGATGTGAAGCTTTTGCTTCCTCCTTCACTCACCAGCCATCCTTGCTCTGAGTTCCTGCCACCAAACAGCATTTGGAGCTGACTTGTTCTTTTTTTATTCTTCACGTTCTCAGGTGTTTTAAGGAACTGGAACCATGACGGACTCCAAATACTTCACGACTAATAAAAAAGGTTGGTGTTGGGCTGGTGCAGTGGATTGGAGGTGGTGGGTGGCTATTTTTGTACAGCTTTTTAACTGCATGCAGGAGAACTTGTGCTTTTCTGGTAGCTCTGTCCCTGTTTCTCTTCTTAATCATCCAAGGAGAAACTTCTAAAGTAGGTCACATGGTGACAAAAGACAAAACTGGGCTATTATACATTTTTATGATTTACAAAATGACCCAAATTGCTGCTATTTCAAGGATCAGAAAAGGAGAACATCAGGATTTGAGTGCAGATCTGTCCAGAGACAAAGTTTTGGTGATGGACTAACAAGTGCCAGACTAAGGATGGTTGTCAATTTGGGCATCACAGGATTAAGGATGTGAGGAATTTGGTATTTTGGATATATATATCAAGCAAACAGAATGGGTTTTCCTGCTGCCATTTTCCCCAAAGCTGCAGGTGCTTTGTTGGACTTTCCTCTGCCTTTACTGCAGGTGTGGTGGTTGCCTCACCTCAGGACAAACTGCTGCCCTTAAAAATGGGAAGCCTGGAAAGGCTCTTTGGGATCGCTTCACTCGTTCAGGTGTTTCAGAGCAGGGCTTGTTCTGCTGAGACTGTCCCAGGCAGGTTTTCTTGAGCAAAACATTGTTGCTGAGTGCAATTTAAGCCTGATCATTCTCCAGCAGATGTGGAAAATGATTTGCATCAACCTCTCCTTTGCAAAACAGCTGAGTGCTCCCTCTGAATGCCTGCCAGTGAAAAAACCCATCCTGTTGATCTATTTATGTGTCATGAAGCTTCACAATGAGCTCATAAACGAAGCTAATGCAGTTGACATCTTTGGAAGGAGCAGCTCTGAAAGTTCAGAGCTAAAGGCAGGTTTTTGTGGGCTGGCTGCAGGGAGCCAGCCTGAGCTGGGTAGAGCTGAGCTGTCTCAGCTCTGCTCCAGGGCACCAGCTCTGGGTGAGTAATGCCAGGCTCTTCCTCAGGCAGGAGGGATGATGAGTGGTCTCTGCACTGCAGCAGCTTCTCTGCTTTTTTGGAGTCCCTGGCAGTCTCTCTGTGTCAGATTTTAATTAGTGCTGGTGCTCTGAGCAGGTGTAGGAATGGAAAGTTGGTGCTAGAATTTTTTCAGGGATATTTTGATATTTGTAACGTGTGCTCAGGCTGTGGCTCCCAGTGGGAATGCTGCTGGCTGTCCTTCCTGAGAAAAGCTGTCTGTCTTTTGGGAGCATTATCCTTCTCATACCACTGGCTGTGTCTGGAGCAGGCCTGATGAACAGTCTTTTGGACATGTTACTTTATTTTATAACCTGATTGCCACTTTTCTGACCCAGCCTGAACTGGCTTTCTGCACAGTCATATCTGGAAGAATTACTGCTGTGGGAAAGGCTGCTTTGGGAACCTTGGAATCCAGGCAAGCTGTGTTACATGCAGCTTTTGTTAGCGGTAGCTCTGTCTTTTTAGCTTTTTTCCACTGGACTAAACACATGCTGTCCTGTTTCAGGAGCCAGAGCATTTGGGCTCCACTCCAGCTTTCTCAGGAAGCAGGCAACGATGAGCAAAACTTTAAAAGTCTGGGCAAAATTCCTAGCTTAGTTTGTTTCTTGGAGGCACGAATCTGGCATCTCCAAGTATCTTTTCATGCTGGTTATATAATGGTTGCCTCAGAGAAACAGATGCTCCAGGGATGTGATTTGGTGTCCTGGAAGTGGGAGAGCTGCCACACTCCGTGTGGTTCTTGTTTGTGGCATTTTCCTCTGCAAGGTGTAGTCATATCAGTCCCTTGAGTGTTGCAGCTTTGCTTCTCAGTGAACCATGTTCTGCACAAGGTCTGACAGCTTCCAAGTGCAGCTGCACCAGTTTTATGGGAATAACAGACCAAGAAGGCAAAAATTCACTCTTGAATTATCCCTAAAACAAGACACTTTCCTTCTCCTGAGAGGTTTAATCTGGCTTTTTTTGTCTTCTGCCAGGAGAGATTTTTGAACTGAAGGCTGAACTCAACAATGAAAAGAAAGAGAAGAGGAAAGAAGCTGTAAAGAAGGTTATTGCAGCCATGACTGTGGGGAAGGATGTCAGGTAAAAGCACCTTGTACCTGCTGTGGCAGCTCAGGTTGTCCTGGGGCTCAGGTGTGGTGCCACATGTCCATGGAACAGCTCCTTGGCACCTTGGTGGAGATGGCTGTGTCCTTGCCTGTGCTGTGCCTGAGTCACAGGATTCTCAAACTCCTTGCTGTCACTGAAAGCAAGAGGAACAACTGTTTTCAGTGTGGGTTTAGCTCAGTGCCAAGAGCCCTTTTCATTTAAAGCATACCCAGAATTCAGCCATTTTGTGTGTCACTTTAGGTGATGTTTTCTTGCTGCTTGCTGTCCTGGCTTTTAGTGTTACACAGGTAATTCCAACATTTTCTTAGCCTTATCTGGCAGAGCATGAATTTAAGCTACGTTTTAAAATGGGTGATGTTAAAATAGAACCTGTGTCTTACTACAGCTAAAGGACACTGGCATTTACTGTCCCCAGAAGTGTTTTCTGAGAGAAGCAGAAAAACCTGTTTGAGTGAATGCTTTCTCCCTTCCAGCTTCTCCTGTTCCTGGAGCAGAGAGTCAGTAATTCTGGATTCACAGAGCGTGGTCTGTTGCCACGGAAATCAATATAAGGTTGCAAATTCAGCATCATGACTTCATCATAGAATGAAAGAACATATGAACTGAAAAGGAAAAAATCCCTAATCTTTTCTGCCAACAGCATTTACCCATCACCTTTAGATCCCCACAGCAAACCTGGGAGCTGCAGAATCTTTGTGTAACTTCCTGTGTTATTCTGCAGTGCTGTTTACAGATGGCTGCTTGACATTTGAGTGAAACCCAGTTTGTCTGTGTTTAAGCTTCTAATCACTCTGGACTTTGCTAGTCTGGAATTTGGCAGGTTCTTTGTACAGTGTCCTGCATGATCAAAACATTTTAAAGCTACGTTTTTTCCTCTTGTGGGTTCATTTCCAAGCCTGGCATGGTAGAATTTTCTTGTTTGGTGAACTCCCCAGTTAAAACACATTTAGAAAATGGCATTAGTTTTCACCTCCTCCTGGGTTAAAGCTATGGAAGAGATTAAATGATTATTATAAAAGCCATTGCAAACTGCTTTGAGTGGGAAGGTGACCTTTCATTAAACAGCAGGGTGCCTAAAGTGGAACTCCAGTTTTTCTGGCTTCCTTGATATTGTTACTATCTCCTTTGCATGCCATGCAACCTCTGTTTTTTTATTTTGTGGGTGGGAGTGTGGATCTGCTGGAGGGCAGGAATGCTCTGCAGAGGGATTTGGACAGGCTGAGTCCCTGGGCTGAGGCCAGTGGTGTGAGGCTCAGTGATACGGGGTCCTGCACTCGGGCACGGCAACCCATGGAACACTCCAGGCATGGGGAAGAGCAGCTGGAAAGATGGAAAAGGACCTAGGGGTGCTGGTCAGCTGTGGCTGAGCATGAGCTGCTGTGTGCCCAGGTGGGCAAGAGAGCCAATGGCACCTGGCCTGTGTCAGGAACAGTGTGGCCAGCAGGACCAGGGCGGTGATGGTCCCTCTGTGCAGGGCACTGGTGAGGCCACACCTCAAATCCTGGGGTCAGTTTGGGGTCCCTCATGACAAGGAGGACATTGAGGAGCTGGAGCATGTCCAGAGGAGGGAATCGGCTGGAGCACAAGTCTGATGAGCAGCAGCTGACGGAGCTCAGTCTGGAGAAAATGAGGCTCAGTGGGGGACCTTCTGATTCTCTGAACTCCCTGACTAGAGGGTGTAGTTGGGGTCAGTCCCTTCTCCCAGGTGACAAGTTACAGGATTAGAGGAAACACCTCAAGTTGTGCAGGGAGGTTCAGATGGGATTGTAACAGGCTGCCCATGGCAGTGGTGGAGTCACCATCCCTGCAAGAGTTTTAGAAGAGCTTTAGCTGTGGCACTTGGGGACATGGTTGTGGCAGTGCTGGGGGAACTGCTGGCATTTCCTAAGCTAAACAATTTTCTGATTCCATCCTTTCTTATCCTTGTGTTGTGCATCCAGCTCTCTGTTCCCTGATGTTGTCAACTGCATGCAGACTGACAACCTGGAGCTGAAGAAGCTGGTCTACCTGTACCTGATGAACTATGCCAAAAGCCAGCCAGACATGGCCATCATGGCTGTCAACAGCTTTGTGAAGGTAACCTGCCCCCCTGGCACATCAGGAAAGGGTCCAGCACAGTGGCTGCCAGCACATCTCTTTGTCCATCAGCCTTTGGGAGCTTTATTTCTGCTTTGGGGCTGGGCTCATGAGGAGGATGCTGAATCCACTAGGTCTGGGTCCGTTCTTTCCCTTGTTCCTTCTGGTTATTGCAGAGGAGATGGCTTCAGCAGCCCTGTAAGTGAGCCTGCTCCAGGGAAAGCTGCTTCTGTTGTTTTACCTACTTCTGGTATTGGAAAACAGACCTTATCTGTTTCATCTTCCAGCCTTTGTAGTATCTGAGACATGGATATCAAACTTCCTGTTTGAATGTTCCAGCTGTGCTCTGTGTGGAGAACCTTTATCTCTGCTGAAACTGAGAGACAGTTCACTGGAAAAACAACAGCCTGAATGCTGGGTTGCCTTTAGTTCTGTTGTCAGGTTGCCTCTCCTTATTGAGGAAATGTTATTTCAGTGCCATGTTGTGCAAGATAAAACCCAGTGCTTAAAAAGAGTTTGAGACTCCTTGTAGAGTGTTATAAAATCTGTGACACTGGGGAGTGGGATTGAGTGTCAAGTTTCTGTTGTGGTTCTTGAGGCAGAAAGAGGTGAGAAGACCTAAGCTGAGAGGTCTGCTCTTCTGCTCAGAGGAGATGTCTCTGTCTTCCTCTCTGGAAAGAATATTGTCTGTGTTAAAAGTGCAATTCTGTTAGAATGGACTAACAAAATGGTATTTTCCATCTCACGCCCTGCAGAGGAAAGCCTGGTGTCCCTTTTGGCAAGCTGAGGGACAGGTGTGAGTGAAGAGCAAGTGTTGACACTGGTCTGCACTAACTCAGCACTTCCCAGTTGAAGGTGGGGAATGCAGTGGTAGGATGTGTCAGTTCTCTGGCAGGCTTTAAAGGCAGTTTTTCAGCTGCAGGAAATTTGAACAGTGAAAGGTAAATGCTTTTGTAGGTAGCTAGCCATCAACAGGCTGATTTTGAAGGAGCTCAGAGATGTAGATGGATTGGATGCATGGAAAATTATGTAGGCTTGGAGTAGGAAATGTTGTATTCCTGTCTGCCTTTTCTTTTTCCTCTTTAGAAAAGCACCTCTAGAGTAGTCTTTGCTTAATGCTTCATGTGTTGTAACTTAAGGTGTGTTTGTGTTTGGCCTTGAAGAAATAGGCCTTGATGACTGCTGCATTGTTTAGTTGTTGATTTTTCCCATTTTATTTCTTGCTGCTTTAAACAAGGAAGGTTGGAAATCAGTAAATTATTTTGTCTGTGGTGAGATTTTGGGTGCTGAGAGCTGCCTCTCCAGCTTAGCTGTTGGATCACATTGAAAGCAGCTTTGCTGGGAGAACGAAGGGACACCCAGATGACAATTTTACAAGACGGAAACATCTCGAAACAGCGTAAAATATTTCTATGAGGCAGCAAGTGCCCTTTTCTCCCTGATCTAAATAATTACCTGGCTCTTAGCATGTCATCAGAGAGATGCTGCTGAAGTAGGAGCAGCGTGGCTCTGGCTGCTGGTGCAGCTCTGTGTCTGTTCGTGCAGGACTGCGAGGACCCGAACCCCCTGATCCGCGCGCTGGCCGTGCGCACCATGGGCTGCATCCGCGTGGATAAAATCACCGAGTACCTGTGCGAGCCCCTGCGCAAGTGTCTCAAGGATGAGGACCCCTACGTGAGGAAAACTGCAGCTGTCTGCGTGGCCAAGCTGCACGACATCAATGCCCAGATGGTGGAGGACCAAGGGTTCCTGGATTCCCTGCGTGACCTGATTGCGGACTCCAATCCCATGGTGACGTATCCCCAGCACGTTGCTTGGCTTTGTGTTGTTTGGTAATCACAAATGTGGAAGGTTCTTCACTGCAGCTGCTGCACTGGGATGATTTTGTTGGTTAGGGAGCACTTGTTGCCTCAGAAAACAGGAAATATCTTCTGTTGCTCGATCTGTTTCGGCTTTTGCCTGTTTGGAATGTTGCAAAAGTGTAACTTCCTGGCCAGGTGAGTTAGAAGAGCAGGAAATATGTGATCCTGCTGCCTTGGTGACAGCTTGTAGCTCTTGCTTTCCTGCAGAACAAGGAAACTCTTATTCTTCTTGGAATAAGAGTTTGGATGAATTAATTTGCTAATGCAGATAAATCCACTGGCTTGTAATGAGTGGAGAAAATCAATGCTAATGTTTTTAATAAAGTTAAATGAGTCGTCAGAGGAGAGGTGGAGATCATGACCAAGAACTTCACAGGAGTAAATTACCTACTAAATCAGCATTTAATTATGCTTGATGAAGGGTCCATTTCCAAGCCAGGTGTCTCCTGCTATTATCTTGTGACTAAAAGGTGGTGGCCAAGGAATTGAAGTGCCCCACTGCATCATCCTTTCATTTAATAATGTTTCTTGCTGGAGTCCAGGGAGCATACCAATATCATCCTGACCCTAGCAGGGAAGAAAACTTCTGCAGCTCAGTTTAACTCAAAGTTTAAGAATGTGACTGCTACTTTTTTAGCTCTTTTAGAGAATGGACTCTGGTTAAGGAATTAATCTCACAATATTAGGGCAGCTCTAACAACTCTTTCTGTGGTGTACGAGTCAAACCACAGAATTTCTGTCCTGCTGCAGTCTTTGTGCACCTGAGATAAACCAAGTGCAGATGATAAGGTGCCATCCCCTTTAGCAGGAGAGTGAAGGCTGCTGATTGCTCTTTGTAAGACTTTTTAGAGACAGTAAAACTCGAGGTGTCTGACTGTCACAGGCAGCAGTCTGAGTGGTGGTGTCTCTCAGGAGATACAGACACCTCTTTTCTCTGATACTCAGCTCTTTTACAACTTGTTCTTTTTATCTGCTTCCCTGATTTTTTTTCTTATGCCAGGCTTCTGTGTGAATATTGATGACTACTTGAAGATGTTTTCTTTGTCTAGGCAACTCTGAGGCCTGTAGAGAAACACCTGCTGTTCCAATTCAGTGAGGAGGGTGTGCCTTGCAGCCTCTGAAGGGACTTGCTTGGGCTTCTTTAGTTCCTCTTCAGTGCTGGCCCTGGTGTTCAGCAGCTCCCAGGCAGCAGTGGAGGTCAGGGACAGAACCTCCTCTTCTCCCAGCCTTGGTTCCAACTCTGATTTTATTCTGATTACAGCCACATGGGTATGAGGGGAAGAGCTCTGGCTGAAAAGATGTGCTACTTCAGGAGAAATAACAAGATTTTGCTTGCCCTTTGTGCTCCTTGATCTCTGTGGAACTCAGTGGTTTGGTAAATGAGCCATTGGCTGACAGGAGAGCACAGATATGTGTTTTAAAAATTGATTAACTTAATATAGACTTAAATGAATGGTGAGAAGAGGAAGAATACCAAAGGGCAGTGTATGCTCCATTTGCTAAATAAACCTCCAAAAGTAGCACAGGGTTTCCTAATAAAACATCAGGAAAACTCAAGAGCTCCTTGGTGCTAATGTGGGTGGGCTGGGACAGCTCTCCTGAAGCTGTGCAGGGTCACAGTACCTGCCTCATGTTGTACTCACCTGTTCTCCCCAAAGCTGAGGATTCACAGCAAGAAAATGCAGTTTGGGGGAGTGATGGTGATGAAGGAGAGGCCTGGGGTGTATTTTCAGATCTGCAGGCTTTGAGAGGATTCTGTAGCTGGTGTTCTATGTACTGGTTTCCCAGGTTTTTCTGTAGATAGGGCATAATATTGTTGCTTTTTAAGGGTGCATTGGGAGAGATTTTATCAAAGGCTTGAGGCTCTTAGAGCTGCTGATTTAATACAACATTTAATCTGGTTATAATTTTAGTAGAAAGGGACATTCTTTCTAGCTAAGTTGATCCTCTTTGAAATTTGTGCCTTTGTGACACAGTTGTTCCCTCAAAAGTACAGGAATTATCCACCCCTAATTAAGGTTCATCTTCCTGGTCAAACCATCCACCTCATTCCTGCTTTCTCCATGTGAAACTTCCTGCTGACCTTGGATTGTGTTTGCCAGATAAGTTGTATTTGTGTGCAAGTTGCAAGTTGATATTTATTAAGGTATTTTTTCTTGGAATGCAGTTCTGCCTGGAAGGTCTTTTTAAGTAAAATGTGTGTATCAGTATTGGCTATCAAAAGAAAGATTGCTGGAAGGAAATGTGCAGATGGATCTATTCTGATGGTTCCTCTGTAAATGGTGCATCTCAATCATTGCAACCTGTTAGCCAAGCTCATTCATATTTATATTATAAATGTTTCTCCTCTTTTGATGGCTTGTGGAAATGGGCAACATTAGCTACTTAATGAAGCAGAATTTTTGAGATGGGAAATCCACACTTGTTCTCTCTTCTGAGAAATGAGGATTTTGAGCAGGAGCTAAAAAAGGCTGCAGCTGAAAAATAGTCTTCAAGAAGGGTTTTATGATGGCCTTGTAATTGGTTGCCTCTAGCACATGAGCAAGCTCTGAGCATTTGAGCTGGGTGTTGGTAGAGGAACATCTCCATCTGTGGCTCACTAATTACCTCCTAATTGTGCAGAGATCAGGGTGCTCACATCACCTTCATCATCAGGATGTCTGACTGAGTTCGAGGTGACCTTGTCAGAAACATTTTGGGTTTGTTCTTTTTTTTTCCCTTATATTTTAGGATTAATGGCATTATTCTGTTTTAATAAACCAGCAGCCTTTAGGGATGTTCAGGCCATTGAAGTCCTGTTGAGGTGCTGTAGGTGCACAGCCAAGGTTCTTTCCCCTTTACCTGGGATTTTTGTAGTCAGGACATGGCTTTATGAATTCCACATGAAGTGGAATTATATTTTCTTACAGAATTACTTTTTTTTTGGTTCTCTTTTTTGTTTTTGTTTTTTTTTTTCTCTTGTAGTTTTTGTTTGGTTTTCTTTACACTCTGAGGTGTTCTGTGGTTGTTTTTAGTTAGTTTTTTACTTTCTAATGTTGCAAGTTGTAATATAGTGTGAACTATTGGACAGAGTTTTAAGCTAGGCTTCTTATTTTCTTTTAAACTGTATA
This sequence comes from Dicaeum eximium, assembly GCA_013396995.1. Classification (NCBI taxonomy): domain Eukaryota; kingdom Metazoa; phylum Chordata; class Aves; order Passeriformes; family Dicaeidae; genus Dicaeum; species Dicaeum eximium. The sequence continues at coordinate 179,427 of VWZP01008430.1, read as the reverse complement.
ATCTTATTTTTACTGCATCTCTAAACTGACTGTCTCAGATGGACTTAGGATTGGGAATTCTGACAACTTATTTTATGAATTTTTTGAGCTGTTCTTTCTCAAATTTTATATTTTGAATTTTTAACTTATAGTTCAAATAAAAATAAAGATCTTGTTTGGCTACAGATAGCTTACTCTCTATTTTTGACTCACTAAATGATGTTTTTTAGAGATCTTTTGTGCAGGTGCATCCCCTGGGTGAATTAATTCATACTTCTAATTGCAGATACATTGATCTGGATGTTACCTGGTGAGGTGCCAGGTGGGCTGGTGGCTTTTGACATAACAGCAGAGTTATCTGAGATGTCTTGTGCAGGCCATGGCCCAAAACCCCTGGCAAGGGCAGGGTTCAGTTGCCCTGCAGAAGTCTGATTGTGAAGAAGTCTTTAATCTCATTTTACAGATGGGTCTGAAGTGCCTGTGGCTGCCCTTAGTGAGTTGGGATCCTGCTGAAGAGGATCCTTCCACAGGGGGAGCCCTCATTTCTTCCCAGAGCTGTCTAAAGGCAAACCTTGCTTTTTTCACTCTGCATTTCTGCAGCTCAGCAGAAGCAGGACTGCAGGGGTGTAAAGCTGGGGCAGGCTCCTTGGGCTGCTGCACTTGCTCAGCCCTCAGCACCTCTCTTGCTGGTGGAATGCAGCTCAGAAGCCTGTTCTCCCACAATCCTCATTTCTGACAGAAATGTGGTTCCAAAATGAGATTTCTGTGCACTCTGTTGCTGCAGAGCACTGCTCACACCCAGCTGTAGGCAGGGGAGAGAGGTAGGAGTGTTTCACACCTACTGGTGGCCAGAGATTCTCTGAAGTCGTGGAAAAACCTTCTTTTATTATTTTTTTTTCCCTTCTGCTGTCTTGTTCTGGCCTTTGTGACTCTCATGCAGTGACTGCTCCTCCTGGGAGCATTGCAAGTGCTGAGCCCAGGAGAGGGAGAGCAAACCACGAGATGGCAGCAGCTGCCAGCAGAACCAAAGCTGACTATCTTTAGACACTTTCTTTTGTAACTACTTCCCTCCTGGTTTTTATCCCTGCACTTGGTTTTCTTCAGGAATGTAAATATTAGCAGAAAAACAGGAGAGGAAATCCATCTAAAGCCTTACTGGTCTTTTAATATTTGAGTGGAACGACCTTTCTCTCCAAATATTTTCCATCCTTGACCTTCTAAGGTAACTTTTAACCCATGGAATAGATTCCCTGCCAATCTCTCTGTTATCTACATGGCTTAAGTTAACTGATGTCACCTTCTCCCTGTTATTTTCTAGGTTTTTCCTGTTCAGTTTTTAATTCCTTCCTGTAGCATTTCTTCTTCCTCATGCTGGATCCAAGGTTTTTCAGGTGTGGCTGTTCTGCTCCTGTGTTTTTGTGGACTGTACAGACTTCTTGTGCTGTGTTTTACACCCTCTACATGACAATTTATTGGGAGAAACACTGTTGTGACTCAGCACAGAGTAACCTGAGATCACCTAAGTGATTAGTAAGTCTGCCAGGTGTGTGGACTATAATTAAACTCTCTTGTACCTGGGAGTTTTTTTGCCTTTAGCATTAATCACACTAAGAAGGGAATCTGAGATCTGTCAGTGGAGGTGCTGAGGTCCAGCTTGATCTAATCCAAATTCCCTCCAGCAGTATTGAGTTTCCACAGCTCACAGATGAGAGTAAAAACCTGTAGAGATAAATCAGTGTTCTCCTGTCTCTCCTGCTGTGCCTGCAAGGGGTGTGGGTTCCTTCCCTGCCAGAACTTCACAGTGTGTGTGTGGGAGCTTCCTGGATGATCCTATGGAGGAAGATGATCTCCCTTTTATTTTTCCTGCTAGCTGGCAAGCAGAATGTCTCTGAGATGATGTCCTGAGGAATGAGCCTGTTTAGAAACAACAGGAGCTTTTGCCTCCTGGGCCTGTCCTCTGCAGGAATTTTATCCCTCTCTGTGTAGTAAAGCTGAGAAAAGAACCCCTTTCTGAAAAAACTGGTGATTCTCTGAGTCCCAAAAGAACTTTGTGGGAGGCTGTCAGGGATGTGGGAGTTGTCTTATCCAACAGGGAGTGGGACACCACCTTCTCCCTGGGCACAGGGGGTCACTTGTTCCTCATGGGGCCTCTCCCAGCCCTGTGTTTTCCCTCTGCAGCTGGTGTTTTTTCTGGTGGGAGGAGTGAGCTGTCACTGCTGGATGAATTCATGATTCCTGCTCCTGAAGGTTGTAAGGACTTGAAAATCCACATCCCAGTATGGAGCTGAATATTGCTGGGAGCTGTTGGCTCTGCAGCATCTTATCAGCCTGGGGCTGCTCCAGGATACCCTTTCTGTCCTGTGGGCAAAAAATATCCCTTTTCCTTTCAAACCAAGTACTGCAGATGCAGGCTGGCTCTTGGAGTCCTCCAACCATGTCTGAATTGGTCCTGTGTGTGGTTTGGGTTTTTTTTTATCATGTTTATGCTGCAAGTAGAGATAATATTTCCTTCTGGGAGACATTTGATGGCATTTGTGGGTGGATTTCTCTTACCCAGTAATGGATATGTTGCAGTGACTGAGAAGGTTGCTTGGGGCTGTTGAAAGGTGGTGGTGGCACTTTGGAGCGCTCTAGTGGATCCTTCTGCTGTTTACATGAGCCTGCCCAGAAGGAAAAGCAACACTTTTGGTAAAGTGTGCAGCCAAAAGCAGCAACAAGCTGGGAGAGGGATGGGGGGAAGCTGTGGAGGAGCCTGGCTAAACAGTGGCTGTGCTCATGTGTGGTGGGATGCTAGAGAGAGGAAATGTGGGAGATTGCCTGGCAGTGCAGAAACCAGCTGTGTGTGTTGCAGCAGGCAGCAGCAGCAAAGATTTAAAGTAGGGAAAAAGGGAGAGCTGCCACCTGTGACTGATAGCACAGCTTCTGCTTTCCCACTCTGAACCCCTTGTTCTGCTGGTGAAACCGGCTTTGGAATGAGCTCCTGCAACAGCTCCTGCAGAGGAATCTCATTTACTGAGCAGGTATTTCCCACAGGTTGTCACCCTAAGGAGGTCTCAGGGAATTTCAAGCATGCATGTGAGGCTGGGTTTTTGTTTGGTTGGTTTTTGGTATGAAGGATGTAGGTCTTGAGCATCTTCCCTCAAAGCTGTGCTTTTTCCCTGTGTTTTCAGTACTGGCAGAGAGGCAAGGAGTTTGATGATTTATGGATTTCCATGGCCCCAGAGTCTGTCTTCCCAGATCCCTCATTTATAAAGCTTAATTGACAAATTCATCCATCAGAGACTTGTCTTCTTCCAATTACAGCCACCAATATGTGCCTAATTTCCAAAGCATTAGTCTTGCTGAGCAGATCATTCCAGGATCTCTAACATCAATCAGTGTGCTGGGAATTTTGTTGACATGTGTCTGCATGTTATTTTCCATTGGAACAGACACTTCTGGCTATTGACAAGTACCATTTGTCAGGTAATGTTGTGGTTGTGATGTTTTGTGACTCTGCACCCCCCTTTTTAGGGCTCTCTAAGGAATTTGGTGCTTACCTGCCCCTTTTTTCTCAGATCAGAGACAGCCCCTTTGCCACTGGATGGTGCCAGTGAGAATCTCTGCAAGGAAAATTGCAAAAAATAAAGCAAAACCTTTCTGATGTGTGTGGTAGGTGCCTGATCCAGACTGGGATCACACCACAATGATTTCTGGAAGGAGAAGATGGAGTTTCAGGCCCTCTGTTCGTCCTGTGGAGTTGAATTTCCTGCACTGAGGACTCAGGTGTGCCAAGGAGAAGCCCCTTGTGATGGAGCCATCCCTGAGCAGCTTCTTGCCCACCTACCACAAGAGTTCAGCAGCTGGGGGAAGCTTGTTTTCCTGCCTTAAGCTCATACATCCTGATTTTTGCAAGGATATGAGAGCAGGAGTGATGTTCCAGTCTGCCACAAAGTGCCATTTTTCTGCAGGGAAGTGCCAAGCCCAGTTAGGGCAAGCACACCATGGGAAGCATAACACTTAACTTGCCTTCCACTGCCACCTCCATAAAAATTCAGCCCACTTGCAAAAAGCAAGCCAGGAGGTCTTCCCCACCCAGGCAGTTTTTGGGATGTGATCAGGAACTGGGGATGTGTGAGTCTGCCAGAGCTTTAATTTATATCTCTACATATAAACAAGCATTGACAGTGTGAGAGGCTCATAAGGGCTCTCTGGCTTGCATGGTTGAGCCATTTCATAGAATCATTGAATCACAGAAGGGTTTGGGTTGGAAGGGACCTTAATTTTCAACTTGTTCCATCCCCTGCCATGGTCAGGGACATCTTCCACTATCCCATGTTGCTCCAAGCCCCATTGGACACTTCAGGGATGGGGCAGCCACTGCTTCTCTGGACATCGTGAGCCAGGGCCTCACCACTCTCACAGGGAAGAATTACTTCAGGAAAGTAAGAAATGTTAATGGTTCCTGGGCTGTTTCTAGGGAAGCAAAGTAAGGAGGGCTTGGAGATAAAAGTTATGATGTGAACAGGATGAGGGGTCATGTTCTCTGGAGAGCACCTGTTAGAGACCTTCTGGGCGCACAGCGTGGTCATAAAAATGAGTGGCCCTGTGGAACACCTGTCCATGGATGCTCTGAATCTCCCACCTGGGAGTCTGTGCTTAATGACACAGATGTACCCTGCAAGCCCAGAGTGCTCTTTGAAATGTCAGCACCTCTCCATTCTCAGAAACATCTCCTGCAGCCTGGCTCCCTTGAGGGCAGGAGCCTCCAGCTGTGGAGGGAATGCTGCCTTCCCTCAGCATCTTCTCCAAGCCCCTTCATTTTTCCTCCTTTTCTTTGTTTTCACTTCAGTTTAGCGGCGTGGCGAGCCAGAGGTTCGTGTTTCAAGCAGCAGAACGTTGTATTTCATTAACTCCATTACACACTTGGTTTAATTTCCAATTAGCCTGGAATGCTAGGGAAATAATCTGATTGCTTTGACTGCTTGGTGTTCTGGATGTGCCGAGCTTCCCTCCTGTCCCCCCAGCCCCTGCAAAGCTTTTCTGTGTGGGCTGCCAGGCAGACACGCAGGTTTTCAGCCACCCCCTTCCCTCCCTGGTGCTGTTTGATACCATTTGCTCTGAGCTGGAGGTTTGAGCTGCCAGAAGGAATCACTTGGAACTCACAGAGCTCCTACCTCTGCAGCTCCCCGCGAGGTCAGCTCTGCTCTCCCTGCCTGCACAGGGACTTTGTCTGGAGGTGGATTTAAAACTGTTGGCTTCTTGTTAAAGCTGTGATGTAGATCTAAGTGTAGAGGTTTGTTTTGTTGCCTTTTTTTTTTTTTTTTTAAGAGCCTAGGAGATTTTAGTTCTCCTCATCCCAATGATGCTTCTCCAAGAGCCTAAATTTATTGGGAAATTCCAGCCAAAAGGAGGTTTATTGTCATTCAGCTCATCTTTGCTCCGAAGGGATGTTGCTGTGGCTGCATTTGAATAATGTCATCGTGTACCCAGGGTGAACTGATTTACATCAGCAAGCCAGGGACCTGTTACTGTTATTAATTGTTATTAATTTTTCAATCTGCTCTGCATTTTTATTTTCTGGGGCATTTTTAGGCAGATCATCATTTGGTAGTTCTTAGCTTAAAGTTGATATTCTTAACTGTGTGTCAAATGAGGCATTTTGCAGTGGAGTTAAGTTGGAATTTCAAGCTTTAAAAGCCTTTCCTGTTCATTAGCTGTCTAGGCTCACATATCTGTGGCTACTGGGTTGACTTCTATTTTTTCATTATTTTTGAGAACTCAAGACTGCACCAGCTGTTAGTTTTATGTACTTTAAGTCTGCTTCTTCCAGTCTATGGGATAAATGATGCAACTGGTTGGTTTCTCATCAAAATAAACATGGGGCATGTTTTGAAAAGCAGAGAATACTTTTTTTGCTAAAGAAACTTGGGGAATTTTTTCCCATCAGCCTGTGAAACTTGTCTAGTTCTTCGGTGTTATACCATTTGTAAAGCTTTAGCTTACTTTTATGTCCCCCAGCAATTCCATGATCTTTTATTTTAAAGGGAATATAACTTCTTGTAATTTATCACTTTGTTCTTGCTGTTGAATGTAGTTGGACTTTAAATGCTGTGTTGCTGTGTTAAGGAAGAAGTGTCAACTGAGCTGAAGACTTAAGGTCTGCTTTATGTTGCAGATTTTTTTCTTTTTTTGCCAAAAACCATCTTTCTAGCTATTTCCAGTGGCACTTCCATGGGTGCCAAAGCACACAGTGGATTAGCAGGTGGTGTAATACCTGAATTGGTATCGAGTGGTTCTTTATGGACTTTCTGCCATACCTGAGTGAGAACTCTTAGTGGGGGATGCTCTGGCCCCTGACCTGACCTCTCACTTGGTGGGAGCAGCTGGCAGAGCAGGAGCTGGGTGCTGGAATTGTGCAGTGCTGCTCTGTGTTCCTGTTCCTGAGCAGTGGCAGTGCCAGGGAAGAGGTGAGTGTGGGAGCTCCAGCCAGTGTTTGTGTTGGATTGTTTCCTGAGAGCTGTTTGCCTTTCAGCTGTGCTGGGGCTGTGTGAAAAGCCTTGAAGATGCTGATTGTTCTTGTTGGCATAGCACAACACCATAACACATCAATATGTTCAGTGCAAATAGCCAGCAAGTCTTTTTTTTTTAATAAATATTGCTTAAAGTTTTGAATTTATTCCCCACCCTTTCCCTTATCCCCTTTTGCTTCAGTTATCTCCTTGTCCCTGTGGTGCTGAGGTGGAAGGTGAGGACCAGCTTTAGTTGTGGACTGTAGATTGTAAATCCCAGCTCCTCTGGCAGGACTGAGCTGCCACCAGATGTTTCACCACCCCTCCCAGTCCTTTTTCTAACACTCAAGGAGACCACAGCCCATGTTCCTAAGTCCATCTGGCCTTCTGCCACCTCCTCATGGATGCTTTGACTGGAATTATGAGTGCATTGCCACGTGGTGTGCCATCCTCAGCTTTGAACCGGACACTTCCATTTTCCTGACACGGACCCAAAAGATCCTGAGAGCAAAAGCTCATTCACAGTTTGGGCTGGAGCTGCTGTTCTCCACCCATGGGAGCAGCATTTCTGTGCATCCTTTGGCCGTGGCAGACACAGGGATAGACTCCATGGACCCTGCCAAGAAGGAAACATAAGCACAGGGTGTAGGATATCCTGGAAGTGCCCAAAAACATCTGAATATGGCACCTGGGGACATGATTCAGTGGTGGGCTTGGCAGTACTTGGGTTAAGGGTTGGTTCAATGATTTTGGAGTTCTTCTCCAGTCTCAGTTCTATTCTAAGGTTCTCTATTAGTTACTAATTTATCAATTAAATTATCAACTGCAACAAAGTGCCTGGCAGGGTGAGTGCACTTGCCAGAGCTCCTGTCCCTCAGTACAACTGACAGGTCCCTTTCTCTGGTGCTTTGGCTCTGTAAATTTTTGTGTCAATTCAAAATTTTTTTCCCAAAGTAGTTTCATTTTATAAGTGCTTTTTCATAAGGATTTTGAACTTTTCAGTGGTTTTTATGATTTGTCTTCATTGGTATCTTCAAAAATACAATTATATTAAAAATCTTTTACTTCAGTTTTATGCTGTGTCACGTTAACCATTCAGGAATTAGGCAAATTAAATAATGAGGAGAATAAGCAGCCTATCTTAATAAGTTCCTCATTAAAACACTACAAGAAGACAGCAGCACTGATTGCTAATGATTTTGGTGACAGAAGGCTTATTCAACTAATGAAATTCATAAAATCTTGGATCAAAATCCTATCTCTGACCTCTAGGTGTGAAATGGAGAACAATCAACATTACTGTGCCTGTGCAATGACTTTGGAATATATTTTTTAATGACAAGCAGGGATGGGAACAAGGCAGGGAAAGTTCTGGTTGTGCTGTTCTTGTTTTCATTGTACCGCATCAAAAGCATCTTTAGCCATCCAAACAATCAGATGATTTTAGATAAGATATTTCTTTGCCTTAATCTCATAGAAAATAACATTATAAATCTTCATTTGAGCAGGTATTTATTGGGAGTTGGGGTGGACATGATGTACATTGTGAAATGCCTTTTTGTAGGGGATTTCAGTTTTGTTTGGCAAACTCAGCTTAAATCCATTTTCCTGTTAATTAAACAAATAAGACTTTAGTCTCATCTGCAAATTTTCTATTTTGTCTTTATATTCTGCAACTCTCGTATTTTAGAAAAATTTTCTGTGGAGTCTGTTGGAATAACTGTTGAATTTGAGTATGGAACTAAGAATTAGAAATTTATGCTGCACTTCCACTTCTCTTTGTGTCAAGCTGGACCCTGGACCTCTTCTCTGTACTTCCTTTTATCTGTGCTTGGAAAAGAGAAGCCCTTACATAGTCCTAAATGCAGCAAAAATATTTTCAGGGATGAGTTGTGCTGGAGTGCTTGCTTTACCATGGCTCCATAAAGCAAAAGGATGTTCTGGAGACTGAAATTGAAATATGGGTTATTAAAAATTTACCAGGAGCTGCCCATTTTAGGGAAATGGTTTGTTTGCTCTCAAACTGTGTGACCTGCCAGTGCTGCTGCAGAGCTGGAGGCTGCCAGGCACCTGCCAGCTCATTTCTGGATCATTGGGAAGCCATGGGGAAATGGGGCAGGAGGCACTCACTCCTGAATAAATAGGGCAGCTGGGATTTGGGCACCCTGACTGTAGAGCTGAGCATCCCCTGGAGCAGGGGGAGGGTGTGGAGCCTGCAGGGAGGCAGGGTGGTGTTCCCTGGGGATGCCACCTCCAGCTCCTTCCACAGCAAAGCCTCTTGTGGTGGCCTCATCCTGCTCCTCGCAGTGAAGCTTTGGGCTCTGCAGTGCTTGTGAGCTTGTGCTGCATCCCAGAAGGCTCAGATCAGTGCTGTGGCAGCTGACAGAGCTCCAGTTTGCTGCCTGTGTGTACCCAGCCCCAGAGCAGCTCCTGCCCAGCCCCTCAGGCTCTGCTGACAAGGAACTCTTCTTTCCCCAGGTGGTAGCGAACGCCGTGGCCGCCCTGTCGGAGATCAGCGAGTCCCACCCCAACAGCAACCTGCTGGATCTGAACCCTCAGAACATCAACAAGCTGCTGACAGCTTTAAATGAGTGCACAGAGTGGGGGCAGATCTTCATCCTGGACTGTCTGTCCAACTACAACCCCAAGGATGACCGGGAGGCTCAGAGGTGCGGTGCCTTTTTGGTGGCACTTGGGGGCTGCTGGGGGTGTTACAGCTCTGAAAGGACTTCTGGGCACTGTGGCAGCACAAATAAATAAACTAGATGTATTATTTATTACTTATATTACTTATTACTTAAATTTATTATTTACTTACTAGATTGATAAACTAGATTTAAAAGCAAAGCTACTTTTGGTAATTGGGGTTGATGATGGAAACCCGTCCCTTCCCTCTGCAGAACCATTTTCTGTTTATCTTTTTTAAACTTTTTTTTTTCCTATTTAAAAGGCTGGTCCATGTGGGGACTGGCACTACTAAGAAAGGATCAGCCCAAGACCAAACCTGTAACAATGGAAGCACTGTTTGCAGGATTTTCTGGTTTAAAGCAGAGCTTTACTGTTTGGTTTTTCTGCTTTGAGAGGCATTAAGCCTTTATAGGTTTGTGGGTTTCCAAAGTACTACAGGTCTGAGACTGGAATATTTTCCAGCTGAAAACTAGTCTGTGATATGATATAAGTGAAAATACAAGTAAGAAATTCTTTTTCTTGTTGCTTCAAATTCACCTTTGTGCTTTTACCTTTAACTGCAATGACTAAACCTAAAAAGAAAGACTTCAGGGTTTGGGTAGTGGGCTGTTAGTTTGTGCACTTCAAGCCTCTTCCTCATCTGTCTCCAGAATCACAAAAAGCCAGATTGTGTTCCCAAGAAAACAAGGATTCAGCCAGAAAAGTAACTTGGAACAGGGAGACTCTGAGATTATGTATTTAATGCAGCTGATGTGGGGATGGAGGGGGAGGAAGGTTCACAAGCCCACATGCAAAATCCTGGCCAGGCCATTTGGAATATGATGGGTTTCTTCATTGACTCTCTTTTTGAGGCACAAAATGCACTGTTTCTAAGAAGCCTGTGAGTAGTCTTGCTGGGGCTTTTTTCCCCCTTTGTGTTCTGTTTTTGTGCCAGAAACAGCTCTTAATGAGTGCTAGAAAGCTGCAGAGATCTCCAGGCTGTGAGGCTGGTGTTATCCCAGCTCTGTCAGAGGGACCAGTGCTCTGAACACTGTGAACATGTCCCAATTCCTCAGCTGCAATTCCTCTGATGAGTGATTGCATGGGCAGGAACTCCTTTGCTCCTTTGTGTGGAGTTTATCTCCTGGAGTCTGCCTTACTTCAGACAGCACTGGGACAGCCACCCTCCTTTCCAGCAAGGCTGGTGTCACTCCCCTGTGCATGGGGAAACTGAGGCACAGAGAGAGGAAGCACCTGGGACATGCAGGTGACCTTGGGCAGAGGCAGCTGCGGGTGCCCCAGCCCTAACTTGGATTTCTCTGCTTCCCTTCCAGCATGGCTGAAAGGAAACCTTGCAGGGAAAGAAACTTCAGGAGGCACAGATGGGAATAAGATTGTTCTGGGTTAGCAATACGCAGGAGGGAGTGGGAAGAAACTTGACAGATGCTATAAGAAAGACCATATGAACCCAAACTTCCTTTCTTTTTGGGATGGGCTGTTTGATTACAGGATCCAGTATGTCAAATGGTGTAGCTGAGATTTGGGAGGATATTTAGGTAATTCTTTTCTTGTCTATTCAGAAGATCAGAAATCTTTTTCTGTTGAAATGACAGCAACCCCCCAAGCAAGCCAGAAGCATGTATCACCTCTGAATGGTTATATGGAGGCTAAAGTGTTTTTCCAGTAGCTGTTTTTTTTAAAGTTATGTTTGTAAGTGACAGACGAGATCACACAAATAGAGAATACCACCAGGAAAAAGCAGGAAGTGTGGAATTGTTCCTGAGCTGACTGTGGCAGGAGAGAAACTTGAAGCTGTGAGAGAAGTCCCTGTTTGCTTCCTGCTGCACTCAGGAAAACAGGACTTTGCCCATTCATTGTGAACAAAACCAAATCCAGGCAGTGTCTGAGAAGCTCCTAAATTTAGATTTGAAATATTTGGCATCCTGAAATCCATTTGACCCCTTTCTTGTGCCTGTGTCCCCAGCATCTGTGAGCGGGTGACGCCGCGGCTGTCCCACGCCAACTCGGCCGTGGTGCTGTCAGCAGTGAAGGTCCTGATGAAGTTCCTGGAGCTCCTTCCCAAGGACTCTGACTATTACAACATGCTGCTGAAGAAACTTGCCCCTCCTCTGGTGACCCTGCTGTCTGGAGAGCCTGAAGTTCAGTATGTTGCCCTGAGGAACATCAATTTGATTGTGCAGAAGAGGTAAAGGCTCAGGGGGTGTTATTCCTGTGTTGTCAAATGCCATCTGGTTATCTCAGACCTCCAGATACTGCCACATGTACAGAATTTCTCTTAATCCAGGCTCAGATCCCTTGAGAGCCAGGTCAAACAGTCTCATGGCTCTGGTAGCCTGAACTGATTGCCTTTACAGCATACTTGTGATACCAGCTTCATGCAGTATTTCTTTTACCTGCCTCTCTTCACCTTCTCTTTATGAGTAGTCAGAATTGCCCTCTATAAATCAAAATGGCAAACAGGAACAGTTCACTGTGACCTGCAGGATCTCACTGTGCCTGTGTTACTGTGTTCAGCACAGAGCCACCAGGCTGGTGACATCCTGGTGTGCAGTGGCTTGGGCTTTTTCCCACCACTTTGCTCCCATGTTCATGTTTTATTGCTGCTAATGCTTGCTGGAAAGGTGAGATAGTTGGGTAGCACTTTGTGATTATATTAGGGCAGAGTTACTGTGCACTGGCATCTTGCAAGTGACAGTGGAAATTAATTTTTAGGTTTTGCATTGAGATAAGGATGTTATTCTTTCACTGAAATTTTTGTTGTTCACTGCCTGTCGTGGTTCGTTCCACAGCTCAAATAGAGGAAGCAGAGATGTGGCCATAGAAAGACTTGAATTATGCATTTTTATATCTAAATTATCTTTTTTGTCCAGACTTCTTTCTTCAAAAGTGTGTTTGGTGTTTGCACATTCTAGGCAGAGAATCAGAATCGGAGAATGGTTTGGGTTGAAAGGGACCTTAAAGATTATCCAGTTCCAACCTCCTCTGCAGGTTTCACCTTCCAAATTACCAAGAGCCATGTCCAGCCTGGTCATGAACAATTCCAGGAAGGGGGAATCCATGACCTCCCTGGTCAGCCAGGGCAAAATGACACCATTCTGTTTCTCAGTGGATATTTGAGGAAATTTCTAAAGAAAATATGCCAGTTGTTCCAATAGTTTACATTTTTTACCACTCTTGAGTAACACAACATTATGTTCCCCGCAGGCCTGAAATCCTGAAGCAGGAGATCAAAGTGTTCTTTGTGAAGTACAACGACCCCATCTATGTCAAACTGGAGAAACTGGACATCATGATCCGCCTGGCCTCCCAGGCAAACATTGCCCAGGTCAGCTGGGGCACTCCTGCTGTGCTCTGGGAGGGGAAAACCCTCCCTGCTCCTTGTGTGAGGGTGTTTGCAGCTACTCCTGGAGTTAGCATCACGTTGAGGCCTGGTAGAGTGCTCTGTGCAATTCTTTAATGGGAGGTGGTGGAGTTTCCCCCAGAATTTAAATGTTAATAGCGTGGCATGGATGCATCGTGACCGTGAGGTGGATCTTGTTTCACAGATGACAATTCCAGGAGGAAAACTCATGGATCCTGTCAAATGAGTCACTGCCAGTGCTGAGGTTGGAATGGGAGGCTTGTTTCAAATGAGAGGGGTGTGCCTGTAAGGGAGGCATTCAGAAAGGCCAAACATTATTGAAGTATGGTTTTCAAGTTAGTGAAATTGTTAAAATGCTTGCACAGGCTTTCTTCAGAGCTAAAATAATCCTGTTTTTGCTTAACTTGCTTCCAGAGTGGAAATAGCACCAAGCTGAAGCTGAACTGAATTGAGATTTGCTTTACAGTGTAGATTCTTCTTGTATTTGATGTTGGTTTAATGCAGATCCCTTTCTTGGAGGAGATTGTTGGGTGCATCCCTGGCCATGAGGCCTAACACTAATGCAGAATGATTAATGCCTCTGGTTAGTGCTATTATTGTCCTATCCTAATTGTCACAGAGCAATTTCATTTAATGTGACATTTTGAAGCAGCTCCTTCAGCTCTCTCCTGATGGTTTTTTGGAACTGAGCAAGGTAATTCATGCCCTTTTTGTGCTGGGGGCATGGAAAAATATTTTAAAAATCAGTTTCTATGTGCACATATTCAGGATTTTCTCTTTACTCTTGGTAGGCTCCACACCAATTTGAATTTATAATGTTCCAATAATATGGGCTGTTTGCATGAAAGGCAGTGGTGTCTGGAGGGCAGTCTGAGATCTGCAGACTAATGAATGAATCTCTCCTGCTTCTGAGGAGGCATTCATAAAACAGCACAAGCTTTAGCAGGAGTGTGTCCTGGAATGAGACCTGAGAGCAGCTTCCACCCACATCCTCCTGTGCTGCTGGTGGAGATTCTCCATCCCTGTGCCCATCCTGGACCAAGGCACCAGGATGGTTCCAGCCCAGGCCTTGGGCAGTGTTTGGGAAGCATCAGCTGCTCAAGGCGGGTGCTCCAAGTGCTGTGCAACATTGATCATCCACGGAAATAATAAAACTTCAAAACACAGATGTCCTGTCTCCTCCTTGCAGATTTATCTGTCTGCAGTCTGGCCCTTCATGGCCTCTTTATCTTGTCATTCTTCTGAGCAATTTGCTTGGATGAGAAATTTTTCAAAGGACTGTCTGGCTTTGCGCTGCTCCCCTCTCCCTCACCATCTATTTGTGACATCACAATTAAGTCCCTGATGTTATGTTTGGCATGAGAAACTGAAATAAATTGAGCTTTTGAGGGAGTATAAATTACATATAGTCTTCTCCTGAAATAATTTTTTTAGGCTAAGTGATTTAAGACAAAGCTTTTTAGTTAAAGGTCTGTAAGATCCCAGCAGATCCTGGTTTAGCCCTTCATTGGTTTCCATTAGCAAAAACACTGAGACAAAACAATAAATCTTAGTTTTGCAAGAGGAAATATCTTCGTGCTTTTATTAATCTGTGTATAGATGTTCCAGAGTGTCCTCACATCTCCTCTGCATTTTCTGTTTGGATTCACCAGGGATCCAAAGGTTCATCTCAGCACAGAAAAGTAGAGAACAAAAATGGTTGTTGCCGAGAGCTTTGCATGCAGCAAATGTCTTTCCAGTGTAGGAAGGAACAGAAACCTTTAAGTTTGGCAGGGCTGATTTTTCCCCAGCTCTTGTTCAGGGGGATTGAAAATAATCAAGACCAGGCCATGTTTTGACTTTGTCCAGCCTACACCAAGTTTGGATTACACACCGGTGTAACCAAACCAGTGGGCTTTGGAGGGTGAGGCAGAGTTTGGCTGGATGTGCGTGGTAGCTGGGAAAGAATATCCTGCTCATCTTCTGGTGTCCAAACAGCATCAGCTGTGAGGGTGGGCTGTTCTGAGTGTCCCTAGGAGCTGACTTTGCCGTGGTGTCCCCACAGGTCCTGGCAGAGCTCAAGGAGTACGCCACCGAGGTGGACGTTGACTTCGTGCGCAAGGCCGTGCGAGCCATCGGCCGCTGTGCCATCAAGGTGGAGGCAAGTATCTCATCCTGGAGGTTCTCTGTGCTTCCCTGTCTTCAGAAACAATGATGGGCTTTGCCACCTCGTTTCCATGTTGCTGGAATTTCAGTGGCCTGGATACATCCTGGTTATGGGCAGAGCAGCACTGAGCAGGGTGTGAGCTGTGAGGACATCATGGGAGGGTGGGGTGCTCCTCTCATCTTGCAGGCAGAGCAAGGCAGGTCATTCATCCTTGGTGGAATATTTTACTGCATTTGCTTTAGTGGCACAATGACCATTTATCCATCCAAATCCTTTAATAGCTGTGGCCTGACCTTTTGAAGGGGGAAGAAGAAGAGATTATATACAGAAACTCAGTATTTTGAAGTATTTTGTGTCATCCCTCCCCTCCATTTCAGCAGAACAGAACATAGAGGCAGAGAATTGCAGAGATTTGGGGCACTTAAATGCAATTTATACAAACAGAGTGACTCTACTTACGTAAATCCATATAACTTGTGGCTTCATTTGGAGTGTGCTCTCTTTTCCCTCAGTGCTTATGCAAACAAGTTCCCAGGAACCTCTGCAGTTATCCAAAACAAGTCTGAAATGTCCTCTGCCAGTGGAACATCCACCTAAGTGCTCATAATAGAATATTGTTTTTTTAGTGATGTCTCTGTTAATTTCCCTATAAGTGAATCTGAAATGCCTGTCAGGAGCTCAGAAATCCTGTGAAGAGAGGGAAGATTTATGCTGTGGTGTTGGTACTTTTCAGTGAACTGATGACTGAGTGCAAAATGTCACGTAAAGTGCTCTAATTTCAGCTGAGCTCATTTGGCTTTTGCTCAAGTGTGTTCCCATGAGCATTGCCTGACAGCAGATTTAAATAATAACCTAATCATGCCTGGCTTAGTGTGGTGTCAGTGCACAGGATTCTCTTGTTTCAGCTGAACTACCGCAAGCCTGTGCACAGAGGACACCAACTTCCATCCTGTGGAGAGAATCAACTGCCCTTTAGTGCAGCTCTCTCTTCCTTCCTTCAGCTCTCAAAGGTTTGTCACTGCCAGGGGCTTTCTTTGAAGTGTGGCCCCATGGAGCAGGGGCTGCTGCTTCTGTTTCATGTCTGCAGTTCAAAATACCAGAGCACTCCTTCCATGCTGCATCCAGGCAGGAGCCTGTCTGGATTGAGCCACAGCAGTGACAGTAGAAAACCCCCTGAGCATGGAAAAGGGCTACAGAGAAGTTTAAAAGGAGCTGGTGACAGCCCTTTTTGTAGCAGTGGTGTGCTGGCAGGATGGGAACTTGTTTTAGTTCTCAGCAGGGACTTTATCACTACGATTTGGCCCTGTGTCTGGCCTAGTTGCATATGGAGGATGGTGTGTTCCTGCAGCATCAAGGTGTTTTTAGAAGTTTTTACCCTTTCCTGCCCTCATCCCCCACATTTTTCCCCATCCCTGATACCACAACAGTCATATTTGATAAGCAAAGGACTAGTAATGATGTCCCAGTGACCCTCTAATTGTAATTGTACCTCTCCATTAATAATTTTAACCTTGATTTTTAGCACTGCTCCACTGAAGATGCTGCTGCTAAGGGCGAGGTCTGTTTCCTGCTCTGATAAGAGCCAGATTTAAGGAGGGCAAACACAGAACAACTCATGACAGTTGTTCCTCAGCCATAGGTTAATCCCTGTTCCCAGTGCATCTGTGTTTACTAGAGGCTGTTTACACTGTGAGTGATGACTAATGGGAGAGCATCCTCACAGTCATCAGTGTCCAAGTTCCCAAAGCTCAGAAATCTGCTTTTTGACACAAGACACAGCCAGTGGGAGCTGTTGATGAATGAGGATTCACAGAGCACCTCAGCTCTGCCTTCAGGGATCCTGCCTTTTGTCTAGCTGTCACTCCTGGGAGAGTGAGACAGAAAGAAATCTGTCTGCTGAGGTGTGCACCACAGAGCAAATGTGGTGTTCCCTTTGCTCCTAGAGCTGGTTTGGGATATGGAAGCAACACCCTTACTGAGTAGTAAGATTTTGCCCAGGCTTGAGCAGTCACATTGTTTTGGGGGATGTCAGTACATCATCATTTTGCAAGGATAGGGCTGGATTATTGCTAGCTAAACCCAGAGTTAGCTTGGGTTTATCTACAGCAAACTCTGATGGAGCTACACTTGTCTGCCTTGTGAATTGGTTTGCTCCAGTGGCAGCATCACAAGAAACCATTGTGCCATGCTTTGGTTGTAAGGAAAACAAGCACCACTCCTGTGGGACAAGGAAATGAAGTGGATGCAGTAAAGACAGGGATTCCTCTGGAGCAAAGGAGAAGCAGAAGGAGCCATCTTACAGGGATATTTGTCTCGTTTCCAAGAGATTCTGCCAGCAGCCTGGTTCTTAGAAATCATTGAGGCTTATGGCTGACTGTGATATGTGCTACTTCAGTAATCTTGTGGGCTTTCATTTGGTTTCTGCAGAAAAACAAAGCAATTTTGACTTTGGGTGCTTGTCCTTCTTCACTCCAACTTGAAAGCTGTTGAAGTTGTGGCACTCTTTGATCAGTTTGCAGAGCTCTGCTGTCCCCAAGGATGTCCACCTTCAAAAAGCAACATGTTTACAAGGGGTGGGGTGAGCTGAGATGGGTTTTGTTAGAGGGACTGCTCTTCTGGGCATGTGCCCACCACTGCTCACTTTCCAAGGGACCCTTTGGCTAAAAACCATTGCTGTGTATTTCAAAGCGGATGTTGTGCTTTTCCTGGAAAAAATTACGCTTCAAAGTGTCTAAAGAAAAGAAAACTAAACTTTAATTTGCTTTTCCTTGAATTGTACAGCTCTTAAAGCTCTGTTAGTTGTAGGCTCTGACAGGGCTGCACTGCTTGTTGCCAGCAGTGACCGGTGCTGTAGATTCTGTAAAATGGGTGTGGGACACATTTAGCCCCATCAGGTCACTTGTTAAAGTATCAGATGAAAGTTACTGAGATGAAGAGGTGAAATTTGAAGCTCTGAAGCATCTCTCTTGCAAGGACTTTGAGCAGGGCTCTCACTGTGAGCCAGGTCAGTGTGTGGAGCCAGGTCCATGGTCAGTTCCCATGAAGTAGAAGTCTCTTCCGGATCACAGCCTCAAATCCCCTCTGGAGCAAAAGGGATCAGAGCAGGACATGGTCAGGTTGCTGTTCAGTGCCCCTGTAGTGCCATAGTACCCATAAAGCTGAGCTAAGGAGGGAGAGGTATCATAAAAAAATATTACATCAATCACCCATTTTTATGTGATGCCTCTCTTCACTCTAACACCAATTGTATTGGATTTTTTTTCTGTTTGGTGTGAATTTCAGGGGAGAGTCTTATGACTTCTGCCAGTTTGCAAAGACAGAGCAAATGCTGGTTTGTGGTGTCTCCTCCCTTGGCTGGTCCTCATGTCAGCCTGTTTGTACTGACAGGCCCTGTGTCAGATACCCACGAGGGCAGGCAATTCCCAGAAGGTTTTAATCTCTGACCCAAATTCTTGAGATTTGTCCTTGAGATTTTTGCCCATTCTCAAAGAACCGATTCCTGTGACTAAAATGCCATTTCACTCCTCCTCCTCCTGCCCAGCCTTTAAGTGTTCTGTAAGTCGAGGGAGCTGTTAACTCAGTGGAATTGAAAAATCCACCTACATTGGTGTTGTTTGTGCCCTACAGTGTTTGTCTCCAGCCCGAATCCTTTATGAGTGTTCCGAAGGCGACTGCCTCGGCAGTGTCGGGAGCAGTCTGCTTATCACATTAATCACCAGCTGTGTAATGAGGCTTCATGTGTGCTCTGCTAATAACCAAATCACTGCCCTTATTTGAGAGACTCTGCTGCTCAAGTTGGTTGCTCCTGTGATGTCCTGCCTTGCTGTGCTGTTTGGGAATAGACCTCCCTGAATTATCTGCCTCTAACTCCACTCCTGGTTCCTGGAACATGACAGTGTCCAGTCCTTGTTATCTTGCAGTGCCTGTGAATTGAACTAAGTAATGTGAAAGCTGCATTAGGAGCAGCTGAGTTTCTATTTTTAGCTGTACATTTCACATGTTGTTAGTGACCTCACCCCAAAAATACTGAAGCTGTTGCTGCTGGGAGCTGCTTTTTGCTGCTGGTTTTGACAACACTGTTTTCTCCTGCATTCTGGCTTTGCTAGAAACTTTCCTGCAGTCCCTATCAGAACTTTTCCAGCTCTGATTGCCTGGCATGAGAAGCCCCAGAATGCTCATTCAGTGGCCTGTACCAGCCCCAGAGTGGTACAAATAGCAGTGTAGGTGATGTCCTCAAGCTCTCTCGTGTGGTGACCCAACTTTCTGCTGGCACAGTTCCTTCTCTTACCTTCTACAGGAGCTGGAGCCAGCTGGTGTCCCTGCTGTAACAAACAACCTTTTGTTACCCTGTAGTTCATTTCTGGACAGAGTTTGTAGCTCTTGTCCTCTTGTTTTCCTCCTCTGGGCCTTTCCTCATACACATACCGTGTTCCTCAGTGTGTGCTGTGGGAGCAGGAGTGTTTCTTCAGCTTTTTAAATTGTGTTTTTCTGCTCTCTCTAGCAATCTGCAGAGCGCTGTGTGAGCACACTGCTGGACCTCATCCAGACCAAGGTCAACTATGTGGTGCAGGAGGCCATCGTGGTCATCAGGGACATCTTCCGCAAGTACCCCAACAAGTAGGTGGCAGAAGCCTCAGCTTTTTTTGGAAGCACTTGGCTGCCATCATCAGAATAGAGCAGAGCTCAGCTCACCAGGGCTCTGGAGCAAAGGTGGAAGCAGTGATCCCACTCCTAGGTTGGTAGGATCCAGGTGTTGGCTCTACATGAGGTGTCAGCCTGGCTTGTTATTAGTTTGTTTTGAAAGGTTTTCCTTCCCCACCACTCCATACCAAAGCCTGGATCAAAAGCCAGTAAAGCTCTTGCAGGGGATGCCAGAAGGAAAATTTCACCAAGTTTACAGCACCAGGCTGTTCTGGTTTTAATCCCCTGTAGAAAATCTATGAAGTATAGGAGTCTGCTCATACAGGGCTGTAGAAGTTCATGGCTCCCATGGTCTGAGATCCAGTCAGGTTGTGCTGAACAAAGCACTGCTTGTTTTTCCCACCAAATGTTCCCTCTGGCTTTGGCAGAACTCAGCTTCTCTTGGTTCTGCAGTAAGGTTTTGTATCCTCAGCCACAGAACTGCAGCAGTGTTTTTCAGCAGAGAGGTCGTGATCACCTAAAAAATAATATGGGACATCTGCAGCCTTCCCTGGCAATTTCTGCTGTCAGTCTCAGAAATTCCCTGCTTGTGGGGCTACCCACCTATGGGAATAGGGGAAGCTAAATTAGTGTGGGATATTGTGTGGTTCACAGTAAAGCCCTGGGGGGAGTGTAATACCCAGTTTAGAGTTACTAGGCTGAAGCCTCCAGCAAGGCTGCAGGATCTGATTTAGACTCATGGTTTGAACTCTTGGATCAAATATTCCCATTAGCAAACAGAAGGGGGAGGCAGCTTTATCTTGAACTCTACATCTGGGTGGTCTTGCTGATGGATTAAACTGCAAAGCCCCTGTGAGATCTCTGTGCTCAGCTTTGGGAGAAAAAAAACTTGAATGAAAGTGCTGCTTGTGTAGAAATACAAGACATGAATTCAGTGCAGGATTCTCTGCAGAATTATGTGGCAGAAATGGAGTAAAACAAGCCCAGTTCACCCCAGTAATCCACCTGTACTCTGCCAAACCAGGTATGAGAGCATCATTGCCACTCTGTGTGAGAACCTGGATTCCCTGGATGAGCCAGATGCCAGGGCTGCCATGATCTGGATAGTGGGTGAATATGCTGAAAGAATTGACAATGCAGATGAGCTGCTGGAGAGTTTCCTGGAGGGTTTCCATGATGAAAGTACTCAGGTAAAGTTGCAATGTGCATTTTATCTGTAGTGTTTTGTGCCATATGTTTGTGGGATGGACAGTAAATGTTATTGCAGTGGTCAGACAATACCTGTCAATAAAAGCTCCAGTATTGAGCTAAAACAAAACTCCTGGGAATCTGCAGCTTTCATTTGTTGTCTCTGTCTCCAAAAATTCCCATCTTAGAAGGACAAGACAGAACTGGAGGGGGTTCCAGAGGTTGCATATTTCTTTAGACAGTGATGGGATATGACACAAGCCTCAGCCTGCTGCTCAGGGACTTGTCTGTGAAAGTGTTTTGCAACAGGCAAGAGTCTGAGTCTCATTGTACTGGGTTTCACTGGCAAAGAATTGTGTAATGCTGTGAGGAGACTGAAGTCATGTTTTATAGCAGTTAAGGATGTGGAGACTTGTGAGACATTGCTGGATGGATGAATTTCTAATCTCTCCTGTGCCCCTCTCTCTTAGGTGCAGCTCACCCTCCTGACTGCAATAGTGAAGCTGTTCTTGAAAAAGCCTTCTGAGACACAGGAGCTGGTCCAGCAGGTCCTCAGCCTGGCCACACAGGTAAGCCAAGGTATCCAGTGACCCAGAGCCCTACAGACACTCTGCTGGCCTGCTGTGTGATGTCTCCCATCTGCCAGGCCAGGCAGCTTTGCAGTAGGTTGGATTCAAGGGTGTTCCCTTCTCTCCCAAAGAGACTTTATTTAAAAGCTGCTCTCTGCCTGTTACCATCTGGAATCTGCTTTCTCCTTCTTAGCTCTTGCTTTATCTGAATTCCTTCCCCATTCACTCACTAAATGGGAAGTTAGGCACCGTGTGGAATAATCAAGAAACCAAAATTCTTTCTCCTTGAAGGTGGCTTGCAGTTAAACATCTGGAGCTATAACAGAGGCAAAGAGCCTGGCAAAGACTTTGTTCTGTGAACAGCAAAGTTTAAGCAGTGCTATGAAAAAGAAAGAACTAAGGTTTGGGGTTTTTTCCTTTGTACTTGGATGCTGTCAACCAATGTGGCAGCTTTGCTGGAGGCTGTAGCAGTGGGTTAAGATCATGGATTCATTATGCATGAGGTGCTGAGTTATGAGCTCAGATCACTGCAGGCAAGGCTGAGCTTGAGCTGGCAGACACAACTGCTCTAGTTCTGGGGGACAGAGGTGGAGATGTCCTGGTGGCAGGGGTGGGTAAGAGCTCAGCTGATCTTCCTGCACTCCTTGGCTGCAATGACTGGGGTAAAGTGCCCAAAAAACCCCAGCTCCTCTCCAGACCTGCTGTGTCAAGTGATAAAAATAGTCTGCCAGCTGAATGGGCTGTGATTGTTTCTGAGCAGAAAACCTGGAGTCAATCATCACCTGGCCTTTTTGATCCTCTTTGCTGCAAGAAATCACAGCTGTGGACTTACTGCACTTAAAAGTTTTATTCTTTCCTTTTGGGAGTTGCACTGGTCAGCAGCAACAAACCCATGACCTGCTTTTCTTGCTTCAAAACCTGCTATTAAGCAGAATCTGAGCTGCTCTTCAGAGAGGAGTGGGCCAAGGGCACACTGTATCATTTGCCTGAGCCAACAGAAGAAAGGTTCTAAGTGCTAAAACCCACTGTGCTGAGTCACAAAACATTTAATGGCACCCTTGGAATATAACAGGCATCTGGGTTTTTTTCTCTGTTTGTCACAAATGTTGATTCAGTCTGGCTTTTTGTATTTTATGTGAATAATAAGTCAATGTAGGATAACTGGCTGTAAAATACTGAAAAACCTTGTGCTTCAAGGTCTGATTTCTAGGTAGAGATAGTGTTTTTCACTTGAGTGGGAGAGTAATTACACGTGTGTTTCTTTCCCCAGCTTAGCTTTGTTGCACTTTGAGTGTCTCAGGGCTTGCCTGCACAGCAGACTGCAGGTGTGGTTGTAGCAGGAGCCAGCCAGCACTGGTAAAAATAGCAGTGGAACAGCTGGGGCTGGAAGAAACACAGGAATTGAGGTCTCAGACCTCTGCATCCCCACTGCTGTAGCATGGGTGGGGATCTGAGCTAGCCAGGGTTCATTGGTGTTGCTCCACAGGTGTGCATGCAGAGCCTGGAGAGGGGAGAACTGGGAGAGAAACTGGGAGAGATTTGAGCCTCTTCTTCCAGTAGGTTTGCCAGTTTCCAGTGTGGTTTTTTTGGCTGTGAGAAAAAACAGTCAGCCGTAAACCTGTAGGTGCCTGCAAGTAGGAGAGTGTAGCCTTTCATGTGTGCAGAAACCCTGCCTGATCCTGAGTGCAGAGTCTGGGAGGGATTGCTAAGGGTGTAAAGAGTCCACAATTCTACCATCAAACAAAACCAGCTCTGCAGAGATAATGTGTGAGACAACAGAGAGATTAATTTAGGTCCTTACAAGCAAAATGAGCTGAGCTCAGTCTCATTCCAAGAAGAGGTTTGAGAATGTCTTGAGGCAGATGGCAGATGCAGGTTCTAACAGGGCAGCAGCAATGAGAGCACAGAAGAGAAAAAGAAATGCCAAAAGGAAGGCTGGTGAAGTTTACAATATTTTGCTGGAATTTTATTAGGGGGAAAAAACCTCAAACATTTATCCTGTTATTCTGCTGATGTGAGGATTAAAAATCCAAGTTCTTGTTTCCATGAACAATTTACTACAACATAAAACCACAGCTCCTCCCTCTCCCTAGAACATTATCAGCAAACCATCCCCACTCACTTTGCTGCTCTGGGCAGAGCTGCTCAAAGAGGAGACAAATAATTAGCACTTCATGCAGAGGCAAAAGTATCTGCAGTAAAACAAGGGTATTATTGACAGCTGGGGAACTGATGAAGTACCCTAAGTGTGTATCATTAGCATCTCTCCATACTTCATTAGATAACTAAAAGGCAGGATAAATTAAGATCTCTTTTGCTATAAAGAATATGGCTTGTTAAGATGGGACTCTGCAGCATCTTTTTTGTCCAGCAGTGCCTTTGGGTAAGTCATATTTCCAGGAATCCTGGATTATTATGCAGTGTTGTGTGTCTGCTCTTAGTGTATAACAGTCATTGCCACTCGTGCTCTTTTCTCTGGATTTCTCCTAACACTTAGTGGCAGGAAAGTTTGGAAAGCAGTTGGCAGCTCTGTGGTTTGGGGCAATTGTGGGGTGTAAGTCCTGGGCTTTTTCCTCTCTGACCAGCTGAGCAGGAAGCCAGGCATCAATACTTTGTTTTTAATTTTAAGATGTTCATTTCAACAAGCAGTTTGTAGCATTATTTTGAAATTGGTGGCTGTGGCTGCTGGCTGGTTGGGGTTTTTTAGTCCAGCAGAATTGCTGCTGGAAGAATAAAGTGATTAGAGGCATTAGTTCACTTCAGAGCTGTGAGTGATGCATTGCTCTGTCTCAGGATTCCGACAACCCAGACCTGCGGGATCGTGGCTACATCTACTGGCGCCTTCTTTCCACGGATCCAGTGACTGCCAAGGAAGTGGTGCTCTCAGAAAAGCCACTGATTTCTGAGGAGACTGATCTGATTGAGCCAACCCTGCTGGATGAGCTGATCTGCCACATTGGGTCTCTGGCTTCTGTGTACCACAAACCACCCAACGCTTTCGTGGAGGGGAGCCACGGCATCCACCGCAAGCACCTGCCAATCCAGCATGGGAGGTGAGCTCAGGCAGCCCTGGGAATCAGGGGCAGGGTTGGTTGTTTCTTTCTAGCGAGCAGTCCAAAAGATGCCAAGATCCTTTAGAAGACCCTAGAGGGATTTTATTGATAGTTTGCAGGTCGTTCAAGGGGCTGTTTCATTGCAGAATGTAATGCTGGGGATGGAGTTTCCAAGTTCCTGGGTCAGAAGACACAGGAAGTGTCAGAGTTCCTGTGTGAGGAGAAGCTGGGATGTTTTTTGAAGAGATATTGGTTATAAGGAGACATTGCTCTTGACATGAATTTGAGTAGAAAAGCAGAAGCTTTGGATGACTGGTGCAAGGAGGACTAGAGTGAGAACACGCATGTTTCAGAAGATGGTTTTGTAGGAGCTTTGCTTCAGCAGCAGCTCAGCTTTACGAGCCTGTCTCTTGGAATGCAGTATCACTTTCCTGGAACAGGTAAGCACAGGGATCCTTCACTGCTGGAACATGAAATGGAGAAGGATTGGTAAAACTGCCTTTCTCACTTGGTGCCTGTAAAGCAAGGGAAGTGCAAAAGCCATCTAAGCCCAATCACTGCTAGGGTTCCAAAAAAGATGGGTGGACTGGCACGATCTGTCTGACCTTTGTGAGGTGGGGGAAATGCTTTGGCTCATTTCCTGGTGCTCCAGTGCCTCCCTGGGATCACAGTTCTGGCAGCAGGTTAGTTCTGCAAGAGCAGACAGTGCCTCAGTCCCAGCTGGGGCTGTGTTGGGCCTGTTCCCATGGTCCCTCATTCAGGTGAACAGTTTGCTGTTTGCACTAATGGTATTAATTACAGAAATTAGTGTATTTTGCAGCAAGAGGCAGAATAGCCAGGCTTACCTCTTAATAATATTCCCAAAGTGACATTTGGAGTGCTATTTTCTGCTGTTGCACTGATAAATCAGTGTGCGATGCTGCTTCTTTTCTATTTTCTGACACCACTTCTCTGCTATTCTTAGCAACTAAAGCTATTTCTGTGGTGGCTGGCTTTGGGAAGCTGAGTTGTTTTCTCCCTGCCTATGAAATCAAGTCTGGCTGCACTGACCCAGAATCAGCAAGTACAAATGTACCAGTTGGGCAGGAAAAGCAGTGGCCACTTTCCTACCTCTCCTAATCAAAGATTTGCCTCAAAATGAGCTGGCTTTTTGTGTTACCAGCCTTCCTGTACACTGGTGTTCCAGGTCACTGCAGCAAATAGCATTTTAGGGGATTTAGCTCAGAGAATTCAGCTTTTTGAAGGAACAGTTTATTATCTTCTTGCATGTAGTGTCTGTGTGCTTGACTCTTGCTCATGCTCAGTCTGCTGACCTTAAGTATTTTCTGACTTTGGCAGAACCATTGCCAC
Organism: Dicaeum eximium; assembly: GCA_013396995.1. Taxonomy (NCBI): domain Eukaryota; kingdom Metazoa; phylum Chordata; class Aves; order Passeriformes; family Dicaeidae; genus Dicaeum; species Dicaeum eximium. The sequence continues at coordinate 153,961 of VWZP01008430.1, read as the reverse complement.
AAAAAACTTCAAAAAAGAAACCTCCAGGCCTCAGTCAGCAGTGCAAGCTGGGGGAAGGTCTGAGGGATGCTCAGCAGAGTGTGCTGCACACTGATCATACTGATGCAGTGATAAATTTAAAAATGAGTGGGGTTAGTTCATGGCACACCAGGCTTCTCTGGTGGGAGCTCACCTCAAGAGGCCCAATATTGGGGTTTTCTGCATCAGTTTAAGGCAAGTTAAGGGTGTCCAGTGAAAGGTAAGTCCAAACAGTGAGGTGAGGTGGTTTTCTGCACAACTCCTGCACTCCAGTGATCATTCTGGTGGCTCATCCGTGTCACAGAGACTGATGGGAATGGGGAGATGTCCACAGTGAATGTGGTTTAAGAGGGTCAAGACAGCACTGCCTTGAGTGGTGCTTCCCTGGGTACAAACCCAGAGGGAGTTCTGGTTGGCAGAACACACTACATGGCATTTTGATTCATTTCTTTTCCATTCAGAGCACTGTAGGGCAGGGTTCTTGCAGCTCTCAGCTGATGGGAAGACCCATTGAACAGCTCACAGATGGTGAAATGTTCTTGCCTCCTCAGCAAGCCCAAGTGTCACAGAGCTGCAGATGTATCCTGAGGGTGAGGGAGAAATCTGATGGCTTGGCAGTTGTTTCCTCCTGTGGTGGCTCCCACCACCCCTGCTCAGCCATAATTCAGCTGGGAAATTTGGGAAAGATGTTAACAGGGCTCCTGGGAGAAGCAAATCTGGTTAGACTTGGGCAGGAGTCTCTATTTCCCTGTTTCACAGGTGGCTGCAGAAGATTTTTGATTCTGGTTCAGGCTGTGCATCCCTTGTGACTCCAACACCTGGGAACTGCTGGAGGCTGAACTCAAAGGGCCAAATCTCCAATTCCCATGGCCAAACCCAAGACTGTAAGGGGGAAAGCTTGTATCAAGCCTTTTTGCCCTTTTTAACCCACATATTCTTAATGATTTTGTTTTCTTTCAAAGAAAGTACAAAGTTTTCAGTGTCATGTATTTAACAGCTTCTAGATTCTTTGTATTTTTTGCAAAATGTTGACAGTAGGTGCATAATGTAATGGACCAGAGAAGGGCTGTGTTCCACCTTTCCTAAAAACAGGATCTTTTTTCCCTTGTATGGAATATTCAAGAACCTACAAGAATGCCTAGAGCCCTAAAAACAATAGAAAAAAGGAACCACTGTAATCAATTCATTCACTTTTCAGGAAATGTATAGGAATCTCTTTAAAGAAATTCTTTACAAATGGAAGGCTGGAGTTTTGCTTTTTTCAAACAAACCGACTGAGCTTTGTCCTTTCCTAATTTCTTGTTGAGCTTTGGGGCAGCAGCAGTTACACAAGACATGGAGAGATTTCTGTGTCTCCATCAGGAGAAGGATGAGTAAGTGTTGAAGGGGTGGAGTGTTAGAGGGATTATATCCTGGGAAGGAACCGAGTGGTTTGTGATATGCCTCTCTCAGAGAGGCTGTTCCTGTTCCCAGGCTGGGGGTGGGAGTGGATCACAGTCACCACCTCCCCTCAGGGATGCTTCAGTGAACACTTCAGCACACTCAGCACTCTCCCTGCTGAAGGCAGCAGCAGAAAGGACAGCTAATATTAGTGCTGTCGGGGCTCTAAAGCTTTTAATGCAAAGAAGCTTCAAGCCTTCCTGCTGCTGCCTGGTAACTAATTCCTTCTGCACTCCTTATGCTCCATCCTTTCCTCCTGGCACTGGGATTGGGAGCAGCTTTTACTCTGTCACTGAATCTTTCCCCTCAATAGCTGAATAAGGATTAGAGAATTTTGGCTGCTCGAAATCAGAAGCTGCAGTGCTGGCAGAGCAGCCCCAGTGTTAAACACCTTGTCAGGTCACTAATTCCCACAGCAATTGTGGGCACTTGCCTGCTGGCTGCAGGAACATGAGCTAGAAATTATTTTATCAGTTACTGCTGGAAACAGGATATAAAATGGATTTTAATTACCTGAAATATGAGCATCGCTGGATTTAAAGAATAAATACATTGTAGTGAGTTCTCCAGGAGCTACAGTTATTTTTTTTTACGTTCTCCTTGTTATCAAATTCAGTGACAAGTGAATATAAAAGATAGACTGCAGACAGCATATGATGATAAATTTTAGAAGCTGTATAATGAGTGTTTCTAGACTAGTAATTAGCATGCCTGCTAACTCAGAGGAAAGGAAATTATTGATAAAAGGGAGGAATCAATTTTAGATTGAGTTTTTCAATTAGGAAAGACTGATGGACCTTGTTGCTGGTCAGGAGAAAGGTGATTAATCTAGATCTGAGGGAAGTGGTGGAGTTTGCACTGGTTAGAGTAAGGTCTCAAGGGTTTTATCAGTGTTAGATCTCTGAGAAAACTGGATTATTTATTTTTTCCTGTGTTTTCATGTCATTCTCAGGCCCAATGGGCTGAAAATCATCTCTGTAGGTTTATTCTGAGGTAGGAAATGCTTATTTTCAGTTCTGTAGCACATGTGGTACCCATGGCTCTCTGTTTTGGAATGGGTCTCTGATTCTCAGGGTGGGTAGGATTGACCCCTTGCAAGATTCCCTTTGCTGGGCTGAAAGCCCTGTCCAATGCAGGGAAAAATCTTGGTGCTGAAAGTGGTGAAGAGCCATGTGCCATAACCCTGCCTGGTGCAGGACAGTGGCCTCAGCAGCTGCTGGGACCACCTTTTGCCTGGCTTCAGCAAGAGCCACCCCTTGCTGTGTTTCCTCATGCTGGGAACCTGGAACTGGAGACCAGAGGTGACTGATATTTGTCTTTTCTGCTTCTTGTTCTCCCCCCACAGCGTTGATGACAGCCCCGTGGGCACCACGGCCACCACAAACCTGGAGCAGCCACAGGTCATCCCCATGCAGGGTGACCTCCTGGGGGACCTCCTGACCCTGGACCTGGGGGGGGCCCCCGTGGATGTGCCCCAAGTATACACCATGCAGATGGGTGCTGTGGACCTCCTGGGAGGAGGGCTAGACACCTTGGTAAGCAGCACATCCTCTTTAGCTGGTAATTGGAGCTGTGCTTATCTCTGCAAAGCCTTGATCATTTGTGCTTTTAATGCTCAGTGAGCCGAGCTCCCAGTGCTGAGTCCTGAAACTCCAGGAGCATTTAACCACAGTTATTGTACCAACTTTCAGCAGGCTTTTCCTGCTCTGCAGTGAATGTTGCTGCATGCTGTAGAATCCCCATGGTCAGTGGATATATTTGTTCTGTGCTTTTTCTGTCTGCAGAAGAAAACCAAAAAGTTGCTTTAAGGATATAAAAGTGTTTGGCTGCTTTCTGTTTGAATCAGGCTCCCTTTCAAGAAGGCATTTATTCCACCCAATTCCCAGCCCTCCTGAATTTCAGTGCTAAAGCTCTCAGGCTGTAACCCTGTGTCTTCCCATTTGTGTATTCTCCAGAGCACGCCATGGTTTAATATCAGTGACATTTTAATTGCAGTGAGGTCAAGAGGGAGCTCTCTGTGCAGTCCTCTCTGTGCCAAAGCTGCACAAGGCACCTGCCCTGGCACTAACAGGGTCAGGCTCCAGTGGGAGCAATCCCACCTCCCTTCTGCACTGGGGAGGGACCTGGCCATGAGCTGCAGTGAGAAAATCACTTAGCAGGGAGCCAGCAGCAGGGCAGAGGTCAGAGCTGTGGTTTTAGGCTGGTGGCAGCCAGGCAGTGAGGAGTGCTGACTGTAAGGATCAGCCTGGGAGCTGTTCCAAGGCAGAGCACAGCACACAGATGCCCAGCTCCCTGCTGGCTTCCCCACGGGGGGAAGAAGCTCTCCCAGGTGTATTTGCACCATGTAAATCAAGGAAGACTGCCCCAGGGGACATAGCTGGGTGTTTCTCAGATTTGGAGTGGGTTTGTCTTGCTTGAGCTTTGGCTTGTGATGAGTTGGGCTGGGTTATTTCTGCCTGGTTCAGGTGCACTTTTAGTTCTGAGTCAAGCTCTGAATAACAGAGGTAGGAGGCAGCTGGATGAACCCCAATTCAACAAATCCTTATTAGTCAAATATATTTTTTTTAAACCACCATCAGCTTACTAAAGCAGATGTTAAACACATTTCCAGCCCCAGTGCTTCATGGCCTGATGAGCTGGAAACAATCTAACCCTTAATGGCACAGACACTCACAGAGGGCAGAGGTGCTGTAGGCTCTGCTCTCTCTAACCAGAGGTGTTTGGTTAGCAGGGACACTGCTCTTACTGGGGATTGGCAAAATGGTCCAGCTGGACTTGCTGGGAAGGCAGGCAGTGAGCCCAGAGCAGTGACCTGTGCAGCCTTTCCCTGCACTGCCAGTTGTGCCTCCAAAAGCCTGGCCCTGGGAATTCAGGCATTGCAGAAGGGGGTGCTGCCTGTGGTGCCACAGGATGGTTTGCATGTAAATTCCTCTCTGCTGCCTTCCAGGCCTCTCACAGTAACCCTTTGCTCCTTGTTAGTGTCACACAAATAAATGGACACAGTAGAACTAAAACTTGGTTTTGGGAGAAGAGCTGTCTCACAGCTGGCATTAATGGGCTTAATTTAGTGACCTGCTCTGACAGTGGAGCTGTTAGTTGAAATGGTAGCAGGCTTTTATTTAATTTTTTTTCCAGCCTTAAGTACATCTGTGGGGTTATGGAGTGTGATCTGACAAAATGATCCTGTCTGGATGGGAGTAGCTGTGCCTGGGGCCAGTGCTCTCTCAGCTGAGTAGATGGAGAAGCACTAAAAAGAAAAAAAATTCTGAATCCTGGTGTAGTGTTTGAAGGTGGATGCTTTCTATTGGAGGGCTGTTGCATCAAAGCTCCAGCTTCTCCTTCCCTTGGTCAGTCTCTTTTCTCAAGTAACAAGTGACAGGATATGAGGGAATGGCCTCTATTTGTGCCAAGGGAGGTTTAAATTGAATATTGAGAAATCTGTCTTCACCAAAAGGGTCTTGAAGCACTGGAATGGGCACTAGGGAAGTGCTGGGGTCACTTAAAAACTGTGTAGATGTGGCACTTGGGGACATGGTTTAGTGGTGGCCTTGGCAGTGCTGGTGGAATGCTGTGGAGATCTTTTCCAACCTAAATGAGCCTAGGATAATAAGCTCAATTAGAGAGTGAATGTGATCTCTGTGTGTTTGTTTGTTGCTGTGGGCATGTGTTTAACAAGTCTCAGGCTGGGTTAACCCTAACCTGGTATTACCCAAATTGCTGGGAAGTGTCCTGGGCTGCAGGGCTTGCCAAGAGGATTTTCATTTGGATCTCAGGCTAATATTAAACCACATTTGTGCCGTGCCAAAATCAGTCTCAAACTGCAGATCCCACAGGCCTCATTTCTGTGTGTGAGGAGGTGAGACACATCCCAGTGTGCCCCTTGAAGAAGGGCTAAACCCTTCACCCTTGCCCAGGGGTCAAAAACACCTGGGGGCCAGCAATACCTGAATTGTTCTGCTTTGAAATTTCCCTTTCTGTTACTCCTTAAGGTTTTTTAATGCATTTCTTGCCCTGCTTTGTTGGGCAGACAGAGGCTGCACGCCCTGTGACAGTGACATTGCCTCAGTCCTGTGAGTGCCACAAAGGCAGCTGGAGGTCTGCAGGAGGCTGCTGGCAGGATCTCAGCCAGTTTGTCACACCCACATCTGCTGGTCCCCTCTTCTGCCCCCTTGTCTTTGGAGGGGGTGTCTCATCAGAGGGATGTTCTTGCAGTGAAAGTCCCAATGGGACTAACCCAGAAAGACCAACATTTCCATTTTCCATGGGAAATGCCATTCTACATTTCCATTTCTTAAACTGTGGGTTTTATTTTTCTTACAGGCATTTAAATAGAGACTGAATAAAAAAAACCTGCAAACTGTAAAACTGCACAAATTAATATTGTTCATTTGAATTGTCCTCAGCATTGCCAGATATTTATGCCCATGACTAGTGAGCCTCCAGCTGCTTGCAAGGTTAATTTCTTTAGTGAGTAAATCTTATTTTATCTCCACAGTGAGTTCTGTAATTGGCATTAAATGTAACATGCATGCACAGATGCTGAGCATGTGTTAACAATTAAAAAGAGGAGGAAAAAGGACCTTTGGTACAAGGGATTGCTTATGAGCAGAGCAGAATTGCTGTAGGACTTTTGGAGAGCTTTTTTCTAGGGAACAGGTTGTGCCCTTGTTTGCCATCATGGGCAGATCTTGTTCTTCTCTGCTCAATTTTCTTCTTCTATAAAATGGTGACTAAGCCCACTTTACAAAATTATTTGGGATCTCCAGCTCCACAGTGTAAAGTAGCCATAGCAGTCTCTAATGGGGGAGAAAGAAAACAGATTGCTGGGTGCAGAGCTGTGCATCCCAAGACCTGGAGTTTGATGCTTTTTGCCCCTCAAGTGACTGAATTTCATGCAGGTTACAGTCACTCCCCCAACTCCTGTGCAATGGTGCAATGCTTTGCAGGATGTCTGTCTGTGCTGACATCACATTTTTGCTTTCAAACCTTTTTGTGTGTTCATTTGTTCTGCAAATCCACAGAGCACGAGAGCTCTGTGGGCACACTGTGCTTCCTGGGAGCCCCTGCATTGCATGGGAGCAGGGCACTGTGGCCAGGAGCCAGGAGGGCTGGCTTGGAACCTGGGGGCAGAGCAGTAAATCTGCAGCAATGGACAGGCTTGGATTATCTGTTATGTAAGGATTTTATTTAATGCTCTAGCCACTCATCTACAAGAATATTATTGATTCGACACTGGCAGCTGGTCAGGTTGATTTATGTCCTAAATTGAAAAGCTGTTTGATAAACACTGAATATCCACAGTTGTCTCTAATGCCTGCATTGGTTTGGATTGTTCCAGGTGGGGCTGTGCCCCTCTGTGTAATCTGGCTGGATTTAGGGGGATCTGACCCCAAGGGTCTGTTCCACATGATTCAGGGCTGTGTCCCATCACTGCAGTGGGATGGAGGGTGTGAGCTGAGCTCCAGGCACCACAGGCTCTGCAGCCTGGGAGGAAGCCCCTATTCCAGCAGTCTGAAGTGCCTGCCTCATCCACAAGGCTGTGAGCAGGGGCTGCTGGTGTCCTTCCCTGCCTGTCTGACTGCTTTCAAGTGCAGAATTCAAAGTCTGGCCTCAATGGACAACACCCTGGAGTGTTGGAATTGATTAGGGACTCAGCAATGTTTTATAAAAAAGCCCCAAAGTGACCTTCAGTCTGCCCTGGGGTGCCACATTCCTCTCCTGGTTCTGCAAGTGATTTGCTGTGTATAATCTTAGCAAAGTTACTTCATTTACCTTTTCTTGGAACTACAGTGTGAGAGTGGCTGTGCCAGGTCAGCCCCAACATCCATTTATGCAGTGGATGTGATGATGCTTTCCCAGAGTGCTCCTCCAGCCTTTGACAAGGAGCTGAGTGACTCTCCTTTCATCTGGGCTGTGCAGGTTTGATGAGCTACAAAGGAATCTGTTAAGATTTCTGACAAAGGGCACAAATCCATTGCTGGGGCAGGGCTGGTGTGGAAAAGGAGCTATTTTGGTGGGTCACTCATTCATATCTGATTCAAAGCTGTTGTAGCAGTCACAGGACTTTGTGAGCAGCTTCTTTTTTACACTTTGGAGAATGAAAATGGTCAGGACTCAGTTTTGCTTGCTGGTGGAAATCGCTCAGCAGGGCAAAGCATTAGCAGGAATGCAGTGAAACTGGTGACCATGGTGTTGGCACAGTGACCTGTCCTCCAGCAGCTTTGACACAGCTGTCCCTGATTTGGAGAGCAGCCCTTGTGCTCTGCAATCCTGGCTTGGTGTGCAAACAGACACAAAACAGGCAGCAAACAAGGCACTGAACTGCCTCTGTGTGAGCCGCAGTGGTGTCTGCAATGAGATCCCTGCAGCCCAGGCATGGTCTGTCCTGCAGCTCAGGGCTCTCTCACGGGATTAGCCTGCATCAAGGGGGCTGCCAGCAGCCCTGCTCTCAGCATCTCACTCACTCCTGTTAGGTGAATGCCTTGTGTTCCTGGCTGCTGTCTTACTGAGTGCAGGCAGCACCTTGTGCTTGACTCCTGTAGAAGGCAATTGTCCCCTGTTAACCCATGAATTGTGGTCCACAAAATGCACAGGTGCCCTGAAGCCCTGATTATGCTGTGGGCACAAGGCAAGGCAGTTGCTGAGCAGTGGTTATTGAAGCTTCTGTCCCTGGCTCCGCCCTCCCTGTTATTTTTTGGTGCTCCAAAAGCCTCACATCATTTTGCAGAAGTGATTGTAGCCCCTCAGGATCACATGAACACTTCAGCAGAGTCACTTCGTTACAAGCTGCTCTTAAGATGCAAATAAACCCTCCTAATGCAGTAACTCCAGCACTGCTACACTTCATAAGTCAGCATAACTGCTTCCACAGGGCTGGAATTGCAGGGCAAAGGCTCTCCAACTGCAGAGCAGCTGCAGCACCTTCCAGGCCAACTTGTGCAAAGTAAAGGTGCTGATGCAGTTTGGGAAAAGGTGCTGGCACTGCTTTTATTGATACAGGGTTGAGCCCAGCCTCTTCTTTAAACCCATGTGGCTGCTTGGGTGCTGTTATGGCAGGATAGGTTTGCAGGGAATAAAGGGAATTCCTGTTTGAAGAACTTCTGTGTCTCTGGGGGCCAAGACTCCCTGTCCATCCTCTGCTTGTCTCCTGAAGCTGGCAGCTTTTCATCCTGAAGCAGAGGCTTTGTGCTCTTCAGCAGGAGGCACAGCTGCCAACTTCAGGATCAGGATCAGGGGTTTGCAGTGCCACAAACTCCCTTGGACCATCAAGAGCCAGCCCTTGTCCATCCCACCGTGTGGGGCTGACATCTGTATTAACATGGTCCTCTCCTCTGTGGTGCTGTTCCTGACTGTCCTGTATGGCAGATCCAGGTTGTCCTTCTGACAGGAGTGTCTGTCTGCCCGTGAGACAAATGGAAATGGTTAACCAGAGCTGCTAGCCCTGAGAAATTGCTTCAGCAGCACTTCACGCCTGACTAATATCTGTTTCTTTCCTTCTGCACTCTGCCTGTCACTCCAGATGGGAAAGGACACTCTGTGGGTAATTGGTTCCTGTTCCCTCTGTCTTCCTCCTTCCCTCTTACTCACACACATCACTGTTACCATCTCTTCCATCACTCTGAGTTTGGAATAAAGTTAGGATTTGAGATCTCGCAGGAGGAAAAACAGACGTGCAGTTCCTGAATGGGGAAAGCGTCGGTGCCATGGGAGGGTGACAGGCAAGAAAAACAGAAAAAGAGACTTTGTGCTGCTGCAATGGGAAGTGCAGCCTGGATCTGATGTGGAACTGATCAGTTCTTTATGAACTTCCCCCCTGTGACTTCTGGTGCAGTAGAAATGCTGTGGCTTCTCTCTTCAGTCCGGGCAGAGCCAGCTCTGCCTGTAGGGACCTGGAGGAGCTGCAGCTCCTTGGCGCTGGCTCTGCAGCTCTGGAGCACGTCTGCAGTGTTTGGGCCTGAGCACAGGAACCAGGAGAGGCTCAGGCTGTGCTCTGCAGAGCCCTCCAGCCACTAAAGAGGGGCTGCACCAGCTCAGAGCTTCCTGGCATGGAAGAGAGGTGTTTGGTCCAATCTGAAAACACACGGGGGCTCCTGGTAAATCCTCTGAGCTAGTCAGGGTTTTTTTCTCCTTTTTGTGAGAGCTGGAATCTTAACTAAATCAATAAATCCACATTCTACTTTTTCCCCCAAGGCCTGACATTTAGGGAAAATGGAAGACCTGTGGATAGCTCAAGGAACCCCAATATGTCATTCCCTGTCCCTTGCAGCCAACATCAGTGTACGAGCTGCCTCGAGGTTGGGTTCCTACCCTGCAGCTCCTTCTGATGAGTGTGGTAGGAAATGGTAGAATAGTTAACATCTGGCTTGATTATGCAGAATTATTCAGTCATTTCCATAATACCCTTTGTAAAATGCTTGCTGCTTGATAAACCAGCCTTTCTGCTCCTGCAGACAACAGCACCAGAAATCCTCCCTGCATACAATAATATCTTGAAATGAACTGGATTCTTTCTTTTCCCTGGGACTTCGCTGCTTGTCAATATAAAGCTTGAAGTTCATCTGCATGCAAGACTATGAATAGGGATGAGATGTAATAGTTGCATTTATTACTCCTCAGTGAGCCAGTAACAAGATGTAAATGATCTGATATATTAATTTAAGCTGTGGCTTGGCTTAGAGAGCAGTCAATAGAATAAAACTCTTCTCTGTCAGGCTGTTTCTGTGGGGGAGACTTGACAGTGTAATAAGCCTTATTTTATAAGCTCAGTATTAATTGGATTTGCATCCTCTGGCTGGCTTCCTTTGGTCTGTGACTGATCCTTCTTTTGACTTTGGAATCACTCACTTTTATCTCTTATTTCTTAAGTCAGCTAAGCAAAACTGGACAGCCAGAGACCGGGTTGCTGTATGGAGAGGTGGCTGTTGAAAAAGATGAGGAATCTCCTCAGCTTCTGCAATGGCCTCAAGTAAGGATAAACTGAGTCCCACACAGGGAAAAAGCTCTTAAGGCCTCTTAACAAAAAGCAAATTGTGTGTGATTTGTTCTTTTCTAACACCTACTTAGAGTGGTTAATGTTGCTCCTGTGAGGACTAGGGAAAGGAGAGGTGCCTGGGAATAGAAGAGAGATCCAGGGAAGCAAAGGGATTTGTCACATTTTACAGGTTTTATGGAGGCTAGTTATCATCTAGTAAGTCACTGTCTTACACCTTTGCTGCTCTTCTCAGGGCAATTTATCCTTTTTATCTGTGCTCTGATGGAGAGAGGTATGAAGCTTTATGGTATCTCTTGACCAGCATAAAACACATTTGCTGTGAGATCTCTCAGGGAACAGGCTGGAAGGGATCAGAACAAAGTTAATTTCCAAGTTTTTTGTACAGAGGGAAAAGGTCAGAGCCTTTTTGGCTCTAAGCATAGGCAATTCTGGAAGCTTTTGCTTCAGCTATATGGTGCATTTGTTCAATTTCTGGCACACCAGCACTTATTTGAACAATGAGTCTGGAGCTTTTGTTGATCCAGTTTGTCACATGCTTTTTTTAAAAGCAAACTAACTCCGCAAACCCTAATCAAATGGAAGAGCAAAACCATCTCTGGTGAGCTGTGATGTTCTGGTCTGCCAGTCCAGCCTTTTCCTAATGGGGCTGGCTCTTACCTCACCCCTGCATCATCCTCTGTGAATGTTGTCAGGTCATGTTCCTTGTCCGAATGTGACCCCAAAAAATCCTTGTTCTAGGCAAAAAAAATTACCCTGCTCTACAGAAGAAAAGCCTGGGATGCAGATAAGCCTGGAGATGTCTCTGCAGTGAATTAAGCACTGCAGATCTGTGTTGTTTCCTCCTGGTTATCTGTTAAGTGCATTATAAATGTTCACAGGAGCGATGTTGTACTTGCAAAGAGCGCTTGTAGCCAAGCCTTGGAGCCTGTCTGATCTCTTAATTCTCCTGAGTGTGTAGAGTGATGTGGAGGTTTGAAAAATGGGCTTTGTCACTGGGAATGTGGTCTGGGTGCTTTGTAAAGGGAACTTCTAGGTGGGCTGCAGAAGAGCCCCAGAGAGAATTTAGTGTTTCTGGAGGGCTGCTTCAGTCACTTGAGATGTGACTGTGTAGCTTGGCAGAAATTGGTACTGAAATAGCCTGGTGCACTGTGAGGTCTCTTTGCTGTTGGAGTGCCCATTAGATGATGAAGCTGGTTTTTTCCCTGTCTGAGGGAGGGGAGCATCTTCAAAGCCCCCCTGTCTGACCTGTTGTCAGAGCCAGCATGGATCCCATTCTCTTCCTTCCTTGTTGTTGAAAGGAGCCGCGTGTTGGAGGAGCACAGCCAAGATGCATTGTGTTTGCCCGTGGTTCAGAGCTGTTCCCTAGAAAACTAAAGCTTTCAGGAAGTGAGCCTTCCTGTCAGTTTTATTTTGGTGCCATTTCACAGTTACCCCACTGGGTTTTGTGGAGCTGCTTGGGGCCTGCTGGCAGCAGCAGGGCTGAGGGGAGAGCACCGATGCATGAAATGCGAAGAAGGGAGGTTTTGGTGCACACAACAGGCGCAAGAAGGGATGATTTTTGTTCTTACTAACCTGCAAAATGCTCCTGAAGGTGTGGGGCAGCTCTCCAAAGTAGCTTTGCTCCCACAGCAGCAAGCAGCCCCTCTGTTCCCTGTGCTTTGCCAGCACTGCATTTCTGTCTGTCCTGCACGGGAGCCGTCCCACACTCGGCTGAAATGATCTCGGTCTTCTTCTCCTCTCCTCTCTCTCCTTCTCTCTTTCAGCTTGGCAGTGACTTTGGCGGGGGCACTGGAGGAAGCCCGGCAGTAAGTGCCATTCCATTTTTTTCCCCAATTTCCAAAGCTGCTCAAAACTCAGGGTTTTTCAGTGTCACCTCACCCATTACGTGCTGGAAGGCTTTTTAAAGCCCTGAAGATGTTTGAAAATGGATAAATGCAACTGAAACACACAGGTCCTCACCTATGTTGATTTGAGTCCAGCTGCCACCTGGGCTTTCCTAAGAGCAGCCAGGGCCAGAGCTGTTCACTCTCTCTGCTTAGCTCTTCTTCCTCAGAGCTTTTAGTTGGAGCACCAGCATTAACCTTGGCAGTGCCTCATCCTTGTGCAACTGCTTTAGCAGCTGAAAGGCCAAGGATGCTTATCCCTACTCACAAAGCCTGGTCTGTAACCCTAACCCAGTGTCACCACAGACTTGCCTGAACTCAGTGCTTTGTCCTCCCAAACTCCATGTAAGATTTTTTGCCTGGACATCAGGGTCAGGTGCTCTGAGCTTTCCTATTACGTGTGGTCAGTGCTGCCACTGGCCACCTCCTCTGTGCTTGTGCTTTGGGAGTGTCCTCCTGCCTACAGCACTTGCCAGGACATGGGACAGTTTCAGCCTGGTTTCGAAGCAGCCTTGGCTTCAAACTCGTAGCAGATTCTTCCAGGAAAGCTTGGAAAGGGAGTGAAACATGGCTTGGAGATGCAGTGGGCAGGAGGGAGCATGCTTCCAACCACAGCCAGAAGTGGTGTCCCCTGGAAAGTTCCAATCCCTCTTCCCATAACTCTATATCCAGTAATTCAGTGAGGAAAGCATAGTCAGTTCTGGAGGGAGGACTTTTCAGAGACCCTTGTTATGGCTCCAGTCATTCTCTCTCCTCCTTTCCCTGGAAATCTGGCATTCCTTCCTTCCTTCAGCATGAGGGCAAAGGAGAGCTGGTGGCACAGAACACCTGTACACCCAGACAGCCCACAGCAGGACATGGAATGTGGTTCCCTGTGGTGATCATACCTACAAAGCCAGGTCTCTGCCCTCCTGGGCCAGCCAAAACCCACCAGGCAGTTCTGTCCTGGTCACTCTGCCTGTTTCTGGGCTGCTGGCTGCAGAATCCTGTTCTCAAGCACAGCATTCATCCTGCTAGGAAGAGAATTTGGGAGTGTAACTTGAGTGTGACTGTCCCATCTGAAGCTGGGCACCTGAAGGTTAATATTCCAGCTTTGGTGCCCTCATTTAAGTCCTGGGAGGGAATGATTGCCCTTTTTGCAGGAAGGTTGTCCTCTGGCAGACTCTGCTTCATGTAATGAACCTTTTGGGCCCGAGTGCTGAGAATGCAGAGCTCTGGCTTTGGGTGGGAGTACACAACACGGTCATGACTCCCTTGCTATCTCTGGATATGCAAAATCTTGCAGATTCCTGAAGACTGACGTAGCTGGGGGAAGGTTTGAAGCATTTGCTCTTTTCCCTGGGTTTATGTAGGTTAGATCCACAAAGCATATTGTCTTATGAGAAGGAGATACGGAGAAGAAAGATTCCTCTACAGTGGGAAAAGATAACTGGAGCTATAAAAAATGATGTGGAAGCTTGGTTGAGGTGACAGCCGAGTGTAGGGATTAGCTGCCAAGAGCTTTGGAATTCAAATGCATAATTTAGCACTATTGATATATCAGTGGGGAAGCTGCAAATGGCTTTAAAATATTTAGGATATTGCCTGAGTTCATGGTTTATTTAATAAGCAGTGCTCACACGTGATATTAATGAGTGCCTGTTCTTTCTTACTCCTCCAGGTGGGGCCGACCTACATTCCCACCTGTGTGCCAGCCACCTTCGCCCCCTCTCCCACCCCAGCAGTGGTCACCGCTGGACTCAACGATCTCTTCGAGCTCTCACCCAGCATAGGGATGGCTCCTGGAGGATATGTGGCTCCCAAGTCTGTACGTAAGGAAAAACAGTCGTCCCCAGTTCTCTGCCTTCCCTTGAGCTACCAATCTGACATTGCTCACTTGGCCCATTTATTGTGAGTTCCCGGTGCTAAAAGTTCAACTCAGTCCCATTAGGGGTACCCTGGGCTTTTCTCAAGTAGGGTAATCACATGTTGGAGACCATGTTAGTTATTAGTTACAGACTTGTGACATTTTAGCAGTTCCCTCATTTTACCTGTGGCAGTATTTCTCTGAAGAATGGCTTAGATAACATCCGAGACTCAGTTGTGTCAGAGCAGTTTTCCTGCAGACCTACTTCTTAACGAGCTTCCCCAGGAATCTGAGGGCAAGATGGAATTTGAACAACTTTCCTGGCAGGTTTGTTTATTTGGTGGAATCCAGCATGGCAGTGGAGATAAAATCATGTGATTGGGATGGTGATGCTGCAGTGGAATGCAGAGAAATGTTCTGTCAGCAGCAGAGATCACAGAGGCTTTGGCTGAGGCATGGAGTTGAGAGGGATCATGAGACACACAACATGGTTCTGGAAACTGGCTGTGGAGCAGCCACAGGGAGCTCAGGTTCCTGAAAGGGAATAAACAAAAATTAGCACTCAATTAGCACTTCATGGGTGGATAATTTTAAACCATCCTCTGAAATCAAGGATCTCAAGGTACTGCAGACCATACTCAAAGTTTTTGGTTCTTGCAATTATTGCACCTTATATAAAAAAACCCACAGTAATTTTGAGCTAAGTACTGCCTCATTTTGCACCACTCAGATCTGGGTCTGGGTTTTTCCCACAGTGAAATTTGGGAATCACCCACAGTGATTTGGGAATCCAGAACCAAACAGATAATAGTATCAGCCCTGTGATTTTATTGGTTCAAACTTTAGTATTGTCCTGCCTCTAATAGCCCAGCCAGCCCTTGGACAGGTCCAGCAGCAGACTGGGTGAGTCTCACATTGGTGTGATGGACACAAGCTGTCCCTGCTCTTGTGCACACTGTAGTAATTTGATTTCTTCTGTGAGTGCTACAAATACGGATTAGGAGCAGCAAGCTTATTCCTCAGGGATGAGCTCCATCCTTTCAACACCCCATGTCACATCTTCCCTGTAGTGTTTCTTTAGCCTTTGTGGGCTCAGTGTGCCAATGTAGGTGGATTTCTGAGCTCAGGACTTCTGTTTATTGGAAAACTCTGCTTGTTTGTTATCTTCAGGCCAGGCTGCTCATGCTGAATGACATCTCTTGTGTTCAAGGTTTGGCTGCCTGCAGTGAAGGCTAAAGGATTGGAGATCTCAGGCACATTCAGCCACAGGATGCCACAGGGACACATTTACATGGAGATGAACTTTACCAATAAGGCTTTGCAGCACATGACTGACTTTGCCATTCAGTTCAATAAGAACAGGTAAGAAATAATAAGCAATGCACTGTGTTCAACAGATGGAATGCTCCTGGGAAAGGAGTTTGTGCCTACACTGCTAAATTTAAGGAGGGCTTGTGCTTAGGTGTATAGTGCAGTCATGGAAATAGCTTGGATGATACAGCCTGACCTCCATCACACCAAAATTGTGTGAAAGGGCTGAAAACACAGACTGATAAATCTGAGAGGAGCAGACAAACAGGCAGCAGACAGTGCCATCCTTCACCCAGCTCTGAAACAGCATCTGCCCCATTGAACCTCGGTGGGGTTTTTCAGCAGCCTCATGAGTTGTTAGGCAGGTTGGTGGGTTTATAGCCTGTAAGTGCCCTGGGCAAAACAAGAGCACAAAGAGGCAGGATCTGAGCTGCACAAGTATCAACCCATAATGCCTCTGCCTCCTGACTTAATTGCTGTGCTGCCCCTTGGACTGTCTGGAAGCACAGAACTCTTTAATAAAGCTGCTTGTCACTAAAGGAGCTGCAAGTTGGGAGCCTGTGGCACATGTTCCCCTGTAATAGGCAGCAGAACAATTCTGTCAGAAGCAGCAGCCACTTGAAAATTTTGAGCTTGGATGATACAATTCAGATTGTTCTTGGAAACCCATCTCAGCCAAAGGATCACAGCCACAGTGTCTTCCCACAGATACCCTTTCCAGAGAATTTATCCTGTGGTTTGCTGTGTGTTATCTTCAGCAAGGACCAGGCTACTTCTTATCAAGACTGCAGAGAGTATCTTGTGACTGACATGTTCTCTATATTCCTTAATATCACTTCACTGGAAAAGGGTTCTCTCTGCTGAAGATCCACTGAAAGCATCTCTTTAATCTCACTGTTGCAAATTTAGGATTTCTTGGGACAAGTAAGATTTACTTAGAAAAGTCATTATGCTAAATAAGTCTTAGTAAATGTTCTCCCTGGACTGCCATATTTTCTGCAGAGTTTTGCTAAGCTGCTATATGTGAATGTTTCATGCAAATCAGCTTGGAAGAAAAGTAATTTTGTCTGTGATTTTTTTTCCCCATATCTCAAGCTATGTTTTAGCCACTCCTACTTTGAGGATGTAGAAAGTTTAAATGCTGTACAGTAAACCAGCAGTTTTTCATCTTGCAGCACAAGCTCCATATACAACCTCCTACTATTAATTTACTCTTTTACAAATGCTGTTCTCCTGTCAATGCTTTCCACTGTGCCTGGTGCATTAGAAAGAGCTGCAGAGGGCTGGTTCTTTAAGTGTAAATATTAAGGACTGTGGTTGGGAAGTTTCTATTGCTTTTCCCTCCTTTCCTGCTGCTGCTAATGGTATTCACTGCAGTCTTGGGATAAAGCATTAAAAAAAAATTAAAGAAAGCTCAAGCTCTGGTGTGCTGTAATATCACAGCCCCTTAGTAACAAACTGCAAGTTTGGTTCCCCTCTGAGTCCTAGTGAAAACATAAGGGTTTGTGTTCTCCAAGGTGAAAGGGCTGCAGAAAGCAAATCATGTGGCTAAGCCCTTGCTGGAACCAAGAATGGGGCATTTATTGGTTTCTGAAAAAGTGACAAACCTGATAAATGTGGCTGACTGTGCAGAGACAGCATCAGGCTTTTAGTGAATAAAATAAAAATACACACCTAACCATCCTGCAAACACCCTGAGACCTCTGAGCTAATGTGAATTCTGACAAAAAGAAATGCATTTATGAGTGGACAACAAAACATCTGGGCTTCCATCTGCTTTTGGAAAGCAGCTGGTCCATAGTACAGAAGGGCTGTGTTACATGTGAGATGCTTTCCCTCTTCTCCATGCTAAGCAGAGGTGCCTGTGGAATTAAATGTTCCTTGGGCTGAACAGGCAAGTAAACATTGCTGGGCCACATCCCCAGTGAAGGAGCCTCCAACCAGGCAGCTGGGCCAGGTGCTGTCATTCAGGAGCAGGCAGCTGGATGTGTTGATTCATTTGTTCTGCAGGGCTGTTCCAAGCCACATGTTCCTCCTTGGCTGGCTGTTTGTTCTGTGCTGGCTCCAGGTCCCTCTGCCACAGCTCCCAGGGATGCAGCAGCCATGCAGGGTGTGCTGCAGCCTTCCTGAGTGCTCTGGAGCTCAGGAGCACAGAAACAACACCTGGCTCTGAGGCCAGGTCACTCCTTGTTGGGCAGGTTGGTGCTCAGCACACAGAGCAGTGCCATGTGGGTAATGGGAGAGTTCCCAGGAGCTGGTGGTGAATTTGTCTGCAAGATCCCTCTGATGAGTTTCCCATGCCTTATCCTACTTTGTCTGCTCATCTGAGCTGTGTTCCCTCCCTGGAGTAGCAGCAGAGTGGAAAGATGGGGAAGGTGGTGCTTGACAAAAGGAACATTATATTTTGGACATATTTTGGACAATGCAGGACTGCTCTCATCACCTCTGTTTTTCTCTTGCCCAGCTTTGGAGTCATCCCAAGCACCCCCCTGGCCATTCACACACCTCTGATGCCAAACCAAAGTATTGATGTCTCCCTGCCCCTCAACACTCTGGGACCAGTCATGAAAATGGAGCCTCTGAACAACCTCCAGGTAAGGATTGTCTTGTTCTGGGCAGGGGGAGCTCAGCAGGTGCTCAGCCCAGTTTGTTTGGCCCAACACTATGTGGTGAGACTCTAATCACACAATACCACGTGTAAATAGTCACACCTCATGGATCTGGGCCTCGAGTCTGGCCAAAACTTAGTCTTCTTCCTTTTCCAAGCTTCTCCCAGAAAAACTGAAACTTCTTGAATTTTATGACTTTTCAAACACCTCAAACCAACTGCTTGCATCTGTGTAGATGAAGGGCTTTGTTGCAGTAACACCATTCTGTAAACTGGGTATGAGGTTTGGCTGGACTTAAGAACTGGAGCAGGTCTGAACAGAGGAAGTACCCGTGGTGGAGCAGGCAGAGAGAGCTGTCAGTAAGAACTGAGGCAATTAAAGGAATTGCAGGAAAGATGGCAACTGCTGAGTGCTTAATATTTCTCTAGTGCTCTCAAATTCCAGGGTGCTTCTCAAAGGCACATCCCTGCCCCAGATAGCTTAATCCAAGGCAAACTGTGTGTTCCAGGAAAGGCAGAGGAGAAATGACGTGAGCAGCTGATGTTTCATTAATGAGGATGTTGGTGCATGGCAGGGACAGCACTCCCTGGGGGAGCCTCTTTATCAGATTGGGCTGTCAATCTGATAGAGACAGGACAGATCCAGGGAGATGTTCCCCTCTGCTTTGGACCAGAAACTGTCTGCAGTGGTCTGGAAATCATCAGGCAGACAATTCTCCCTGGAAGGAGGCTCTTGCCCACTGCTGCCATGTGCAGCCACTCTGTGGAGGGGAGGTCAGCAACTCCTGCTTCTGCTCTGGGTCCTCCAGGATGATTTTCCCAGTATCCCAAAATGCAGTTAACTTGCACTGCAGCTGTCTTTCTCACCTCAGGTCTCCAGGAGGTGGAACTGGGTTGGGTTTCTGCAGTGTAGCAGCCTATAGAGTGGAATATTTTGAAGCAGCTGATTCTCATTTTAGTTTAAGGGAATGCAATGGAAGTTACTATTTATTCTGTCTGAGCAACTGTTTTTTCCCCTTCTTTTGACTTCCATTCTGGGGCTTATGACTTATTGATGAGTCTTTGGGCTAACAGCTTGAAATAGCTTCTCTGGCACTCAAAGGAGCAGTCCCACACTCGGGCTCCAAGCGCAGTCGTGCGACGGGGGAGCACAGACAGTGAATGAATTCCATGGCCTGGCTTCCACAATTGGCCCTTCCAGCCTCTGCAAGAGCTGGGTTCCCTCTGCAGCCAGGTGGCATTTGGGTCAGCTGTGGTAAAACCTGGCTCCTGCTCTGAAGGGAATGTGGAGGTGACAGTCCCAGTCAGCCTCCACAGCACTGGGGACTCTCAACAAGGCGCTCTCAAGTCTCTGCTTCCTTTGATCAGGAGGGAAGTGAAGTATTTGGGTTATTAAATCTCTGAAGTGTTTGGAACACAGTTTGTGTCTTGTAGCATCTCCTGCTAGAACAAAGCTAAGAGAAAACATGTGAGGAAACCTCCAGCTACTTTCTATTGAGACAGTGGAGCATTCATTAGTGCCAGACTCAGTTGTTAATTTGCTAACGCTCTCATTGCCATAGAATTTGGCTGCCCTTTTACAATTGGGGAAGCTGCCATATGGAGTAATAGTATATTTCTCTGCAAAAAGTTGAATCATGACAGCAGATGCCAAGTTAAAAAGAGCACTCCCCTTACTTTTTTGACAGCAGTGGGCTTGATGGAGATCTATCAATGCCCTGACAGCCAAGCTCTGGTTTTGTTTTGTGGGTTCATGTGGAAAGGATTTGTCTTGAAACATTCAGGAATTGCCTTGGTGACCTACTTAGGGAACAATTTATAGCAGAATATAGGAGTAGAGAATACAAATGTTCCTGTATTCATTGAAGAACCAAAACACTCATCAGGTTGAATTTACTTAATGTGGGGTTTTTTTCTCAGCTAGGGAACATTGAAGCAGATGCAGGGCTGGTTTGAACCTGAGGACCTTATGTTCATCTCCTGTTCTGGTGGGAGTTTTTAGTTTTTAGTAACAAGAAAAATAAGTCCTGTAACCAAACTGATAGCTTTCAACTTTTTGTCATGTTAATTATACACTTCAAAGACTAGTTGTACATTCCTTAGGCAACTATTTCAGAAGAAATGTATTCATGTCTTGTTCGGGTTATTTTTATTACCACTTCTAATCTTTCACCCAATACAGCTCACTTAATCTTGACACTTGTAATCATGGAGAGAAACTAAAATATTTGACAAGGTAACAAAAAAGACGTTTTTGCAAGAAGATGAGGAAGACTGAAATATTTTCAGAGGCTTACTTAGGTAAAATACAGCTGAAGAGTCTTGTGTTTGCTAGTAACCTTGCATCTTGTGATACTGACTGCCAGGCTTTTCCCTTGCATCCCAAAATAATCATCATCACTTTCATGACTTGTTGACTCAGCTTTAACCCCCAGTCAAGCAGAGATTTATCCAAAGGGTAAAGCTAGACTGGAGACAGCACTGTAGGGCTGAACAAGCTCCAATCCCTGATCTCTGGTTCATCTTTTTCACCTCTGTCAGATTAAAAAGCTGCCTTTGGAGTGTACCTGTTGCTAAAGAAAATCTGATTTAGTTATTTGTGTGTTTCTAATTTCTGGTGGGGGACACCCTTGCAGTATTTTGGGGGCTGCCTGGTGCTTGTGGGTGCTGTGGCACCAAAAAATAACAACAAGCCCATGCCCAAAGGTCTGTGAGAGGCTGTGTTGACCTTCCTGGGTGTTTGATAGCCACAGAGACATCTCTGGGGGTTTTACAGGTGTTCCTGGCTCCTGCAGTGTTGCCTTTTCACAGTCAAAGCACTGGTGACACTGCTGGTGACATGTGGGCTGCTAGGGCCATAGCAAGGGGGAGAGCTGGGCTGGGTGAGGGATCTTTGCCACCACGTGTGTGAGACCTTCAGCTCTCAAGGAGGAAGGTGCCTTCTGAAACAGGGATTGGCACTGCGGAGGAATATTAAGTCTTTCCAGATAGTTCTTCAAGTCAAATTCCAAATTAGAAAATGCCTGGGCTGAGAGCCTTTCTATGCTAAAGAAAACCACTGTTCCTAATAATTGGCATTTGAACAGCTATGAAATGCTGTGAAATTGGAATACCCATTGGAGCACACGAGAGTTGCTCCCCTAATCCTGGAAATGGCTGAAGTGCAGCCAACCTGCAGCCAGAGTTTCAGAGCTCAGGCCTGGCCTGTCATGGCACAAATATGATAATCTCTTCTGTGAGATTATAGCCCCTTGGAGGAGACAGTGCAGGTGAAAACAAGCTGAAGGCACTCCTGGAACAGCAGCAAGTCTGCCTGAGGCTGGAGCTGCTCTCCTGGGATCCACATTCAGAATTGCACCATCAGTGTGTCACATCCTGCTGTCAGCTGCCAGCCCTGTTTGCTGCAGCTACAGAGCATGCAGCTGAAAAAAGCTCGAATGTTTCAGTCTGGTTTTTTATTTAATTCAGTAAAGTAATCTGAGTATGGAAAGGGAAGGATCTGCCAGCTGCATTTCTCCTTGAGGAGGGGCACTTGGAAACACAGACTTGCTGCTGGGCAGCGTGAGGTGCAGGACACTTTTGTTGCTTGAAATTACTTTGGCAAAACCTTTTTATAGAGACAGAGGAGGAAGATGCAGCTTCTTCACTGGGGAAATATCAGTGTTGCTAATGCAGTAGATGATGCTTATCCTTCCAGTCTCAGCTCTGCTGTAACTCATCACCTGTGCTCCACCACGCTCCAGCTTCTGGCAGTGCAGAACCGCTGGAGCTCTCATTCATCAGAGCTGTTAATGTATCTCAGGTCACAAACACAGCACTCAGAACTTGGAGACAGATTTCACACATCCAGCTCTCTGTGGGAATCGTTGTGAGCAGCAATTCCAGCCAGCAGATGTTCACCCTCCAGAGCCTGCTTGATAAATGACACAATATCTGCCCATGTGTGAGTGGTGTCAGAATCCCTGACCAGCCACCACAGAACACCTGTGGGTAGCTAGATGGGGAAGATGCTGCTTGGGTTTGTTGCCTGGCTTATTCTTTAACAGTCTCTGCTTGTGAGAGTCTTATTTCAGCAAAGAACCCTCCTGGGAGCACTCTGAATTAAGGACATGGATCACAGCTTGGCATCTGTGGCCAGTTCCTCACTCAGCTGTGGAAAGCTGTTGGTTTGGAGGTTAAGAGCACGTCTGCCACATGGTACAGCTCATTTATAAATTGTACATTTTGAACCTGAAGTGCAGCGAGGCACACGAGAGCACAACCTTCCCAGTAACTCTCTGTTCCCTGACCACTGACGTAACCCAGCCTTGCTGTGCCTGCACAGCTCCAGCCCCAGCTCCAGGCTGGTCCCTGTGGGAAGAGCACACGGCTGGCAGAGCACCCCTGGGATCCTGAGAACCTCCCTGCCACACAAAATGAAGTGGAAGAGCAGCATTCCCTGGGGGCAGAGCAGCAGACTCACAGAACAAGCCATGACCTGGTGAGGTAAAAAAGGCTCTGCAGAGGAGACTTGTTCTTGCCTTAACAGTTTGGCTGTTACCAGGCTCTAAAGCAAAACCCAACTCAAGTAAATCCTTAATTTAGTGTAGGTGCTAATGGGATTCCAAGTGGGTATGTTGTGTACTTGCTGCTGATGGAAAGCATCTGTGTTGCTTTCAGACTTGACTTTGAAAGTCAGTTCTGTTGCTCAGGTCTGAGATTTAAAGCATCAGAAACCTACACTATTGAAGAAAATAACTTGATATTGTTCTTATGAGGTACTTCTTCCCCAAAATACCATGTTTGGGCTGTCAGAGGGCTGGACTGCCAGAAAGCTCTTCAGAAGGGTGCTCGTGCTGTAAGGTGAGCAAATATATTCCAGGGGTTATTTGTAGAGGTGCTGCTTCCTCTAGTCAGATCATGAACAAGACATAAGTGATTTGAAACCCTGAGCCAATTTTTAGTGGGCTCACACCTTTTCAACAGTCAAGCATCACACAAAAAATGACACCTTTTGACTTCTATCCCTCAGAGCTTTGTAGGCTACTTGGCTAAATTCACAAGGTACTAATATTTTTTTCCCTCTCTAAAAGATCACAGATGGAAAGCCATTTTTATTAAAAATGCTTCTATTTCAACTCTGAAATGTCTGAAGCTAAAGGTCTTGCTAGAGATTTAATGGTTCATGTCCAGGTCAGCAGGTTAAAGCAGAGCCATGAGCAAAGTTAGTCTGGACTGGAGGATTTGTTGAATGCAAGCAGAGGTTCCTTTCAGGCATGTCAAAACTGGAGAGACCTCTCAGCTCCTGCTATCACATCAAATGTCATTGCGTGTCTCAGGACAACGTTCCCACCTGAGGAGCCCTGGATTTTTTTGGAAAGTCACTGTTATTACCTGCTCAGCTTCTTGCAGATGCTGCTGTGGATCTGCTCTCTGCCTGTGGCTGCTTTTGTAGCCTGCCAGATGGCACTGGATGCTCCTGACGTGGAGCATGACCTTGGGAAGCTTTTACCAACTCAGGGGCCCTCTTCTTGGTGTGCATTTTTGTGAGTTTCCCCATCCAGGTGTCTCCAGGTGCCTTTTTCTGGACCAGACCTTGTGGAGCACAGTTAGGGGGAAGTGTGTGGTGGTGAAGAGTGGAAGCTCATTTTGAGGAGCTTCCCAGTCATGTCCCAGTGCTGTAGGTTAAGAAGAGCTTTTTCCATTCTGTGTGCAAAAGTTTTTTGTGACAGCTGATTCCTGCATGATTACAGCTGCTTGCAAGGTGACACATGATGTCATTCCTGAGCCCAGTGATGCAGTTTGGGAGGAAGGCTGGCATGTGCCTTGATTTTTCTTTACCGGGAAGAAATTGCACTTCAGAGCATCTTAATTGGGTAGCTCTCCAGAGATAGCCAAAGCAGCTTACTCAGTGTGTTTGTGCAGAGTTGAGAAGCAGGTCAGCAGATACCTTTTTATAGCATCCTTATAGCTGCAGGGACAGGGCTCGCATATTAATTTGGAGTGTGCCTCTAGAACTGTGACTGGAGGGAAGGAGCTGCTTTCCAGCCCCTCTTGTAAGAAACTGCTATTGTATGGCAACAACAATTAGCTCCAAGGCTAAGTAATCTCTGTTGTTCTAAGGCAAGGCAATTAATCATTAAATCAGACTTGGAAAAGATCTTGGGTTGTGCAGTGTAGTCCCTGCTATGCTTTGTTGTTTTTCTACAGTTCCTCTTACTGAGAGCATTGTCAAGGCTGATTTTAAATAGTCCAAGCACTGGAGCTTCTCTCTTCCTCAGAGGAATTTAGTGCTGCTTAATAATTCTCACTGTCGGTTTTCCCAGACATTTAGCCTAAATTTTCCCTCTTCTGGCTCATCTCCATGACTTATATCCAAGCACAGCATCTGGAATGGCTACACTGCTGTCCCTCCCCCAGCTCTCCCCTCCCAGACTCCGAGGTGCATTTTTGGCTCCTCACCCAGTGTGTTCCATCATGTTTTGCAGTGGTGAATCACTTAAGTCCACCCACCAATCTGCTTCTACCCCTTTGGTGCCTCTGGTTCAAACACTGAACACTCCAACTCATGAGCATGATGCCAGCAATCAGGGCATGTAACAACTCCCTGTTACAGAGAACCAATCCCAATTTTCTCCTCAGTTGCACCATCATTTACGTGGTTTTAGTGGGCTTTAGACTAATCCTATCTTAAGCTGGTTTGCAGTGTGGGAATTAAATATAAGCTGCTACCTTTAGTGATGGCTGAAAAGTAGGAGCACCACAGATTGTTACATTTACCTTTCTGTAGTTCTTTGCACTTCTGGGACCTCCCAATTGCCAGAAGAGTTTGTTTGGGAGCTTGATCTCCTTCCACTTGTCTCTGGCTTGCATGCATATTTCATCAGCTGACTGCTTTATTCCACTTCCTTGTGTATCCACAGCTGGGTTTTACCAACATTTGTGGGTGTCCTTCTAAACTTGCCCCTATGGGGCGATAGATTTTCCCAGTAGGACATCAATATACGTAATTATTAATGCCAGTGAAGTTTGTCTTGCCATAAATCTTTGTAGCAGCAAGTTTATTCCTTTGGCTCAGCACTTAGCATGGTCTGGTTTGTGTTTCAGGGTGACAAATTGGAGAACTCCCTCTGGGGTTTTTCAAACAAAGTAGGAGCTCAGATGGCTCCCAAAATTCCCCACACAACCTCAATTCTGGGTCTTTCTTACAAGGCTTAAGATTCCTTCATTGCAGCAATGGCAGGTGTCTGCTGAGCTGTGCTCCCATGGCAGGCTCTCACTGTGTGGGCTGATGGGGAGAGCATGAGAGGCATGGAAATAAAGCCCAGAGCTGCCTTTTCCTGTGCTGTGTTGTGACAGTGCACCTCAGAGCTCCTGTTTGCTCCTGCTTGTCCCAGCAGCTCTCAGCCTGGGGAAAACTGTTAGCAGAGATTAGTGGGGAACATGGCAAGTGTGTGTGATAAATGCAAACTCCCTGGCTGGTGGGGTTTAATGACACTGAGAATTAAGTCTTTTGTCAAGTGATCTTTTGTTACCTGATTGCTCTGCAGCAGGGCTTTCTTCTTCCAGGAATCAACACCCTGCACATACTCCCTATTTAGCTTTTACTGAGGGAAAGGCAGGAATCTTGGGAGATGCTGCAAGGAAGATGCAGGCAATGGACCCACTTGAGGCTTTCTAGAAAGTGTCTGGACTGAGACAGGACTAATCAAAGAGGTGAAAAGTAAGGAAATGAAGGTGAAAATGAAGAATACTACACAGGGGTTTGGAGCTGGGGAATACAAGAGTGAATGGCGAGGAGGGGTGATGAAGAAGCTGATGTGCAATGGGACAAACATGATAGCAGGTGTGTGCAACCAAGAGATTGGGATGTACCTGTAAGAAATTGGGAGAGGGAGAGACTGGGCAAGAGCAGGAAAGAGCCAGGATGCTGCTGTGAGCCCCTGAGAGGAACTGGCTCTGTAGCAGCACAATGAAAGGTTCACAGGGGAAGATTGGGCAGCTTTCAGTGAAAATGGAGCAGGGGACTGGTCCTTGTCTGAAACTGCCCAGGAGCCCAGCACCATCCCATTCAGAGCTGGCCTCTGCTCAGAGAGAGCACTCCAGGGTGATGAGACTCTCTGTGATTCCTTTGATTCTCCAGCTGAGAGAGACTTTTTAACCTCCCTGTTTTTTCTGTAACAGGTGGCTGTGAAAAACAACATTGATGTATTTTACTTCAGCTGCCTGATCCCTCTCAACGTGCTTTTCGTGGAGGATGGGAAAATGGGTGAGTGCTCTGAGGTGTGTGGTGAGCCTCCTTCAGGCAGGCTGTGCTCCCAGTGCCCAGCTGGCTGTGGTTTCCTGTGCCTGTGTGTGTTTCCCAGTGCCCAGCTGGCTGTTTCCGGTTTCTCCTGGCTCAGTTTCACCTTCAAGCCATTGCATCTCAGCAGCTCTGGTCTGGTGGCCTGTCCCTGTTGTCTTCCAGCTCCAATACTTGCCAGAACCCAAGTCCCCTCCTCTCATTCTCTCTGCCAGACAAAGGGTGGATCTGTTTTCTTTGAAGCTGATTTTTTTTGTATTTGTTTGGGTTGAGGTTGTTGTAGTTTTGGGGATTTTTGATGGTTTGATTCACTTGAATGGGTCTAGGATTTGCCCCCATAACATTTTCACTGGAATTCTTGTATTCTTAGTCACCTTTATTAAATTTTTCTTTGAATTGGCTGGAAGTTGCTAGAAAAGCAGCTTTCACTAACATAATCCTAAATGTGTGGCTCTCCTTCCTTCTTGTCAAATCCTGCATGTTCTTGGCTTGTAAACAGCTCATATGGCAAAGACTAGCTCTCTTTTGGGGGAGGCCAAAATCCATCAAAGCTTTGCTGCTTTTACAAAGAGACTGAGATTGTTATAGGAGTAAATCCTGGATCTGTCCCCAGCAGGGCAAAAAGTTACCAAAAGCCCTTTTGTGTGTCTACCTTGGAACATTTTGTGGTGTATTAATTAATGCTGGGGTCCTGTGAGGATCCCACAGTGCTGATGGTAATTTTTTTTGTTTCTAGAGCGCCAGGTCTTTCTTGCAACATGGAAGGATATTCCAAATGAAAATGAGCTTCAGTTCCAGATTAAAGACTGTCACCTGAATGCTGGTGAGTAGCTTCATTCTGCCATGCCGAGAGCACTTTTGATGTATTGCCATTAAAAATCACCTTATTAATATCACCTTAGTAAAATAACCTGATGGTTAATGAAGAGGTAAGTATTGCACTTTTGAATAGAGCAGCCTAGGATCCTAGAGCTTGTTTCAGTCAAAAACTTTAGCTGTGTCCCCATAAAAGCACATCTAAAATCCCAAGTCTTTGATTTGACCGATCTGTTTCATCCTTTCATTCTGGACCTTGTATTCTTGTTTTCCCTTTTATTCTTTGCTTCCCTGCAAAGCTGCTCTTTAAATGGAGCTGAATATGGTGTTTGGGCTGTTCAGCCACCCTGTCCTGCTGCTGTGAGTTTTGAACAAAGTGTTCCAGCCCTACTGCAGCACCCTGGGCCACTCACTTCACCTTTTGGCAGCTTCTTTCTTCTTTCTGTTATGAAAAATTAACCCTACAGACACTACAGGGTGTTGGGTGTTTGTGGATATGGGCCATATGGGAAGGGTCTGCTGTTGTTAGCTGAGATATTGATGCATTTTGATCATGTTCAGTTTGTTTGGCTGTAGAGTTGCCTCTGTGAGTGTGCCCTCAAACCATGACAGTGAGCATCTTGTACATGTGACCCTACTAGTGCTGAAGGATAAGGGAGTGTAAAAGAGTGGAATGGGGCCAGCTCAGCAGATCTGCTCCTGTTCTGGAGGTTCTGGACAGGAGCCAAGTGGTTCTACCAAAAGCTGCTCTGTTTCACAGATGAAAGAAGTGTCCCTATTGATTACCAACCCTGTAACCTTTTTATTCTCTCATGCCTGCTATTACACAATGAACACCCTCGTGCTTCAATAGCAGACAGAAACCATGGGTTTCTTTGTACTTATAATTATTACTATTTTGGAATATAAAAGATGGAGCACGCAAGAGGAGGGGAAAAATAGCAGCTGTTGGACCTTATGACTTGATTTCACTGTGGGGTTTCAAATGAGAACAACCTCTGTGCCTCCCCCAGTCCTCCCTCTGCTCCTGACCGAGCTTGGCATCGCCTCTCCCCCTGCACTGCAGAGCTGCTGCTGCTGGTGCCTTCTGCCCTGGCCATGCCCTGCCTGCATCCAGGGCTCCTTGTCTCCAGTCAGAAACACTGGAAGCTGCTCATTTTGGTGTTGAGTTGCTGCCTAGCAGGGGATGTGGTTGGGACCAGAGAGGGGGGGGGTGGTTGGGAAGATTGGTGGTCATGCAGCCTGGCCTCCCCCTCCTCCCTCTGGAAGAAAATGTTGTGAGATGTGGAGTGACAGAATGCTCCCCATTCCAGAAGGGTTTGCCAGCTCAGGGCCAGACTGCTACCCAGGCCTGGGGTGCTCAGAGGAGAACAAGGTACCAGCTATCAGGGGAGCAGGGAACACCAGGCAGTTCCTCTGCAGTGGGATCTGCAGCCTTTTCCAGGGAGGAGCATGGCCACAGAGCCTCTCCAGAGCACAATCCATTCCTTGGGATGCTTGGGGGAGTGCAGGACCTGCCAGGACCTGCCAGCCTCTTTGGCTTGTGCGTGGCAGAAAGTGGGTCTCACCTCATAAACAGATTCCAAACATTTCCATTCACTGAGGCTTCTGTTCCTGTGTTTCTGCTTCCTCCCTCTTGCAGCTTTTCTTTGACCACCTGGGCTTGGGCACAGAGCAGGCCAAGAGCTTGCAGGAGGGAGAACCAGGGAAATCTTGCGTGCTTGCCTGAGTCCCTTGTATTTTTTCTACCTGTGCAACCCTGACTCAGCCTGCTCACCTTGATTTCCTACAGGCAGTAACCTTCTCTAGCTCAGACTGTCCTAAGCACATCAAGCCTTGCTTGCACAAGGATCAGCCAAATCCAAAACCCATGGAGTGCTGGGATTCCAGCATCCTCAGGGGTGCAGACTTCTCACAGCATGGCAAGTGAGACACACCAGGGCAGAGGCAGAATGGGCTGGGTAAATCTGGCAGGAGCCGAATCCATCTTTTAGTTTACACCAGAGCAAGGGTGTGTGCCTGGCCATGTGCCTTGGTAGGGTGCTCATTTTTCAAGATTCACAATCTTGATTGTTGCAGTCCAGTGAAAATAGGCTTAAGACTATCCATTCTTCCAAGAAGAGCAAATCTGGATATAAAATCTTTAGGGACTTGATCCTTGTGGAGGAAGGGCTGGCTCCTGTTCCAAAGACTCTCCTGTAGGAGATGAGTAACCACAATAAAGCTCTCGATTTGGGCTGTCAGTGGTTGTGATGTTCTTTGCAGGTTGGCAATGCACTCGTAGCAGAGCTACACAAAACTCTGCAGATTCCAGCAGCTCCTCACCAAACCCGAGGAGAGGCTGGGTTTGTGCAGCCCTCCAGCACAGGGAACAGCTCCGGAGCACCGCTGGCTCCTTGGAGTGATCCCTGCTGGGATCAGTCATTCATTCCTAGCCTGAGCCCACCCACCAGGTGGTGAGTGCTCAGAGACACCATTCATGCCTCAGCCTCACTGATCCCAGCCCAGTGACGCCAGTGGAGCTGCAGCTAAAAATACTCTGCTCCCAGAGCTGTGCCCTAACTCAGCTCCAGCAGCCGCTTGGAGCAGCTGTGCTGGGAGAGGCTGGGCAGGAGTGTGATCCCTGCACCCTCAGAGCCTGCCCTTCCTTCTCCCAGCTGCAAGCAGCCTTTGCTTTCCCCAGCTCTCACATCTGTGTGAGGAGCAGGGCTGAAGTTCTGTGCAGACATGCTGGAGGCCCTGCAGAGCAGCCAAGCAGGGGGTGCTGCTCTTCCTCAGTGGAGACACTGAAATCTGAATTTCTTTCTCTCTAAACACCCTGCACATATTCCCTATTTAGCTTTTACTGAGGGAAGGACAGGAATCTTGGGAGATGCTGCAAGGAAGATGCAGGCAATGGACCCACTTGAGGCTTTCTAGAAAGTGTCTGGACTGAGACAGGACTAATCAAAGAGGTGAAAAGTAAGGAAATGAAGGTGAAAATGAAGAATACTACACAGGGGTTTGGAGCTGGGGAATACAAGAGTGAATGGCGAGGAGGGGTGATGAAGAAGCTGATGTGCAATAGGACAAACACTACAGTAGCTGTGTGCAACCAGGAGGTTGGGATGTGCCTGGGAGGTGTTGGAAATGGGGAGAGGGAGAGAGACTGGGCAAGAGCTGGAAAGAGCCAGGATGCTGCTGTGAGCCCCTGAGTGGAACTGGCTCTGAAGTGAGTTAGGCTTGGAACAAGGATTTGTCGGGGGCTGGGATTTTATCTGTCAGAAAAGCAGCATGTGAGTTTCTTGTACATCCAGAGCTGTCTGTCACAGTGCACAGTCACCTTACAGCACCTCCTGTGCAAACTGCAGACTCTTCTCCAGGTTATTGCTTCCCTTCCTTCAAACAAAAAGAAGATAAACACACACAGGCAGCAGAGAAGCTTCTGTGGGAGTCTGTGCTCCCAGGCTTTTGTGGGTAAAAGATCCATCCTGTGCCCACAAGGCAGCCAAATAGGATTGGTTTGAGCTTTGGTGGTTTGCAAGAGGGATGGCAAAAAAAAGCTCCTGTCCCTGGCAGCTCATCCCCAAGCACTGAACAACCAGAAAGTCTTGGCTGCTGCAGGTAGCCCAGAACATGGCAAGTGAAGCCAAGGATAAGGTGCCAGGCTGTGGGATGAGGAGCAGGTACCTTTAAGTAGGAAGTGGAGTCTGATCTGTGTCTCCACCATCTTTGCTTCCAAAAAAAAAAGCAAATCCTGGACCTTTGAAGGTATTCCCACCGTTCCCCAGTGACTCAGGGAGAGATGAGTGCTTAATTCTGGATTTGGGGCTCAGGTTCCCAGTGGTGGGAGAGGGACCTGGCCTGAGGCTGTTCCTGAGGGCTGCAGCTCTCTGGCTGTGGAGGAGCAGTCCCTCTGGAGCTGTATCCTGGGACCAAAGTGTGCTTAGGATGCCCTGCACATCTTGAATTCATTAGAGCTGTTCTGTGCATCAGCCTCTTACGAAGAGGTTGGGAAAGTTCCCTGGAGAAAGCCTCATTCAGAGATAATGAAAACACAAGGTCATGGTTACAGCCCAGCATTCTCAGCTCTTATTAATCCAGTGCTAAAT
This sequence comes from Dicaeum eximium, assembly GCA_013396995.1. Lineage (NCBI taxonomy): Eukaryota > Metazoa > Chordata > Aves > Passeriformes > Dicaeidae > Dicaeum > Dicaeum eximium. The sequence goes on along the minus strand of VWZP01008430.1, from coordinate 122,675 downwards.
TAATTTTTTAAATGAAAATACACTAATCTAATGCATGAAAATAGATGCCTTAACTGTTATAGCTCAAATATTCTGGGTGCTGCTGGTGCAACTGAGGTTTCCCCTGTAACTGAGCATGCACTGAAGCTCAGTTTGCCTTGTTTACACTGGGTTTTTTTCAACATACTAAGTTTGACGAAATTCTAAAGGATCACTACATTAGGATATGCAAATCAGATGAGCTAAATGTTTTTTTTTTCCTAAACACTTCTTACCCAAACCCACAGAGTGAAAGAGGATGAGCTGACTTGCACATGGAGTTTGCCTCCTATTTAATGGCACTCAATCAGTTGCTGTGCTGTTCAGCACAGGAATTTTGGTTTTACTTGTTTATTACTGGTCCACAATTTGGTGTGAAACAGCAGCTTTCATGTTTAGAATTAAATATGGCTTTATTGGTATGCAGTGATCACTTTGTTTTTCTCCCCCAAGTAACTTGCTAATGCCAGAACAAAGAGAAATTGGATTTTATTTTGATGAAACAACCTGGAGGACAATCATACACAAGCTTGCATGGTATGTTAGTTTTTTCTGTATGTGCAAATCTTGTAGGGGATAGTTTAATAAATTACAGAACTGGTGCATATTACATGTGTTGGAAATGAATGTGCTGTCAGAACATGGCCCCAAGTGCCTCCCCACTGGATCAGTCTGTGCTTGGTATTTGAATGCAGTTCTTGGCTGGATGCTCAGAACCATTCAGGTGCTGCTAGAAATGGCACAGGGATGTTCTCAGCTATCACAGCATAAAATATAAGCATTAAATTTTACTTTCTGGTACAGAGTGCTTGTTGGAGATTGCCACAAAGTTCAGAAAAGGTGGATGGTCAGTGTTGGCTCTGAGCTGTGCCTGTCCTTCGTGCAAACCCCCTGGTTTCCAGGTGCTCATCTTGGCTGAGTTCACATGGGAAGTTCTTAAGCTGGTGGGCAGAAGATTTAAGCTCATTCTTGGCTTTACCCAGGAGAAAAGTGCTGTTAAAAAAGTATTGGGACACTTCAGAGCAAAGGAGGAGACCCTGTGCAGTAGTTCCTCCCTGTGTTCCTGTGTTTCCATGTGCACTGCTTGGCTGTGGGACTGAGGTAAAGAATTCTGTTCAGAAAGGAAAATAGAAGGAAAACAAACCAAACAAACCAGCCCTGAAAGCTGGGCTGATGTCAGAGGCTTCCCTGGCCTTGGTGATGGCCAAACCTCCCTGTGTCCTTCCCTTGTGCTTCAGGAGTGTTGTGAGAATAAACCTTGAGACAAAGGAAAGTTGCTGTGCAAGGCCAGGTGTGGCTTGTGCTGCTTTGCTGAAGGACTTGTGTGCTCTGCTTTGCAGAGTCCCCAGAGTCACCCAGCCCTGCTCCTGCCTCCCTGGGCTCTGAGTGCCCAGGCTCAGCTCCCTGCTCCCAGCAAGATCTGCCTGGGTTTATTTTATTTATTTTTTTTAAAGGCTGTGCTGTCACATGGCATTAGTGGTCCTGCCTTCAGCCAGCCACAGCCTGCCACTGTTGCTTAGCAACTCTGATGATCTCCAAAATCCAAATTGCTGATACTCCAGAGCACAGGAGGGATGGGAGCTGCTACCTGGGGGGAGAGGGGGTCAGCTCTCACCAGGCCCCAAATCTGCTTGGAGAGGGGGCAGGAGGGTCAGGCAAGCCAAGCATCAGCTCCAGCCTGCTCACCATTGCTCTGGCTGAGGCAGGGCATCTTTTGGTGGTGCTTTTTGTGCTCTTTGGAGGGTAACTGAGGTCAGGGGAGCAGAAAATAGGCTTCCTAGGCTTTGCCCTGCCTCACTTTCCCTCCCCTATCCCCCTAGAAGCATGTTCCTGCTCTGAAATCTGCCCCTCAGCAGAGCCTGAGGGTGTTTCCATGGCAAGAGCAGCCATCACATGAAGATTTTGGTGTAAGAGCAGCTGCTCTGTGGCTGTGTCTCACCTGCTGAGCTCCCTAGGCACAGCTCCCCTGCTCTGCCATCACTCCCTGGGATGGGGTAGCTGCCAAAATTGCAGCTTCTCATTCCCATCCTGCATCCCTGCTCCCCAGGGAATGCCTTTCCTCTGACAGCATCTCCCAGCAGAGGGGAGGCTGCTGTGGCAGGTGTCAGGATTGCTGGAGAAAGTCCTTGCCAGTAGTTCCACCTTCAGGAGGCACATCCAGAGGGGTGAGGTTTAACCACAAAGTGGGGCAAACAAAATCCCATTTAATACCAATATCCCTCTCAGACAAGGATGTCCTGTCTGAGCCAGTGCTTGTGTTGGACACTGTGCCTTCCCAAAGGCCTGAAGGCTCCTGTTGATGGCTTGGAAGCATGAGAATGGGAATTGGGGCTTCATTCCTGGTGGGTGATGTCCTTGCAGCATGGATTAATCCCAGCCATGCTCCCTCTGAGCAGGGGACTGCTCTGCACTGCCCATTTCCCAAGTTTGGCTGAGTTTATTGTGGAGAGGAGGAGGAGTATGGGTGGGAGGAGGAGACAGGCAATGAGGGGTTTTAAGCAAAAGATCTCATTAGTTACATATATCTGCCGGTTTCCATAGTAACTGGGGAAGAGAGGAAGCCTAAATCTGAGTGTGTCTGGGTAGCTGCATGCCTGAACCACCCTGGACCTGCAGGGAGCTGCTCTGGAGCCCAGGGAGCAAAGGGGTGCAGGAAAGGGTCCAGGCTGCCCTGGGGAGAGGCAGTGCATCCATCAGGGTGTGGATTTGTAGGATTTGCTTCCTCCTCCCACCATTCCCTGCTGCATGAACAGGCTCTGCTGTCCTCTCTCTAGTCCCTCAGCACAGACTGGTGTCCATTCTCAAATCTGGCACCCTGTGGATCTCTGTGTCTGTAGGTGCAGGGGTGGATTAGAGCTGCATGGTCACTTTGTGCTGCTTCTCTGCTGCTGTCCTGCTCCCTGTGCTCCTTCAGATGGATCCCACATTTCCAGTCTCTGGGCTCTCTGTGCAAGTTGGTTTAAGGCTGTTTCTCTCCCTCATTTTTTGTCATTAGTGCCCAGCCTGCTTAGAATGACCCAGCAGAGATAAAGTGTTCCACCTGCCCCAGCAGGGAGTTACATTTCTCCTGCTGGGCACCAGGAATGGGAATTTGCCAATGATGCTTATCAGGTGTGGGATCTTCCACCCAAAGTATGACTGTTCCCCTTTATAGGCATCCAGAGCCTGATGTTTGCTCTGCTCTGTGCTGAGGAACCCCTTGGCATCCAGGGGCTGCTGGTTTGGGTCCTGGTGTTCTGTGTATTTGCTTGTTCTGGTTTCCTAAAAAAATCCCTTAGAAATAATGTGTGTGACAATGACACCCACCCAGATGTGCAGGTGAAATCACACCTCATCTGCAAGGGCTGAGGTCAGGCTGTGTGTTAAAACTGTACCACAGCCCTGTGATGTCTACAGACAGTGTCTGGGGGGGGAATTTTACTCTTTCAAGTATTTGCTTTTTTAAAAGGGGAAAGTATGTAGGACATGGATTGACCAGAAGTGTCTGTGTGTGAGGGAAGTAGGAGGGAGCTCTTGTGGCTGGGACAGGACCTCAGAACCTGAGCAAGCCTCAGGCTGTGATCTTTGTTCTTTTCCACCTTCATCTTCTGACATTTTGGCTGCCTGTAGCTGGTTGGGGATTATAGATAAAGCAGAGTCCTTTCCTCCTCTGAGCAGCCTTTAAAGTCTCATCTTGATCAAGTCCTGAGTGACCCAGGGCAGTGAGAGCCCTGTAAAATGGGCAGATACTCACCAAGGGATGACAGCCTGAAGGGAATGAGGTGGGTCCATGGAGAGAACTGGAATTTTTTTTCTCCTTGTGTCATGTGTGCTCCTGTCCCCAGGGACGGAGCCAGCGTTTCCCTGTGCCCTTGCATCCTGGGAATGCTCCTCAGGGCCCTCCTGTCTCTGCAGATGATGGATCTGAACTAACAGATCTCTTTTTTTCTCCCTTCCTTCCAAAGACACTGTATCCAGCAAACTGCAGAACAACAATGTCTACACCATTGCCAAGAGGAACGTGGAGGGGCAGGACATGCTCTACCAGTCCCTGAAGCTCACCAACGGCATCTGGATCCTGGCCGAGCTGCGCATCCAGCCCGGGAACCCCAACTACACGGTGAGGGCTCAGAGCAGAGCCTGTGCCACTCCTGGGCTCCTGCTGCCTCACCACACTCTGAGCTCTTCCTCCCTGCTCGCCCTCTTTTGAGGGAGATGCTGTTTGAGGAGTGCCAAACACGGGAAGAGTGGGGAGCAGCAGAATTCCCCTGCTGTCACCAGTGAGCTGGGACAGTGCCCGCTGAGCAGTGAGCAGTGACTTGCCAAGGTTACCCAGAGATAAAGCCAAGAGATGTTAGCAAGGAAGCATTGCCAGGGTGCCCTTCCCCCTCTTATAGACAAGGGGAAATTTATGCCCAACCATGTTCCCAGCTGTCTGTGGCCCTGTGCTGGCCCCAGCCCATGGCTGGTGGGAAGGTTCTCTCTGTCCTGCTTCATGCACCCCTGTGACTCTTCTCTTTGACCTCACTGCCCTTCTGAGAGACCTGTGTGTCTCTGGTATTAGAGGATTTATCTCCTGTTGGAAGCTGTGCCAGGAGTTTGAAGAGAAATCTGTGGTCTGGGGAGCCTCAGGGTGAATGTGAGCGTTGGAAGGTGATTTAAAGTGTTTGCACAAGGTTTGGTGCTGCAAGCCTGGTCTCAGCCTGATCTTTGCTTTAGAGCAGTGACAGCCAAGTTTGTGTCCATCAGGACTGAGCAGCAGATCCTTAGAAGCCCTTGGGTTTAGTGCTGTGATTTGCAGCCTGACAACAAGCACAGGTCCCTTGTCTCAGTTTGGGACCATGTCCCCTTTCCTCCTGCATTTGGGAACCCCACGGTGGGAGTTCACTTTTATTTTCCTCCTGCTTGCAGCAAGCTCTGAAAGGGCAGTTTGAGGTTGGTGATGAAGAAAGCAGGAGAAATATTTTGTGTGGTTGTCAGCAGTCATGTCCAACCCATTCCCTGCTGCCCTTGTGGCCATGCAGGAAGCTCCTGCCCCCCTTTTCCCCAGCACTAACCTCTCCTCTCCTCTCCACAGCTCTCCCTGAAATGCCGAGCTCCAGAAGTGTCCCAGTACATCTACCAGGCCTACGATGCCATCTTGAAAAACTAACAGGAGATGGAGCCTGTGCCTCCCCCTGCAGAAGGAGGGGGGAAAAAGGGGTCCCCAGAGCCTCCTTCACCGCCAGCGTGGGGAAAAGCACTCGTAACTGGAAGCAGCTGTATTCATGTGTAGGATTTCAGTCAAAGGCACTGATTAAACAAGGTAGCAATTAGTATCCACGTGCTAACGATGATAGGGAACAAGCCCCTTTGGTATTTTTAGCATCTATGGAGTTTGTAACCACTGCTTCAAACTTCTCCCATGTCCCCCTCGCCCCTCACTCATCTGTTCTCGTGGGCTTCTCTCCATTTTGTGCCAATGTTCAGTGTTTTCTAAATGGCTTTAGGTGTAGTTTGGATTTTGTAAAATAACTGCTCATTGGAAAAACAGAAGAACACCGAGCAAAAACCGCACATCTGCTCATTAAAACAAGGCAAAAGTGTCGAAAACATAACACTGCACTTTATTTTATATTTTTATACCTTTTTTTTTTTTTTTTAAGTTTTTCTATTGTAATTGGCTTAAAGAGAAGGTGATTGCAAGGAAGTCTTGGGAGCCCTGCAGGGACATTGGGATCTAGCAGGGTGAGCATGGCCTCGGGGAATTAGGAACAGAGCCATCAGTTGAGTCCAGGAGGGGGATGGAGCCCTAAAGAGGGGGTTTGATTACTCTTGTGCTGGCTTCGATGGTGTTTTCACTCCAGCCATCTCCCTGCCTCATGAGCTGGTGATTTGAGGAGTGAGGCTCCTTTTGTGTGGGGAGGAGCTGCAGGCCTGGATGGTAACAGGGCAGCAGTGGATGAAATGCAGGAATTGAGCCTGTTCTTAGGGCAAGAGGCTCATGCCAGAGCTCTAGGTGAGGTCTCTGCATCCTCAGCCATGTGCAGCCCCTCCTCCTCCCGTTCTTTCCGTGCCTGCTGAGGCTGAGCTGCCTTCTCAGCCATCCCTGAGCTGTGCCCCCCTCTCCCAGCGCTGGCCCTGGCAATTCCCAGGCTCGTGGTGGCACATCCAAATGTGGCAATGCCACTTCCCCAGCGGGGCTGCAGGTGTCAGCCAGGCCCCCACAGAGGGGGGCTGCTGCTGGCAGTGCCCCAGGATGCCAGGGGAGTGGAGTGGCTCTCCCTGTTGCCATGCTGACCCCAAAACCAGGCTGGGCATGGTGGGAGATGGTTTGGGCTTGGCAGTTTGCTCCCTGCCTGCCTGGGGCATTCAGCTCCCGGCTGGGATGAGTGGAGCAGGTCATGGAAGCATTTCTCCCCTTGGCAGCTCCACTCTTTGTGCCCAGAGACACACAGTGGCCAGAGCCAGCCAGGTTCCTGCTCTGAGTCCCTGTCCCAAGCAGCCCCATGCCCTGGCCCCTCTTTTCCAACCTGTCCCTTAGAGCCAGGATTGTTTCCCTGCCAGTCCACAGCTGTGGACCTGGCCCATTGCAACCACTCAGTGCTGCAGCAACAGCAGTGAAAGCAAAGCCTCTTGCATGTCCCTGCTCCATCCATCGCTTGTCCTGCTTAATCCAAGCCCCAATCCAGAGCAGCCTCTCCCTCCCCAGCATGCTTGGACATCCCCTCCCCAGCTAACAAAGCTCTTGAGTGTAGCAGCCCCCCTGCTGTCCTTTTAGATGCCACTTTCAAAGTCAATAAATGTTTCACGGTGGGAGATCGTTCATCAGGGCTTTGGCACTGACTGCAGCCAAGAACCAGTTCTGAGAAAAGGTCACGGTGTCCTGGGAGAGGCTCCAGCAGGATCCAGGAGCTGCAGACCCTGAGGAAGGTGGTGTCCCTGTGTAGGAACTCCTGTTGTCTGGCTGGGGGGAAGAAAGTGGGGCAGAGCTGGGGCCAGCCCTTAAGCCCTGCCCACGTGTGCTGGGAGGTGATTTGCTCCAAGCCCTGCGGGTGTAGTGTAAAAATCATTAACAGAGCAATTGAGGAAGCACCAGTGGCGCTGAGTGCGATGCTGTGTCGGGGCAGGGAGGAGAGCGTACCTTCGACCTGGGGAGGGGTTGCTGAGCACCCCCTTCTCCTGCCAAATTCCTTCCCGGCTTTTGGGGTGGGTGTGTCACCCCGGGGCAGAGCCGGGGCTCGTCGGTGGCGTTCCCTCCGCCCCTGCTCGTTCGAGTGTTGGCCGTTCGTGATGCTCTTCAGGCTTTACCTGCCCTCCGTGTCAATAAAGTCATTTCCACGAGGCTCTGGCTGCGTGTGGCTCTGTGGGAATGGGGACAGGAGCCATTCCCTGATGCTGGCTCTGCCCAGAGGAGCAGCAGGGCTGAAGGTTGGATTTGGTTGGAAGGAGGCTGTTTGCTCACCAGGCTTCTTTTTCCATCAGGTACTTCTACAGCACAGACCTCTTAATTTGGGGCTTGCAGGGGGAGGAGGCAGCAAGTTCCTCTGGTCCTCCAGCTGCTTCTCCTCCTCTCAAAGGGCAGCAGGGACAGTTCAGATGAGGAGCAGAAGATGGATGTACCCATTCAGCCCTTTGGGGGCCCCAGGTGGACTGTGTGTAGTGTGACCTGTTTTCCCTGTGGTGAAACTATAAAATCCTGGGAGCCAGTGGTGCTGTTGTTTTTCAGAGAGCTTTGCTATCTCTGGACCCATCTCAAGCAAAATGGGTTGGGCTGCAAAACCTCTGTGCCAGGCCAGAGCCAAGCTTGCCCCAAACTCAGTCCTTGAAGTGGCAGGAATCCAAGAGAGCAAGCAGCAAGTTGGGGGGTGTTGCTCTGCAGCAGGGTAACCTTCTCCCTCACCCTGCCCAGCCTTGGCTTAGCAGCACCTGGATTTTGAGAACTTCCACCCTCTGTGGAGGGCAGGTACCATATCAACCTGCACTGGGATGGTTTTGTGCTAGAAGCAGGTGAACGTGTCAAGTAACAACAATGACAGACTGGCTTGGGGTCCCTGACCTTGCTGTTGTGTCCCTTTGTGCATCCCTGGTATGCCTGGGAGGGGATGGATCATCATTCCCTGCTGGGCTGAGCCTGGAGCAGCATTTGGCCCAGCAGGAACAAAGCTGCTGTGGGATGCTCAGGGCTCTGCCCTGTCAGCTGCTGTCCCTTCGTGTCCTGTGGCAAAGGGAAGGGTTCCATCCTCCCTCCCTGTTCTGCCAGAGGCTCCTTGAGAAGAAGCTGCTGCCGTGGATTTGCAGCCCCACTGTGCCCTGTCAGGAGGGACACCCCAACCCCCTGGGAGCTGGGTCTGTCATCAGCAGTGTCACCCGTGGGGCTCAGGGGACACAGGTGCTGCTCCCTGAGCTGGGAACTGCCGGGGGGATTGGTGCCCACAGCCTTCCCCGTTCCTGAGGCCCACACTGTGGGACAGGGACCTCCTGAGTTGTTCCTTGCTGCTCTGGCTGGAGCTGGGGCAAATCCTGCTGTGCTGGGTGGGCTCCCCAAAATCCCTGCTGCTCCCACTGGTCTCACACCCATCCTGCTCTGTGCCAGGCCCCTGAGCCCATGATGGGTGTGGGAAGAGGCAGGGACTCAGGGGAGAATTTTGGATCTGGCTGAGGCAGGAGCTGACCACAGCTCCCCGAGCCACCAGCTCTGCCTGTCCCCTGCTGCCACCTGCACATCAGGACACTGGAGCTCTTGAATGGATGATTTTAGGTTTGCTTTGGACTCGTGTCGCTGAGACTGGGATAAACCTCCCAGCCAGCAGGGACGTGCCGGCATCCAGCCCCACTCCCCTCCCCCCCCCCGCTCGTATATTAAATTTCACACATAAAACTGCAACTGAAAAGCATCTCGGATGCTAAAAATAGCCGCGAGGCTGGAGCCTGAATTGAGCAGGAGAGTTCATGTGCAGCCCGATCCCTGCGCTCTCCCAGAAACATTCCAGGGCTCGGCGCTGCTTTATGGCGATGCGGGGAAGGGGAGCAGCATCTCGGGCTGGTGATAACCCCAGGGACGCATAAATATTCCCCTGCTGCGAGCATCGGGCAGCTCTGCAGGGAAATAACGCCAGATCTCTGCCAGCCGGGTGTAGAGGGGCTGTGACTCCTTTGCCTGGGGCTGATGCCAGCGTGGCACAAAGGCTGCACCGCGTTTTGCCGGCTGCCCTTGTGCCCCCCAGCCATGGGGCTGTGTCTGCCGTCCCCTTGTCCCCCAGGAGGGATGTGGCATTGTGTTTCCACCTGCACCCCCTCCTCACCCTGAAGAGGAGCCCCCGGAGATGATGTTTTTTCCCAGCCAAAGGTGCTGACGAAGCTGGGGGGAGCCCGGCCGAGCTGTCGCCGGTGCTCGGGCTCAGCCAAGCCCGTGTGATCGCAGCCAGACCTGTGCACACACCTCGGTGCTCGCTGGTGTCACAGCAGCCGGAGCGGGGTTTGGGGGCTGTTTCGAGGAGCAGAGGGGTGCAGCGTGTCCCGGGGACCTGGACCATGCTCCTGGAGGTGCAGCCAGCATCTTCTCTCTGTCCAGCACGCAGGTAAAGGCTCCGTGCGGGGTGACCCAGAAACGCAGACACCGCAAGAGAAATGCCCCTCCTTTGGTGGGGCCTGCAGCCAGCCGGGGCTCAGGGGCCCCCCCGGGCACAGAAAAGCCCCCAGCCCCTCCCGCGGGCCGGGGCCGGCACAGGAGGAGCTGAGGCGATGTGCCCAAGAGCACAGCGAGCAGCAGCGGCAGAGGAGGGCGAGGCTCCCCGGGAGGGGTCCTGCCCACCGCCCCCGAAGGAGTCTGGCCCGTGGGACCCGTCCGGGCTGGCCATGAGGGCACAGATGCCGCTGGGTGCCGGGGAGGGAAGGGGTGCCGGCGCTGCACCCAGCACACTGCAGGGGGGACAGGGGAGGGTCTTTTCCCATCGGCGCCTCCCCAGAGCCCCGGGAGAAGCCGGTGTCTCTGCCGGATTCCTGCGGCTCGCTCTGTGCATTCCCTGCCTCCTTTCCCGGGTGCTGCCTCCTTCCCTCCAGGGCACTGCCCGCATCCTTCCCGGGCATCCTCTGCATCCCTGCCTGGGCAGAGCCTCCTTCCCTCCCCGGGCGCTGCCTGCATCCCTACCTGAGCTCTGCCTGCCTCCCTCCCTCCCTCCATCCCTCCCTCCATCCCTCCCCAGGAGCTGCCCGCCTCCCGCCTGGGCATCCCCGCCATCCCACCGGGCGCTACCTCCATCCCCGCCCGGACACCGCNGGGGACAAGGGGGTCCCCAGCGAAAGTTGAGCGCCGGTGCTCTCCGCTCCCCTTCGCCCGCCGGCACGGTGGGTGCGGGTGTCGTCTCCCCTCGGCGTTCCCGATCACCTCCAGCCCCACGACCCCGCGGGCCGGGGGTGCTGCGCTGCCCAGCGCGGCCGGAGCATCCCCGGAGGGTCTGGATGTGGGGGGTGCGGGGGGTGCGGGATGTGGGGGGAGGGATGTGGGGTGAGGGATGCTGCCGCCGCCCCCGCCCTAGGGGGCTCAGGGGTTGCTCCTTCCAGTGCCCCAGGCGTGGCAGGATGGCCAAGGTCGCAGCGGGGGCCGGAGCCACCTTTCCCGGAGCCCCCTGCGAGCCCCCGCCCGGCCCTGCAGCCCGCGGAGCCCGGCCTGGTGCTGAGCGCCCGAGGGTCCGCGGCTGGTCTCTGCTCCACCACCCCACCGTGGGGCGCCCCGAAGGATCCCCCTGCTGTGCCTCAGTTTCCCACAGTAGCTGCTTGTAGGGCCATCAGGTCGGCCCCTGATGGTTTTTTTGGCATCGTCCCCGCGTGCCAGCGCAGAGGGCAGTGAGGTTCTGGCGGAGGCACAGCGGGGCTCAGCCCGTGCCCCAATTCCAGGGAGCCCTGCGGGCACTGGGTTTCCAGTTGTGTCCCTCCATCACCCACCGGCCCGCAGAGGAGCAGGGCACGCTGCTGTGAGGGGAAGGCTTTGTGGGGACGGGGCTGTCCCTGCAGCAGAGCGGCCCCCCGGGACCTGCAGTGACAGTGCTGTCTGCTGGCCGAGAAAGGCCCTGGCAGGGTCGGGCCTGGGGGCTCCTGCACCCCCCATTTCCCTGCATCTGGCACAGAAACATTCCCACTGCCGGGGCTGGGGACAGCCAGCACGGCGGGGGACAGTGCCAGCAGCACGGCGGGACACAGTCCCCGCTCCTGGCGTGAGGGGGGTGAGGATGGTGTGAGCCATGGGCCAGCTGAAGGGATCCCGGCAAGCTTGGCCACTCCAGCACCCAGCAGTGGCAACCTGTGCGCGCAGGCTCCCCCTGGGGTGAATAATCTCCATCAAACAGCCAGGACAGGGTGTTTGAACCTGACACTTCCAGCTGCTGCCCTGCACTTCGGGGGCGGGTTTTAGGGAAATTGGGTCGGAGCATCAGAAATTGGTCAAATCATTCACACTTTGGGATAAAACACGAGCTGCTTCCTAGGGATGAGCGAGTGGAAGTGGGACCGTCCCCTCGGCCGTGCCGTCCCCATCCCAGCTCCCGGTCGGGAGCGCAGTGCCAGCGGGAGTTTGGACTCCTCAGCCTCAGCTCCCACATCCCTGTGTGTGTGGGTTATCCCCCCGTGTCCCCCCACGCGCGGGCCCTGCCCCGAGGCCCCTCTGGCCTCAGCACACGTGGCGGCTCTGGGCTCACCCTGTCAGCTGCCTTGCTAATGAGTCCCCATCAAGTTAATTGCCCGACCGCTCAAAGGCTGAAACGAAACGTTCGAGCTGTCGCTCGCAGGCGCAGAGCGATCTCCCCCCTCCCGGCAAAAGGCAATTCCGGCTGTCCAAGCCGAGGGAAGATGGATTCCCCGGCTTGGGACAGCACCGGCAAAGGCAGCGGGTGACAGCGGCCGTGGGTTGAGTCCCTAGCACAGCACAGGACCCTGCTGCTGCCGGGCTGAGCAAACCCTGAGCCGCAGACATACCCTTTCCTTGTTCTGGTACTGAAAGGGCTGAATGTGCCTGTGAGAACCTTCCTGGAATAAAATTCACCCAAATCCTGGCTCTCCTGGGCTGCTGGGGTGGTGTGGCTATGCACAAGACTGATAATATTATGTACTTTATTAGTATAAAAGAATTGATAAACAAAATGCTTCGCAAAAGCAAACGGAACTCTGATATTGAGTTAAAATTACAAAAAGATCTTATTAGACAGCTATCTAAGAAAAAGAAATTTCATTAACCACTGTCAGCCAAAAAAATGTAATATACATAAGTTTATATATTTAATCGTTACCTAAATCTTTATAATAAACATTGTAATCTCCTAAAACAATATATAAGCTCTTATAAGTTCCCAATAAAAACAAATTCTAATCAAATTCTAACCAGATTCTAACCAAACTCTAAAAAAACTCAAATTTTAAAGTCTGTTCAGTCTCCCCATCTCTCTACCCCCCACCATCGTCAATAAGGTGGGGGGCTCCAAGGGGGACCCTGAGGTCCTGCAGTGCCGAGGCCCCCGGGCACATTGTCAGCTCCTTCTCTTAAGAACAACTTGTAAAAGCATCCCCTGAAGGTACAGCGGTGTGACTCCCGGGTGCCTCTCAGACCTGACCACCTTCTCCTTGGCCTTGCAGTGACGGGGAGCCCCGGCGGGGAAATGCATCCTGAATGGGGCTGAGGCCCCCTGCTCGGGAATATGCAGCCTCGGCACCGCGGGGGCAGCACCAGGGCAGCGGCCGGCGCGCAGCGGGATGGTGGCAACCTTCAAGATCGCCGTGCTGGGAGCCCAGGGCGTGGGCAAGAGCGCCATAGTCCGGCAGTTCCTGTACAACGAGTTCAGCGAGGTGTGCGTGCCCACCACGGCCCGCCGCGTCTACCTGCCCGCCGTGGTCATGAACGGCCACGTCCACGACCTGCAGATCATGGACTTTCCCCCCATCACCGCCTTCCCTGTCAACACCCTGCAGGTAGGGGGGCACCCGAGGGGGCCTCCACCTCTGGGGGTCTGCCCTGACCTCCATGGGGTTTTGCTGTTAAACTCCGTGGGGTTCCAGTTCTGCCTTTTTGGGGATGTTTCTCCCTCCGCGTCGGGGTTTGGTTGCTAAATGAGGGATTGTGTCCTCATGGATACTGGCTGAGCTGGTCCAGGATAAAGGATGTTCTAAAGTTTGGGGACAGCAAACACAAGAGAGATGGCATCCCACTCCAGGGAGCGTGGCTCTGGCATTGCCCACAGCACGTCCAGCTGGGATCCTGCAGCGATTCCGTGGCTGTCAGAGCCAACAGCAGAGCATTCAGGTGAAAACCAGGGGTTCCTGGAGAGCCAGAGCCCTGGTGCACCCACTGCCCAAGCCAGGCAGAGCTTGTCCCCTCCTGGGAATCGCCATCACCCCCTCCAGCATTGCCTGGGCTTGTTCCTGGAGCTCTGAACCCACCAGCTCCTCCTCTACCCCCTCAGGTGCTTCCAAAGCACCCCAAAAGGCAGCGTGGGGTTGGAAAGTGCTGCCACCAGTGCCAACAACTTCTGGATGGACTTAATGGGGGGAAAAGGAGATTTTAAGCTCATGCCATAGCCTCAGTCCCATGGGCAGAAGTTGTGTCACCACCGTGGGGAAAGGAGCTGGATCTTCCCAGCTGTGGCTGCAGGGCAGTGCCACCAGTGGGGCCACCTCAGTTAGTTACAGTGTCCCTGTCCCCGACAGGGACGGGGTCACAGGGGCCATGTAGTGCTCCAACAGTCCCTGCTGTCGGGCAGGAGGTGAAATGAGCACTCCAGGGGCGAGGAGAAGGTTTAAAAATTAATGGGTGAGTGCAGGGAACGAAAGGTCAGCGTGAGAAACAGCCCGAAATAGCAAAGGGTAATTTATGGACACGGCAGCCGATGCTCACACACTCCATTAACTCCCTGCCTTGCTGCACTCCAGAGGTGGGAACAGATGGAGGTTTCCAGGGAGGAGAGGGTGATCAGAGGGATAGCTCCGAAGGGAAAGGAGAGCGCCTTGGTGAGGGATACGGCTCTGTCTGCCGGGAAACATCACCGGGCTCAGCTCCGTGCCAGGAGAAGCATCCCTGCAGTGCTGTCCTGGAAGAGGAGCAGGAGCCAGTGGCTCTCTGACATCCTGCTCCTGCAGTGCAACACTTCTCCAGCTCCAGCATCCCGGGAAACCTGCACTGCGTGAGGAAAACCATCCAGACACGGCAGCACCGGAGCCGGCTGCCCCCAGCACGGAGGAGTAGCTGCAGTTTGTTGTCTCCCGGATTTATCAGGGCTCAGAGGAACCCAGAGGCTGCTGCTCCATCCTGAGGATGTCCCCAGCACGGACAGGGAGGGGCTGGGTCACTCTGATCCCTCCCAGCTCCTTCCCATGCTGCCCTCTGTGACGAGACCAACCCACACCCCAAAACTCCCCTTTCCCCATCTCACTGTGATTATAAACTCGGGAAGGGTTGATTCACGGCTCCGAAGGGGTTTGCTCAGGGAGAAGTGATGCCTTTCCTCCCTGGAGAATCTTTCTTCCTTTCCAAGGCTCTCAGGAGGGTTTTGCAGTGCTGCCTGCAGGGGCTGCCATTCCCGGTCCCGCTGCTGGAATGGGAAAGTGCCTGAAGTGAGGCAGATTTGCACTCTTATAGCACGGGGAAAAAAAAATCTCTTTGTTCCCAGAAACCCGAGGGTCTCCTAACAGCATTAATTTCTTCCAGCTCCAGGTTTTGGCTGTAGAGAGGCCACTCGTGCCTGCCTCTGCCCTGGATCCACATCTTGCCCTCGCAGACTCAGTTCCTGAGCAGCCTCTGCTCCTCTTCTGTCCCCATGTCCCCTCCAGACAGACCTGCTGTCACCTTCCCCCTCTGACCCACAGAGCTGCTGGTGCATCACCCTCAGACCTCAGATGGGGCTCAGCATCCTCCTCATCTGCCCTACCCCAAAAACCAGGGTGCATCATTAATTAACACAGCTAATTAGCAGCTCTGGAGGATGAAGCTTTTACACCCAGGGCAGGGGGCTGCATTCAGCCCCACTCCCAGCTCAGCACTGTGCTGTAATTAGGCTGCAATCCCCCCTCAGGAGTGGAACTGGAGCTGCCAAACCCTGTTAGCTCTCCCCTGGATTAACCAGGGGGATAAGGGATGCCTGGGGGTGGGGGATGGCTGCAGAGCTGTGGGGGCACACCCAGACAGGTCAGGGCAGAGCAGAGGGGGGTGCTGGGTGTCAGGGCTGGGGAATGTGCAGCTCCCCTGCTTCCTGCAGCCTCCTTGGGGTGCCCATGCCCAAAACAGGGCATCCCCAGGCAGGGCAGGGGCTGAGCCAGGATTGATCCCTCTCTGCACCTTGCAGGAGTGGGCAGACGTGTGTTGCAGGGGGCTCCGGAGCGTCCATGCCTACATCCTGGTCTATGACATCTGTTGCTTTGACAGCTTCGAGTACATCAAAACCATCCGCCAGCAGATCCTGGAAACAAGGTAGGGATGGCTCCTGGGTGCTGCATCCCCACGGTGGCAGAGCCCCGTGGCTCCTGGCAAGGGAGCACGGCACCAAGGGGCACATCTTGGCATCAGGGTGAGATGTTAGACTGGCACAAAGCCCCTTTGCATGGAGGGGGAGAGCCCAAAAACCGAGAGAAGAGCAGGACCCCAGGCAGGTACCCCCTGTGGGTGAGCCCTGAGTGAGCATGAGGGGTGGCTGGCCACGGAGAGGGACAAGGGGACAAGGCACGCTCCACTTGGCAACCACAGCCGAGAGCCCGTTTGGGATGGGCTGAGCTCTGAGGGCCGGGGGCTGTCACTCCCTGCTCCCTCCCCTGCCACCCTCTCTCACCTCCCGCCCTCCCCAGGGTCATCGGCACCTCGGAGACGCCCATCATCATCGTGGGCAACAAGCGGGACCTGCAGCGGGGCCGGGTGATCCCGCGCTGGAACGTCTCCAACCTGGTGAAGAAGACGTGGAAGTGCGGTTACATCGAGTGCTCGGCCAAGTACAACTGGCACATCCTGCTGCTCTTCAGCGAGCTCCTCAAGAGCGTGGGCTGCGCCCGCTGCAAGCACGTCCACACCACCATCCGCTTCCAGGGCGCGCTGCGCAGGAACCGCTGCACCATCATGTGAGCCCCCTGCCCCAGCGACCCCGGCCCGCCTCCGGGGACAGCTCCGCTCCCTGGGTGGTGGGAGCTGTGCTGGAGCCACCTCCGGGGTGGCTTCCCCTGCGGTGACCTTTGGGGACACCTTGGGCAGGGTGGTGCGGTGGCCAGGCTGGAGCAGGGGGTGGCCAGGCGGCCTGGGGATAGCGAGGGGTGAGGGATGTCCCTGGATAAAGCCCTGAGCTCTCTCCAAGCCTGCCGTGCTTGAGGCCAAAGCCATCCCAGAGGGTTGTACGTGGCACTGGAGGGTGGAGGAGGTGCCTCAGAGGGTGCCCAGGTTTTGGCTGTCGGTTCAGTCTTGTTCCTGCCCTGGCAGCACAGGGACAACGCTTGGTGCTGCCTGCCTGCCATCAACTGCTCCTGGGAGGGAATTACCCCTGTATCCCGGTGTTCTGGGGGTGGTTCCATCTCTGGGACACAGGGAAACAGGAGTCCTGCTTTTCCCCTTGTGGAGCTGGGATTTCTCCCAGTGGAAGGCAGAGCAGCCAGGTTACTTGGGCTGTCTTTTGGCTCAGTCAGGTCAGACTTCCAGGTGGAATTTCTGGATGAAAGCAAGAGAGGGGGGGGGAAGAAAAGTAAGTCCCAATCGTGCTCCTGATACCCCCAGGAGCTGGGTTCTGCCTTCCCAGGGCTCTGAGCTCCCCTCTGCCCCAGCACAGCCCTGGAAGGTTTCTCCATCCCCCAGCCTGTGAACACCAAATAATCTGGGAACGCTCCTTGCCGGGCAGGTCACCCCTCTGCTACCTCTGCTCCTGGGCTCAGCAGTGACCGCCTTTGCACGGCCTTACCGCAGCCCCCGGGGTGTCCCGGGCGGGTGGGCAGCCCCTGTGTCACCGCAGCCACCGGCAGTGCCACCAGGCAGTGTCACCAGGCAGTGCCACCAGGTCCCACCCGCCGGCTTTTCCCACAGCGGTGTCGCCTCCATCGCGGTGAGAGGCGGGGCAGCCTCGGCAGCGACAGGGAGCTGGAGCAGCTCTTCCAGCTGCATTCTTGGGTTTGTTTTTTTTTTCTCTGCATATCCCTAATAGGAAAGTGAGCCTCTCTTTTTTTTTTTTTTTTAATTATTATTTTTTAATCTTCTGGTTTACGTTTGCACCAGAGCTGCAGCTCGCCTGCATCCTGCCCTGCAGGGTGGGTTGGCAAAGGGCAGCCCCTGTTGGGAAATGATGCTGCGGTGGTGAAGGGCGAGCAAAACGCTGAGGGGGTCGTGGTTTCTCCATGGCTGGTCCCTGTGAGACACAGGGAAACACCATCCTCACCTCCTGAGGCAGGATCTGTGTCTGATCCATCCTCCCAAACCATCTCTGTGATCCCTGGAGAGGCTCAGCACTGCTCTGGACAGCAAAACAGGGCACTCACTGCTCTCTGCCACCACAGCCAGGTGTCCATGGCCCAGCAGCTCCACTGTGCTCTTGGAAATGCTTCCCATTAAAGGCAGCTCCAGCTGAGCTCCAGTGCCTCTCAGCGCCCATCCCTGTGCCAGGGCTGGGGGTACATCCTGCTCCTCCCTCCCTGCTTGGGGAATCAAACCCCTTGCTCCAAAATTGAAAACAAAAAAAAGGAAAAAATTAGGAAAGGCAATGGGGGGGACATGAGGAGGGGACATCTCAGCCAGGAAGGGCAGTGTCACTTGTCACCACCCCTTGCCTTCATGGCAAACCTGGTTCCCCATCCAAGCTCACCCTGTCAGGGTTTAACACATATAAGTTCACTTATGGATCTCTGGCTAGAGCTTTATCCCTCCAAATCGTCTGAGAAGGAAATTCCTTGGTAAATGCTAATAATAAAGCATTTATAAAGTGCTCCGACATACACATATCAATGACTAAGCCAATACATTGTTTGTTATAACCCTGTAGCCTGCAGTTTATAGCACAATTAGTTACAGGTTTTTATAGCATCTGTTTAGTATTTTGAAGAAAAAAAAAAAAAAAGGTTATAAATATAATTGTTATATTCTATTGTACTTTATAGACAGAGGAAGTTATATTAGTAATAATAACAACTCTCACTGCTTCGACAGCATTTCCCAGCTCCCGGGAAAACGAGGGCTACAAAGAGCTACTTTCCCCAGAGCCCAGGAAAGGGTGGGTGGTGGTGGTGGCACCCTGGGTGCAGGCAGGGAATCCCAGGCAGGAAGATCCGAGGTCTCCAGACGCAGGGACCGGAGCACAGGGGAGCACGGCAGCAGCTCCCCGCAGCCCTACTCACACCTTACTACAGATTTACCACTCACCCAACACCACCCTGGTCCTGCTGAGAGCAGCCCGGGCCTGGCACAGGCTGGGATGTCCCCGCTGTGTGCCCAGGGCAGTGCCAGGTTTCTCCCCTGTGCTCGTGGAGGTGATGCCTGGGTTTGGTTTGGCCCCACAAAGGATGTTTCCCACCCCTCCTCCTCCTCCTCCTGCCCCAGTGAACATCCCAGTTGCCTGGACTTGGCTTTCCTTTCCCCACTGGACTCCTTGTCAGAGATTCCCGAGGTGTCTACACCGCCTGTGACGCCCTGCACCTCCCTCTTCGAAACTGAATTAAAAATCAGGTCTGTCCCCCTTGTTCTGTACCAGCCTCAGGAGTGTTTTTGCCGGCAGGTTTTGCATTCCCGGAGTCCCAGCGCTCACATTTGCTGCTCCTCTGCAGGGAAGTGAGGCTGACTTCATCCTCTCACGGAAAATGGGGCTCTCCTGGGCCTTGTGGGGTTCTCAGAGGGACGTTTGCTGTGCCCACATCAGGGTTATCCTCTATCCCTCCCCACCCACACAGAAAAGATGTGGAAATAGGAGAGCTTTGGTACATCTCTATTGCACAGACAGCATTGCTGGGTCCGTGGCTGCGGGCTCAGGGTGCTGGGACCCTCAGGGACATCCCTCACCCCAGAAGGGACCACAACCACCACGGGGGTCAGCAAGGGTCCCCTCCTGTGACCCCCCCCGACCTGAGTGGCCCAAGCACTCATGAAGGCTCTTGGAGCTGTCAGACTCATGGCTCACATTCCCATGGTGCAGAATATTGAGGTATGAGATGTTTTTTATGCGTGTCAAGGGTGCGGTGTCCCCACTTCAGGGGGTTAAACCCTTCCTCCTGCTGAAAGCATCCCCTTCTCTCAATCTGGGGCTGGGTTTTTCCACCCAAACCAGTACAAAAGTGCCAGCTTAGCAGGATTACCGGTTCAGAAAGAATCCATTGGGAAGGAGGGGGTGCAGCTCTGAAAAGTGAGGTGGAACCCCCGGGGCTGTCTGGGATCAATCCCATCGTGCTGCCCTCGCAAACCTCGGGCGCTGCCGCTCCAGCTCCAGCTTCAGCATCGCTCCCACCTCTGGAGGGAGCCGTCTGTCTGGCCGTCTGTCTGTCCGCCTGTCTGTCCATCTCCACCTGCTCTCGGGGTGGGCTCAGACCCACGACTCCTCATCATCCTCGCTCAGGCAGGTGCCGCTGTCCCCCGGGCACGGCTTGGCCTGGGGGGCTCGGGGGGGCCCCTGAGGGCGGTGCTGGCCCCGGGGGGCCGGGGGGCGATGGCCCAGCGGGGTGGGGATGCGCGAGGGGCGCTTGCCCGGCCTGTGGTCCCGCCGGGGCCGCACCTTGGGCCGCAGCTTCAGCTTGTAGATGGAGGGAACCCGCTCGGGCTTCTTCAGGCACCGCCGGGCCTTGGCCGCGTTGCTGGCCCTGGGTCCCCGCGGGGTCTGGTCCCCCTCCCCCGGGGCTGGGAGCTGCGGGGCGGCTCGTGCGGGTGTTTTGGGGACCTGGCTCCGCATCCCCACCGGGCGCAGGGGCTGCAGCCCGCGGGAGAGCTCCTCCAGCACCCTGGCATAGCCGGGGGGCTGCGTGTTCCCACAGCACCCCCGGAGCCCCTCAGCCCCATCGCCACAGGCTGCCCCGGCTCCATCCTCTGGCTCCCGAGACCCCCCAGCACCGCCAGCCCTCGGGCTCGGGGCTGGGTGGCCCTGCCGTGTCCCCTGGGGACCGTCCCCAGCAGCACAGACCTTGCACCCCCCTGCAGAAGGGCCCCGAGGGGTGGGGGGCCGGGAGGGGGCCGGGCTGGTTTTGTTTGGGGGGGGAACGCTGCTGTCCGGTTTCGGGGCTTGGCTGCAGGAATTTCGGAGTGAGGGCTGTCGGCCCCGGCCAAGAGCTCCGTGCCGCCCTTCCCGTGGGCTCTTCAGGCTCTGTGAGTCTCCCGGGGCATCCCGGTGCGAGGAGGGGGCGCAGACCTTTAGGGGACCGGGGGCACGGACCTTGAAGGGACTGGGGGCTCGGGGTGTCGCTGCGGTGGGTGTCCCCGTTTCTTGTGGCCTGGCAGCCACCACAGACGATTTTCCTCCTTGCTGGGCGCCTCTGGGAGCTGCCGGTCCCGTCCGTGGGCTGGGTGCCGCAGGGGGGGTTGGCCCCGGGCTGGTCCCTCGCGGTGCCCCGGGGACCCCCGCGCCGTTCGGGAAGCTCAGCCGGGAAGGGGGGGTGGGTGCCCGGGTGGGTGCCCGGGCCCTCGCCCCGTGCCCAGGGGACCGGCATGGTGGCGGCTGCCTCCCCAGAGGGACAGCGGGTGGCCCCCGCATCCTGCAGGGAGACACAGCGGAGAGCGGCCAGGGAGCTGCTGCATCCCCCCGTGCCTGGTGCTGGGCACCTCCAGAAGGGAGGGGGGAAAAAATCCCAAGGATGTGAGAAAAATTGCTCCGAAGCGGGGCAGTTTGGGGCACGGAGCGTTTACCCCTTCAGCGCCACTTACCTGCCCGAAGGGACCCGCCGGGGCTGCGCTGGCTCCCGGTGAGGGCTGGCACCCGGCTGGCGACCCGAGGCCGCTGGTGAGGCGGTGGCAGGGGACCGGGGGGCAGGGGGGACACGGCCCCCCCAGGTGACGGGGGGCAGGGGGCTCTGGGAGCGGCTGACCAGCAGCGCGGGCTGGGGGCTGCGGCACAGCCGCACCTCGTGCTGCACCTGCTGCTGCGGGCTCCGGCCTCTCCCGGCTGGTTTGTGGGCTGTGGGGACAGCGAGGGGGGCTCAGCACTCCTGTCCCCTGCACCCACCCCCGGTGCAGCCCACCCAGCCGTCGCTCAGCATCCAGTCCCCCAGGGTGCCGGCAGAAAGCTGCGCTCCCTGCCAAGTGGCTTTTGGGGTCCGGCTCCATCCCAAAGTCTTCCATGACCTCTAGTGGCCACCAAAGCCTAAGAAAGTCCCTAAAACACGACATTCCCCGCGAAACAACGAGGCGTGGCTGTACCAAACCTCTTGAAAACGTCCCCGAGAAGCATCGAGACCAACCACAGACCCCCTCCACCCTCACCCAGCCGCGGGGTTTGGGGACACGGGGACTCACAGAGCGAGGTGCAGCGACACGGGTCGTGCTTGTCCAGGTAGTGCTCCAGCGTGTCCCAGCCGCCCCCGACCCGCACCATGACGTGCTCCCGCAGGATCTGCAGGGAAAGGTCCGTGCCGTGGGACACCAGCAGCCTGGGGGTAGCACGCTCTGAGATCTGTGAGCTCGCCACAAGTGCCACCAGGTGTCCCAAAGGACGGTGCGTCCCTGGCTCAGCTCCTGCGGCCATCCTGACAGGTTTGTTTTGTCTCAAGGAGGGTGGGGGACCCTTACGGAAAATCCCCTGTCCTTCTGGTGAGCTGAAGTCTTTGGCCAGGCTTAGGGAGGGATTCAGAGCATCCCAGTGTTCCCATTGCTGGGTGAGACCAGGATTTGGCTGTGTGGGATGTCAGGTTTTGTCCCACACACAGGGATGGTTAAATCCATAGCAACATCTACCACAGGGCTGAGCTTCCCTGCTGCCCTGCTTTGGGAATAATGGTCAAAACTCCCACATAGGCCCCTTCTGGGGGGTTATGGAAAAGGGGTCAGGCAGCAGAGCAGAATTCCTGATGCTTTTCCCCCAGAAGCACAGGGTGAAGCAGACTCACCCGGACGAAGATGAGGCTGTCAGAGTCCCCCACACGGTATTTCCCCTGGGAGATCTTGATCATGGGGAACTGCACCGGGCAGGTACAGCGGCTCACCAGGTGCTGCACCTGCAGGCAGCACGGATGGGTCCTCACCAGGGCTGCTGGGACACGTCCTGGGGTGGCCATGCCCATCTCCATCCATCTCCATGCCCATCCCCATCCACCTCCATGCCCATCTCCATCCATCTCCATCCGTCTCCATGCCCATCCCCATCCACCTCCATGCCCATGTCCATGCCACCTCATGCCCATCCCTATACATCCCCATCCACCTCCATGCCCATCTCCATCCATCTCCATGCCCATCCCCATCCATCTCCATCCCCATCCGCATCCACCTCCATGCTGATCCCCATCCACCTCCATGCCCATCCCCATCCATCTCTATGCCCATCTCCATCCATCTCCATGCCACCTTATCCATGCTCATCCCCATCCATCTCCATCCATCTCCATGTCCATCTCCATGCCCATCCCCATCCATCTTCATGCCCATCCCCATCCATCTCCATGCCACCTTATCCATGCCCATCCCCATCCATCTCCATGCCACCTCATGCCCATCTCCATCCCCATCCATCTCCATGCCCATCTCCATCCACCTCATCCCCATCCATCTCCATCTCTGTGCCCGTCTCCATCCATCTCTACGCCCATCTCTATCCATTTCCTTGCTCATCTCCATGCCCATCCCCATCCATCTCCATGCCCATGCCCATCCATCTCCATGCCCATCTCCATGCCCATCTCCATCCATCCCCAACCACCTCCATGCCCATCCCCATCCATCTCCATCCCCACCTCCATGCCCATCTCCATCCCCACCTCCATGCCCATCTCCATGCCCATCTCCATGCCCATCTCCATCCATATCCATGCCCATTCCCATCCATCTCCATGTCCATCTCCATGCCCATTCCATGCCCATCTCCATGCCCATCTCCATGCCCCCCCCCGCCCCTCGGTACCATCTGGTCGAGGTTGTTGAGGCCCCGTGGTTTCCTGGGGGGCCGGGGCAGGTCTGTGGGAGGCAGGTCCAGCTCCTGCCGAAGCTCCTCCTCGATCTCCTCCTCCATCTGCACCAGGGTCGGGGCGTGCATCCCGAAGCGGGAAGCGGGGCGCGCCAGCTCCAGCAGGCCCAGNAGCGGGAAGCGTGGCGCGCCAGCTCCAGCAGGCACAGCACGAAGTTCTTCTCGTTCTTCCTCAGCACCAGGTCCTCTGTCTCGAACATCAGGACTTCTGGGCAGGGCGGGGCGGGGCTGAGACAGGGCTGGCACGTGGGGATGGGGACAAAGGGCATGGGGGGCACAGATGGAGTCAAAACCCACCCAAAAGGGCGCTCTTCACTGGAGCCATCCCACCAGGAATATGGCTGGGTCCAACAGGAGTTGGGATAAATGATAAAGGAGGAGGAGGAGCCTTTCCTTTTGGGCATCTACAGCTGTTTTGTGGCATCCCAAAGGCACAAAATTCAGGGTCTGAGTGCCCTGAGGACGTCCTGCTCTGTGCCACTCCCCTTCCTGGGCATCCATGGTGTAGGACAGGGTGACAGAGGCTTTGCTCAGAGCCAGGACTTCTCCTGCTGTCCTTAGGGCTGGGATCGTGCCGTGCCTGGCAGGGACACACTGTGCCATCCACCCTTTCCTGTTCCATTCCTCCTGTGCATATTTGCACCCAAGCAAACACTCCAGCCGTGTGCCAGCACCCTGCAAAGCTGCTGCCGAGCCTGGGGGACCTTGTGCAAGGAATGCCAGCTCAGGGATGCATGCACATGGTGCTGTCCCATGCCAGGTGGGTTTGGGGGACACAGGGCAAAACATGGAGCAGCTGGAGGGGACTTGAACATGGAGACACGGCACAGCTGGAGCCTGGCACCCTACCTTTGATATCCATTTCCTTCCTGCACCACTGGATGAAGTTGGAGACATTGTCCCTGGCCTGGAAGGTGCCTGGCTGTGCCGTGAGGTTGCAGGTGACACCGGCAGCAGGCAGGTGGAGGCGCTGGGCCACCTCAGGGCAGGCACGGGCAAACTCCCCGGCCACCTGGGTGACGTGGTTGGCGTGGGAGCAGAGCACAGCCCCCGTCTCCAGCACCTCCAAGAAGGTGCCAACCTCGATGTCAAGGTCATAGAGCTCCTTCAGCCACTCTGCCAGGTCCTCCTTCATGGCGTACAGGTACTGCTGGCTGGACTGGTAGGGACGGATGCTCCGCGCCCCCGAGCCCACTGTCCCCCACATTCTGCCATAAGACTGGGAGAAGATTGAGGGAAAAGGATGATGGGGACATGAGGAGCTGCCCCAGCCCTGTCCCCAGCACACCTCCCCTGCAGCCACACTCACCTGGTGCCACTTGCTCCCTGCCACACGGGGTGGTGACACTGTGAC